>OY759272.1:13260603-13823103 GCA_963662155.1 Lamellibrachia columna | reverse complement strand
TCTGTATTTCTGTTTGGAAATGTGGTATTTAGGACAAGGGGGCGTACAATAATTGTATTTGTTGGCATATGTAGCAGTTCAATATGATACATTTGTTTTATGGCATTCTTTTAAGTAATACGTCTTTATGTAGCTTGTGAATCCATGTATACTGTGTGTTAGTATTTTCCTTTTTATGGATTCAGGAGTATTGTTTACGAGAAGTGGCATGTTATATCTTATACATTTTTTTGCAAATTCTTTTATTGTTCTGTTTGTGTGTATGTAATTGTTTCCACGCGTATTTTGATGGCGACTATAATTATTCGTTTACAACAGTAACTGCTGTAAGTTAGCGGGTAATGTTTGGTGTTTGCATTTATAATACAATTTTATTATAGTATATGTGGGAGGTCATTTATTATAGTATATGTGGGAGGTCATTTACTTTTAGTAGCCTGAATTAAAAACAAACTTGGGTCAGCGTGTGCGTTGTATTTGCTTAGATTTATCAATCGGAGTGGCCGCTTTTGGATGTTAATTATTTGTTCACATCGGTAGCTTCACGCTAGTATGCAGAGTTTATGTGTGGAAGAATAAGTGAATTGTACAATGTCAATTTTATTTTAGTTAAATTTATTTGCTTGAAATTCCAATAATTTTTTAATAATTGTTAGCAAATGTATCGGTATGAGTTCTCCAATTTAAATTTCCATTGATGGTTAAACCTAGAAAATAAAAATTGTCAACTCTTTCAGCAAGGGTGCTTTTTATTTTATTTGTGCCTGATTTACTTTCTTGTGGGCCGTTGTATTAGTGTGATATCATCAACTCAATCGTCCCCGCAAGACTTCGAGAGCGAGGCGAACTGTTTGAACCATGTCGTCGCAGCAAACATCCTTACGGATCAGTTCCAATTGTGGCACGTCAGTTCGCTAAATCTGACGTACGCATCGGCAACAGATCGACAAGTGCAGAATTTCTTGTTATTCCGGGAAATTCACCCCCCCCCCTTCAGGATAGATCTACTGCAGAGAAGCTTGGCGCCCTGAAGTTGGGAATAGACTACACTGTACACTGTGAGAAATCGACTGACGACAAAATCGTTGCACGGTATCCCGGCATAGCCACAGGAATCGGCCGTCTCAAGAATGGAACTGTCAGGCTGCACATTGACAGATCGATAACACATGTTGCTCGTAAGCACAGTCGAGTACCATTCCACCTCAGACACAAGGTTGCGAAGGAGATCGAGAAGCTTGAAAGCGAAGATGTTATCAAAAAGATCACTGCACCTACCGCGTGGGTATCGCGGATAGTCACGCCACCAAAGCCAAAAAGTCCGGATGAAGCAAAGCAACCACGCGCACTCGTCACGTGACTCCTACGATGGACGAACTAATAACCGATCTACATGAGGCCTCGGTATTCAGTACAATTGATCTCCGAGCAGGTTATCACCAGTTGGTACTGCACTGTTTTTGTCGATACACCACGACATTCTCCACCCACCTTGGGTTGTATCAGTACTAGAGGCTAAGCTTTGGCATCAGCACAGCAGCTGAAGTGTTCCAGCACACAACACAGACCGTACTGGGTGGCATCAAGGGTGTACCGTACTGGGTGGCATCAAGGGTGTACCGTACTGGGTGGCATCAAGGGTGTATCGTACTGGATGGCATCAAGGGTGTACCGTACTGGATGGCATCAAGGGTGTACCGTACTGGGTGGCATCAAGGGTGTACCGTACTGGATGGCATCAAGGGTGTACCGTACTGGGTGGCATCAAGGGTGTACCGTACTGGGTGGCATCAAGGGTGTACGAAACATCATCGATGATATCATTGTTTTTGGTGTGGATCAGCAGGATGTTGACCGTGCTCTGTCCGAGTGCCCACGTAAGCTGCATGAGTCTGGACTCACAGTGAACTTACCTAAGTGTGAGTTCAACAAATAGTTTGGTTTATCATACATCAACGCCCCGCCTCCTCTGTAGCCGGTAAACGCAGGCTTTCGCTGACTCACCGATTTCAGTATTAAAGTGACACAAGTAGACCTGCTGATTTGTTTTGCCAACTATCGTCATTATCGATAGTTAACGGTGGGCCTAGGCCTGCGACTGACAGAAGAATTTTCTGCTGGCAATGACTGAAAGAACTGAATTTATTTAACCACGACGTGTGAACGCTTTGTTTCACATGTGAAGCCCGTACTTGTTTATACTCAGAACTGTAAATGATAGCAGCGTGAATATGTTTTTTTTAAATTTACACACTTGACCAGCATACGGGGCAAGTTGTTACAGTCGACCGCGCCTGGGAAACTTCACGTATCTACCTAACTATAATATGGAATATCACTGGTATGGTCAATTGTATTAATACGAATAATAAATGTAATGTATGCGTTGACAGAAATAATGCATCTAACACACTTTTCACAATAAGCGGCATTAATTGTAAATTGTAACAACTAGCCTTGGTCTCCCCTACCCAGAATCTAGACTGTTCTACGATATTCTTCAAATTACATGTGTTGTTCAGAACGTCGCTGTTCAGGACGTCGCTGTTCAGGACGTCGCTGTTCAAGACGTCACTGCCCAAATCTCCTGGCGAAATCGATGTCTTGCTCCAGCGATGCTACCAGCTGCTGTCGCCGTTTCTAAGGCATCTGTAATGTCATTTTCCTGTATTTCTCGTGGCTTGCTTCGGCTTCTTTTCCTTCCAGTATCTTCTTTTCCAATCCTTTGTGCCTCTTAATGTGGCTAAAATATTTCAGTTTTTGCCGCTTGACAAAATTATACAACCATCTGAATGTCCGATGTTCCTTCGCCAGTGGCCGCTAGGGCTCGTAAGCATTGCAAACCGATAGGGCTGACTGATAATTGTTTGCCGTACGATAGGGCAATACAATGCACTTGGCCTGATAACTTATATAGTTGTGGTAATGATCGTGCTATGTAAAAACTGCGTTAGTTCATCATTGTGCTATGTTAAGACTGTGTTAGTTAATTATCAGGCTGACAACAGTTGTATAGACGATAGAGCAAGAGGGTCATTTCTCTCTTGAACTTGATGGATCAAAGCCAATTCTGGCGGCTTGAAACACATCAAATACTCGTTTAATCATCCGTATGTAGTCCTCGGTTCGTCCTACCTTTGACACATTGTGGATTACGTCTGATACGATAAGCTTAGTTCGTATAAACATTGTTCTGGATAAAGCTGAGTTGTCTAGCAAACCAGCTAACGGGTGCGTCACCGATTAATGCACGTTTGTGTAGTACGCCTCCAACGAGATTTTTTGTCCGCTAGTTAGGACAATATCATAGGCTGAAGCACGCGCACGCACGCACGCACGCACGCACGCACGCACGCACGCACGCACGCACGCACGCACGCACGCCCTAGGAGTATTTGCGATATTTGTACACAACGTAATAATATGTGCTCATCAAGTCAAGTCACTATTGTGCATGTCCGCTAAGAGCAGACAGGAGACATTTTAGGTTGTCTGTGATGTGATCACATAACAGAATGTCTAACATAGATAGATTTTCGGTGATTTTAACATTAAAAAAATTCATTACATACGGTCCTACCCTTTAATTTTTTATTCATATATTTGTGTACATCATCTGTCAACAAGTTAGTTTAATTATGTTTTATTAGTTTTGCGTTGGAAGTATAGACCCATTTCACGCGCCATGGGACTAACTAAACCCCACATAAAGTTCGTTTAAACCTGTTTCACGCGTGCTACCTGTCAGAGTTAAGTTCATGTCGACGCTGACAAGATGTCGCATACCGTGACGTAAAAACACGTGTTTCGGGGAAAATATCACCACCAAATTGCACATCTTCAATGCTGCAATCGTCCGCTCAATTTCACTGGCAGTGGGCCGCACCACCAGACGCGGCAGCTTCTCCGCTTCAGTGCGCCAGCGTCGTCTGAAATAAAACGACCGATCTTCATAAAGCTGCGATATCCGAACCGTTAATGGGAGGACGAAAATGTGGGTTCACGCTCTGACCCCAGTAAGTAAGCCTATTGGAACAAAGAAGCACCGACAGGTGGCGTCGTGGTGTTCCGTCGAACAAGTATGTAGACAAGGATGGTCACCATGTTACTTCAGGTTTTCAATATGTTAATAAAGTATCGGTGATTTTGAAAACAGTAATGGTCCCATTTGAGCAATTTTTCCATTGAATGTTTAACAAGAATGTGACTATAATATTATTTTGACGACTACAACACGTAGTCCGTGAGTTTAGAAATATAATAAAATTATAAATTCGCACACATCACTGGAAAAAGGATTGCATTTTCGCCAATAGAAAATAAATACTGATCCGTCCCAGATGAACTATTTAGAAATAACGTCAAACTTGTTCGCTTATGTCCAGCTGGTAAAACGGCAACATCGTGCAACAAGGTACAATAGGGTGCGATATGGTATGGTGCAAGACGGCACAACACGGAAGTGACGCTAAAAATGGATACAGACATTACAGCAAACACCAGCTTAGGTGTTGTCACAACGTGACGTGTGACGAACACAGAGAAAACATCGACGAGTCGTAGGGAATTTACAGAGTGGGGAATAGTAAGGAAAACGAAGACGGGAACAAGAACATATTGAGAGTGAAACCTCGAGGAGATGTCTGGCCGCTGTGTACAGAAATAGCAATGACTCACCAAGTAAGGTTGTTTAAAACACCCAGGAAGCAGCTAGCGCGCGACAAAGCCATTATGGACGGGATGGACATACTAGTGTTCTGTTGAACGTCTTACGTCACGGCAGACGAGACACTTGTTGCGACCCATCACATGACCTCGAAAGAATGACTGAAGACAGAAATGGCTGACGTCGATCGTTATTTGGCTTGCTCTCTGGGAGTGGACAAATGGACCACGTTGTTTTGTTTGTGACGTCGATTGTTGTCTGACTTGCTCTCTGGGAGTGGACGAATGGACCACGTTGTTTTGTTTGTGACGTCGATTGTTGTCTGACTTGCTCTCTGGGAGTGGACGAATGGACCACGTTGTTTTGTTTGTGACGTCGATTGTTGTGTGACTTGCTCTCTGGGAGTGGACGAATGGACCACGTTGTTTTGTTTGTGACGTCGATTGTTGTCTGACTTGCTCTCTGTGAGTGGACGAATGGACCACGTTGTTTTGTTTGTGACGTCGATTGTTGTCTGACTTGCTCTCTGGGAGTGGACGAATGGACCACGTTGTTTTGTTTGTGACTTCGATTGTTGTCTGACTTGCTCTCTGGGAATGGACGAATGTACCACGTTGTTTTGTTTGTGACGTCGATTGTTGTGTGACTTGCTCTCTGTGAGTGGACGAATGGACCACGTTGTTTTGTTTGTGACGTCGATTGTTGTCTGACTTGCTCTCTGGGAGTGGACGAATGGACCACGTTGTTTTGTTTGTGACGTCGATTGTTGTCTGACTTGCTCTCTGGGAGTGGACGAATGGACCACTTTGTTTTGTTTGTGACGTCGATTGTTGTGTGACTTGCTCTCTGGGAGTGGACGTATGGACCACTTTGTTTTGTTTGTGACGTCGATTGTTGTCTGACTTGCTCTCTGGGAATGGACGAATGGACCACGTTGTTTTGTTTGTGACGTCGATTGTTGTGTGACTTGCTCTCTGTGATTGGACGAATGGACCACGTTGTTTTGTTTGTGACGTCGATTGTTGTCTGACTTGCTCTTTGGGAATGGACGAATGTACCACGTTGTTTTGTTTGTGACGTCGATTGTTGTGTGACTTGCTCTCTGTGAGTGGACGAATGGACCACGTTGTTTTGTTTGTGACGTCGATTGTTGTCTGACTTGCTCTCTGGGAGTGGACGAATAGACCACGTTGTTTTGTTTGTGATGTCGATTGTTGTCTCACTTGCTCTCTGGGAGTGGACGAATGGACCACTTTGTTTTGTTTGTGACGTCGATTGTTGTGTGACTTGCTCTCTGGGAGTGGACGTATGGACCACTTTGTTTTGTTTGTGACGTCGATTGTTGTCTGGCCTGCTCTCTCGGAGTGGACGAATGGACCACGTTGTTTTGTTTGTGACGTCGATTGTTGTGTGACTTGCTCTCTGGGAGTGGACGAATGGACCACGTTGTTTTGTTTGTGACGTCGATTGTTGTCTGGCCTGCTCTCTCGGAGTGGACGAATGGACCACGTTGTTTTGTTTGTGACGTCGATTGTTGTGTGACTTGCTCTCTGGGAGTAGACGAATGGACCACGTTGTTTTGTTTGTGACGTCGATTGTTGTCTGACTTGCTCTCTGGGAGTAGACGAATGGACCACGTTGTTTTGTTTGTGACGTCGATTGTTGTCTGACTTGCTCTCTGGGAGTGGACGAATGGACCACTTTGTTTTGTTTGTGACGTCGATTGTTGTGTGACTTGCTCTCTGGGAGTGGACGAATGGACCACGTTGTTTTGTTTGTGACGTCGATTGTTGTCTGACTTGCTCTCTGGGAGTGGACGAATGGACCACGTTGTTTTGTTTGTGACGTCGATTGTTGTGTGACTTGCTCTCTGTGAGTGGACGAATGGACCACGTTGTTTTGTTTGTGACGTCGATTGTTGTCTGACTTGCTCTCTGGGAGTGGACGAATGGACCACGTTGTTTTGTTTGTGACGTCGATTGTTGTCTGACTTGCTCTCTGGGAGTGGACGAATGGACCACTTTGTTTTGTTTGTGACGTCGATAGTTGTCTGGAAGTGGACGAATGGACCACGTTGTTTTGTTTGTGACGTCGATTGTTGTGTGACTTGCTCTCTGGGAGTGGACAAATGGACCACGTTGTTTTGTTTGTGACGTCGATTGTTGTGTGACTTGCTCTCTGGGAGTGGACGAATGGACCACTTTGTTTTGTTTGTGACATCGATTGTTGTCTGGCCTGCTCTCTCGGAGTGGACGAATGGACCACGTTGTTTTGTTTGTGACGTCGATTGTTGTGTGACTTGCTCTCTGGGAGTGGACGAATGGACCACGTTGTTTTGTTTGTGACGTCGATTGTTGTGTGACTTGCTCTCTGGGAGTGGACGAATGGACCACGTTGTTTTGTTTGTGACGTCGATTGTTGTCTGACTTGCTCTGTGGGAGTGGACGAATGAACCACGTTGTTTTGTTTGTGACGTCGATTGTTGTGTGACTTGCTCTCTGGGAGTGGACGAATGGACCACGTTGTTTTGTTTATGACGTCGATTGTTGTCTCACTTGCTCTCTGGGAGTGGACGAATGGACCACGTTGTTTTATTTGTGACGTCGATTGTTGTCTGACTTGCTCTCTGGGAGTGGACGAATGGACCACGTTGTTTTGTTTGTGACGTCGATTGTTGTGTGACTTGCTCACTGTGAATGGACGAATGGACCACTTTGTACTTTGGTTGCACTAGTGTTCACCCGAGATGTAGATGTGATATGACAGGTGAAGCTTTCATTTCATGTGTGTGAACTGTGTGGGTGTGGGTGGGGGGAGGGTGAGGGAGGGGTGGGGAGGGAGGGGGTGAAGAAATTATTAGATGTGGTTGCACTGAACTTTGAAGCTGTCAACGTGGAAAGCTTGAGTGGCTGTTTGACTATATATATATCCCGATTACAGACAGTTGTATGATTTTGCGTATTGGTTGCAGTCTTGCAGCGTGGTTGAGTGCTTCCCAGATAAGGTGTGTTTGTTTTGTAATGAATATATCTGCCAGGAGGTGAGGTGTAAAGCGCATGAAATAGAATAAGACACGCGTTATATGATAATTGTACATTTACATTTAAAAATTCGACTCCTATGCTGAGAATATAATATTTATCACTTCGTTGTTGGCGATACACCGTGCACGCGTGCTTAAATGATGACGTAGAACATGCGGAACCGACGTGTGCTGGCATTAGTGCAGAGACATGGCTCGATGCCGAAATGTCCGATTCAGGGCGACACTGGTGCATAGTTTATTGACTGACGCTAACGGTTTGTAGTAAGCCAGGCTAACGAATTAACTATCTAACTGCTTAGGGCACAGTTTTCTATTAACATCTCATGAGTACTGAATGACCTATGTATGTGGTATGACTGTTTGAGCTATATTTTATGAAGTAATCTGACCTGACTCCTAAAACATATTATTGACTGTGCGCTGTGAATCACGGCCGCTAAATCATGCGTTTACACCTACGTACACATGCACGCATGTCCATGCACTCTATACAGCAGCTGTCCGTGCACTCCACACAGCAGCTGTCCGTGCACCACACACAGCAGCTGTCCGTGCACTCCACACAGCAGCTGTCCGTGCACTCCACACAGCAGCTGTCCGTGCACTCCACGCAGCAGCTGTCCGTGCACTCCACACAGCAGCTGTCCGTGCACTCCACACAACAGCTGTCCGTGCACTCCACACAACAGCTGTCCATGCACTCCACACAGCCGCTGTCCGTGCTAGTTTGGCAAACACCACTACAATGTCGCACCATACGCGTCGTCTTGCACTTCACATTAATGCGTCGCTATATTCTCCTGGCAGTTTTTACGATCTCGAGAAATCCGGCCCGCCCAACGCTAGCACTTAACCCCGCGTTCTCGGTGCATTCCGCAAACATAATATAACGGGGTGATGGTTTATTTCAGCTTGGGCTCGTTGGACGTTTCGCCGTCTTCAATGTCAGAAGTATTTTCATTATAAAAGAATGGTGGCAAAATACAATATTAGGCTTATTACTGCTGGATGTATTGTGGGTTGTTTACACACAGAAAGACAACAATTAAATTGTGTTCTTCACGAATGTGTTTGTTAAGACGGTGTCTTGTCCTTTAAAAACACAGTGAATACAGTGAATAATGCTGCGTAGCGATTGGCGGGCAATAGTTTCTTGAAGAGCACAAGTAGAAAAGTCGGAAAGTGCCAACATGACACACCCAGGAGAGTGCTAGACACGCCTTATTATTGCGCAAATCATTAAAAAAACAGAACAATTTCACAACGTAATCCAAACAGATGCACCAGAACAGAAACGATTTGCCGAGATCATGGAAGAATAGTTTTAGTTACCCTTGTTTGTGGTACTTGGATGTTTCCGCTTGCAATAAGTTCTTCTGGTATCGCGCGTTTATTTGACCCGGAGAATTCTCCATTTCTTTGTGCTGCTACCAGAATGAGCACAAACCACGTGGCGATGATCGAAAATCGAATAATTTCTGTGTTTTTGAATAACATCTAAGATTCAAGCTTAAAGCATCACAAAGAACAACTTATTCATGAGAAATGTGAGAGCCTGTTCAGAAAACACAGGTTCGCTATATCTAGCGACAATGCTAAATACGTTCGTCCTGTTTTTCGTCAGTTTCGTTTGTGTCTCTGTCAGTGCCACCGTCGGATGTTCTGTTCATCAATTTTCCATGTGAGTCTATTAAGTATGAACTTTAGTCCATTCGTCTGAAAACTTTAGCGGGATATTTTCGGGGTTGTATTTATTTTACTTTTTACATGGCCCGGTTGCATATATTTTTTCCGAGTTAAAACAGTCACCCCACCTAGCGGGTCCCGCAGAGACGGTGTTCCAACATGGCTGCGATGCAGATTTGCATCGGTGTTAATATTGTACGATTTTAGCATTGGTACGCATTAACTTAAAGGTGCTTAATCAATTCGATTTTTTTGCTAGTCTCATTTCAAATTAATTAAGGTTGCGGAAAACCAAACCTACCTAGTATCCACTACAACATGCTAGCTCGTTTGCGCAACTTTTGTATGTAGTTTTTGTGAGATCATCAAACAAACTATTAAATTAGTTAATGCTTGTTGAAGCATTTAATGAAATGAAAATCGAAATGCTGAAAAATCAAGATTTTGTTCCTTGGTGAAATTTTGTAACTTTGTCATGTGATCGGCGAAAGGATGGAAGTCACGCCCTTGATCGTCATTGATCCACAGTCTTTACAATTTTGGATATCCACTATTTTGATCCTTACCAGATCTAACGACTAAAGCCAGTTCTTTCGATGATTTGAACAAAAATAGGCATTTTTTATTAAATCGACTGCGGATGTTACATAAACTATTCACACACTACATATCTGCACACCAAATGAACCAGATCTGTGATAGACTAAATCAGTTGAGGAAGCAGTTTTAACGCTACATATGTATTCCATAACACGTTGTCTGCATAATGTTACCAAGAAGGAAAATAAATATGCCCGTCATAATTGATTGTAAGCTTATTGTCGGGCTACAACTAATATTGTTATACGAATGCACATAGACATGAAATACGTGTTTGGTACATGTCTTTATTGCATTTTATTAAGGTTCCAAATAGCATCGAACAAGTTTCCACCACCTGGATCCTCCTCTTTCTCGGAAAGCGAAAGGCGATCCTCTCTCCTAAGTAAAATAAATTAATCCAACCTGGAGCTATGTCGCTCAACATACACCTGGCCTGCGTAGAATTTGCCGGAGGATAAATGCACGGGCATATATATATATATCGCTATAAAATCTGATTTATTGCTAACGCGTAGTTTTATTGACATACTCGCTAAACAGAATCACCGATATATCACACGCCTCTGATGTTTCCCAGTAGATCGTGACTTTAGACGTAGACAGTGCACCAAGGATTGTAATATAATCTTCCCGTTTCTCAGCATTGCCGAATAAGATCCATGTCGACGCAATAACGAGACATAAAGGAGTCAGACCACTGTTGAGAATTGCATTGGTGGCCATGTTAACGTTTTGTCTAATTATAAGAAAACGTGACCATCAAAAATTCTGAAAAGTTTTCACAGCAACTACCATCATCTCATTGACATGTGACCAAATTTTTATCAAAATCACATACCTCCAGCTCTTTTAAAACGCCCCGACGTGCGATGCCCATAAATTTTGACAAAACTAGCCATGTATTCATGCGCCCACAAGGCCCATAGCAGAAAAATTGGGCTATGCAAGCACGCACGTACAACGCTTCATGTGTGTATACATACTTAAACAATGGAACCTTACTGCGAGCCAAAACAAGTACGTTTGGCATAGTGGTTGTCTTAAATCAAAGCAATACTTTACGACAGGTGCTACATAGTCATACCAGTGCCTTGCTACTTGGCTAACTTTGATCTTCTGATCGTGTTGGGAAGGTTGATTGGTACGACTGCCATGTGGACGGCGGAACACGGGCGTGTAACGTGGCCAGTGGTTAGCAAGGATTGGCGACGGTAGTGATGTCATAGTTCGTCCTGGCGTTCTTAGATATTTGTACCGACGTTGATCACTGCCAACAGAAGCAGGGGCAGTGGGTGTGCCCCGGTCTGCGCTACTGTTAAAACAATGTGTACACACGATGAAGGCAAGACTGGGGAGAGGGTAGTCGACATGTTTTGAAGGAATCATGCTGCTTGAACAGTCATGACCTACAACGTTTTCCGGTAATGATTCATCGCTCTACCTCACATTACATCATCAGGCGACAGATGAAAGCAAGTGCAGAAATATCAACTACTGATGCCATAAGTTCAACATTCTACGTAGGCAAATCGTTGTATTCTTATTAAACCTGGTAGAAAAACGATATTTTCGGACACTTTGATTTTTTAAATCGTAAATTCACGAAAATTAATATACTTCAAATACATATATATGAGAACACAACTCGTGTGTATCGGAACAACATGGTTTACCACTTTACGGACAAAAAATAACATATTGCATTACTCTTAGTGACACAAGCAGACGTGTGGGCCATAGGTTGAATCAGGACTGATGTAGATAGACATTACTGGTGAATTCCGGTCTGACAGTGGTCAATACGAAGATATGTGGCCCAAAAGTATATATATCCTTATTAAAGAACATAAAGTAGTTAACAAGCTTGAACAAGAATGCCATCATTGTCAAAAAATAAAAGTCCCAGATGGCAAGTGGACAAGGCGCCATTGGCATATCGAGAGTCCAGCGATTATCTATGAATAACCCGCCCTTCTAGGATATAGTCACCGACGTCTGTTCTGGTGTTTCAGTTCATTGCTATTAAAAAAGACTTTCACATCTTTATCTTGGGCGGTTTCCATCTACTTCATATCTACTTTCGTTATCTGCTTTATTCACACACGTTTATCTTGTTCCTCTACTCGACCTTGTTCACCTTTCATGTACATATTTTATATATGTACTTTGCACATAATGTATATATATATATATATATATATATATATATATATATATATATTATAATATGCGTTTGTGTGTGTGCGTGTGTGCGTGCGTGCGTATGTGTTGTGTGTGTTGTGTGAGTTGTGTGTGTTATGTGTGTGTGTGTGTGTGTGTGTGTGTGTGTGTGTGTGTGTGTGTGTGTGTGTGTGTGTGTGTGTGTGTGTGTGTGTGTGTGTGTGTGTGTTGTGTGTGTGTTGCGTGTGGTGCATGCGTGTGTGTGTGTGTGTGTGTGTGTGTGTGTGTGTGTGTGTGTGTGTGTGTGTGCGTGTGTGTGTGTTGTGTATGGTGCGTGCGTGCGTGCGTGCGTGCGTGCGTGTGTGTTGTGTGTATTGCACATAGTTACAGCCGAATCTCACGCAGAGGTTCCTTGCTAGCCTCACGTACGGCAATACACCTGCTCAGCGCGTTGTGAACTGTTTGTTTTTGCTGATTTTTCTGGAGCCTAGCGTCTCTGCCACTGGTTGTCGTTGGTATTTGACTGGATGTGTGCTCTGGATTCCGTGATTATAATAACTCTAGAATTGAATTGAATTGAATTATACAACTGGCACAGTAAAACAACCAATGATAATAATTTAATTAAGACACAAATTATGACTTAGAATATGACAAACGTAAAAGGTGCATGAACATCGTATTTAAAGTTATGTTTGTAATTAAACAAAACAAGAATAGACTTAGACATGCATAGGTAAATATAAAAATGTTTCGAGTTGTGTAAGGAGTTTCTCGGAGGGGAAACAGAAGATGGTGTAATTTATGTGTAGGTTGTTGCATGTTTATGAACAGTGTTCTACATAACTTCTCCCTCCGGTTTGACAGCGTTGGTAGATTGGCTGCGGTGATGGCTTCGGTGTATCTTGGAAAATGATCCGCATTGACGGTCTCTGAATGTATTCTATATGTTTTGTTTGCTCTTTTGTAAGGCTCGTGTGCCACACTTGGCAAGCGTACTCCGATACCGATCGGATGATTGACGTGTATATGTTGATGAGATGGTGAGGGTCTTTTGTTGCGATGCTTTTGTAGTGATTTCGTCTATGTGCGATTGCCACTTCAGATCTTCAGATAGAATCACACTTAATAGACGAGTGCTGTGTCATTGAACAGTTGGCTGTACTGGTGTTTCGTCGCAGCATTGGCAGTCACGCCATTACATGTGTCACAAAAACTCGCGAAATACTCAAACGTAACTTTCTTTCCCCCTCACTCACTCACTCACTCACTCACTCACTCACTCACTCACTCACTCGCTCGCTCGCTCGCTCGCTCGCTCGCTCGCTCGCTCGCTCGCTCACTCTCTCTCTCTCTCTATTTATCTCTCTCCCTCTTGCACTCTCTCTCTCATTCCCCACATCTCTTTATCTCCCTCCATCTCTCTCTTACTTTCTCGTTCTCTTTTTTTCTATTAAAATTTTCAATTTTTCCGGGTCAAGATATCTTGCAAGCGTCCCACCTTGCACCTTGTATGTCTTCTCTGTACCAAACGTCTGTGGTTGTCACGTATGGTAAATTTAGGTGTAGACATACGCCCAAAACGTCTGTGGTTGTCACGTATGGTAAATTTAGGTGTAGACATAAGCCCAAAACGTCTGTGGTTGTCACGTATGGTAAATTTAGGTGTAGACATACGCCCAAAACGTCTGTGGTTGTCACGTATGGTAAATTTAGGTGTAGACATACGCCCAAAACGTCTGTGGTTGTCACGTATGGTAAATTTAGGTGTAGACATACGCCCAAAACGTTCCGGTATTCTTACCTGGCTTGTAGGAAGGCCGTATTGTTTTTGTTGACAACGATATATGTTACCGTCAGTTTCTCCGTGAGCTAATGTCTCGAGGGAGCCCATCAACTTGTTACCTGATGCAGTCTCTAGTTTAGTCTGCCACATGCAAAGGCTCGGTGGCTAAAAACAAACGACAGGAATTCTCATGACTGCAGGTGTTTCGGGAACGCTTTGGCATTGTAAGAACTCCGAAGAGAGATGCGTCAGAACTATCCATTAGGGCAGCAGCAGACTTGTGCATGTCTGTGATATGCTCACGAGGACAATCGACTGAAATTCACACGCGTCTCAGCAAGCATTGGAGTTCATTAATATCGCAACGCATTCTTCATTCTGTTCGTCATAGTCGACATAGCAAAGCAAATCCTATGACATGTTATTATACGATCAACACAAGGAACGGCGGGAAGGAACAGTTGAAAACAGTTGGCATGACCCCTACCCGACCGACTGGCCAACGACCCCACAATATGCGCCAGACACCACCAATAAAAAGGCAAATGAGCCGACGATAAACAGGAGCGATTAGTATCCTCGGCAAAACGTGATAGCACAGTTATCAACAGTTGTTTTTCAGCTTGGCAGCGCTTTGTTGTCCGTAGACGACGACGACTTCGTCTGCCGCCTAGCCTAGGCCTGTACGGCAAGCTGTTGTAACGATAAGTGCAGTGTCTCTTACGTCACGCCTCCTATTCATTTTGAGCTGTTGGCAGATATAGCCGTCGACGCTGGGCGAATGGCTCGTTTTCTGGAGATTGCGTTTTCTGTTTTCTGATTGATTACGCGTTAAAGATAATTATTATGTCATGGTTACGTGTGTTACGTCACGCCCGCAAGACGTGTTAACTATCTGTTACAATAAATTAATAAGAATGTGTGTCTTTGTCAAATTATTATTGCTAAGTTCAACTAACATTGTTTGTTTTTCTGAGTTAACATGTTATGAGTACTTCTGTGAATGTTACCTGCATCTCCTAAACCACTGTATGGTATTAGGGAATAAACTGTCTTGTTTTGCTTTTCGCGGTATTGGCGTAACACAACAAATTGGTTTTACGACAGTCGCCCTTTTAAATAACTATCGAACATAATTATTAAATACTACTATCAAACCTGCTCGTTTGAAAAAAAACTCAGAGTTATCATATACCAATGGGATACTGAGCTCGGTTATATATTTAAACATTTCACGTTTTCACATTGGCCTTGTCTTTCCACTGTTGTAAGGCCCAAGCTCGTATCTACTGCTGGCTAGACTGAGGACGATAGAAAGTAAATTACGTAGCTGTTATATCCGAGTACACAAACAAAAACTGCGCACACTTCATATGTTGCGTAGCTCGTGTTAGAACTGACATAAATAATTCATGTCGTTCTCAAACGATAAGGTAATTGCTTTTATCCAATGGCCATGATCATTTTCTTGGCTACTGTCCAAGGAAGCGTTTGGTTGGACTCAATCCATGACCAGAGAGGCGAACATTTTCATGTTCAAGAGTGTTTGCTGTATAGTAAGTAAAGGTGTCCTCTTTGAGACGTTATCGCCAGTAGAAGTCGCTGTACATAGACATACCGTCTATTATTTGTTGAAGCTCCACGATAGACAACCTTTCATTAGTAGACGTGGTTTATCGACAACGTACGTTTCAGCACAGGTGTGTTTCTTGACACAGACTACAACACAAACTGTTTATGGCGTGATTCAATGGGCTATCACAATCCCACACACTCCACAGTTGTGTGACTCAAGACAAGCCGTCTACGCCGGCAGGTTATACATTTACCCCTGCGTGGGAACCTGTACTTCGCCTGGCAGAGACACTAGGTAGAATTGACATACGGCTTTAGTTTTTCATCAGAAAAATCCACATATTTCCAACTTCCTCCCCAACTACCAGGTGGTAGGCGAGTCGGCAAGTTGTACCCAATTTGTAGGAGACGGCATACGGCTTTAGTTTTTCATCAGAAAAATCCACATATTTCCAACTTCCTCCCCAACTACCAGGTGGTAGGCGAGTCGGCAAATTGTACCCAATTTGTAGGAGACGGCTGGGTTGACCTCCGGCCTGGGTTCTGACCCAGTCGGTCCTGGTCATGAGACGAACACCAGACCATTTAGCCATCGCAACAGTCTAAACAAACTTGCGTCACTATTGATGGAAACATGCTACCGGTTTTTCCACATTTGGAATCTTAACAACCCAACTTATACAACATAATTTGCACAAAAACGCTTTAAAACCAAGATACGTATAAAGCCCCCATAACCAGACACTGCGCAATCTCCTACGCACTGCTTCCGGTATATTGTGCAACGTTCGCGGAACGGGAACGACGCAATAGTTTTGATACATTGCTATCAGCGGTAGACTGGGCATGTCGTCCAGACGGCACAGCTTATTTGCTTGATTATGAGCTGGGCGAATTAGTGAGGCATTGTGCAATACGCCTTCAGACTGTCCCAATTCTGCTGCTGCCGTCTTGCCGGGAGCCACCCGTGAACTGATCCTGTCCGTCGAGTACTCGCAAACGGGAACATGAAACACAGTCATGCGTTGTCGCATACACCTGTCATGGCATCGATGATAAAAGTGATAACACAATGCTGACATCGGATAATGATGACACTGTAACATTTATTGCACCAACCTCTGTCAAGAACAGATCTGAACTGTTCTCTCAATGACAAAACATGCCACATTTTTACTAAGCCCATTGTAAGTTCTTTGTGTCTTCGTCTGATATATTAAAAACATGGAATTCGTCTTTTTTACAGCTGTAATTTTGCAATGCCTTGGTATTCGGTCTCTGAAATTAACAAACAAACAAACAAACAAACAAACAAACAAACAAGCAAACAAATAAACAAACAAACTATAGCCAATGTTTGCACCGGCAATTAGAGACGAACAGGTGTTCTAGCTCTAGACAGGTCTGTTCGAATACAGTACGATGCCGTGACATCGTAGGGAAGGCGTTGGTGCGGTTCGCCTCCTCTCGGAATCACCGCTGGCATGTGGCAGGCGCAATGGGAAAACATCGAATTTCTTTCCCTTGTCTCGACTGTGTAGCCCTGAGAACTATGCTTCGTGGAAGGCACCCCACAGAGAGAGCGCCAGGTAATGAGTGTGTTGTAGAAGCGGGAAATCTGCGTACGGACCTCACGAGCAAATTGCGATAGCGTTTGTCCTCTGCAGGAAATAATTAGTGTGAGCATCCAATCAACCATGACATCCAATCAACCATGACATACAAAAACTATGACGTACTATTGACACATATGTCTCATTAAATGCCGCTTTTTAATTAAATAGGTTGTGACATGTTGTCTTTTCTGACCATATTTTCTATTGACCGCGTTCTTTAGGCGTGCTTTACTATGCCTTCTTCGAAAGTGTTTTGCTTCGTTAAATCAATTGTATCATGGCGATTACGTAACTGATTATGTAGTATTTTTTTATCAGTAATCATGAAAAACTAAAATGTACGTTTTGGCGTTTCCATTGAACCGTTGGCGTTACTCCAGGTGCAAAAAGACGTTGCTGTAATTACTCACGTTTGGAACTTTGCCAAATGTTTACTCCTACCCAACAATCGCCCCTCCGCCGTTGAGTCCACCTTAGCGAGACTTGACGCCAACAAGTAGAGATTACAACGAGCACCGCTTAAGCCAACGTTGCTGTTAAAAAAAGACGGCCGTCAGAAAAAATCGGACTGCGTGTAAGACCTTCACTCGTGGTCTAGCTGCAGGTGGCTCAATAGCTGCCGACCAGAAATCATCTCCAGAACGTTCGATGCCATCCGAGTGAATCAATTCATTCCAACATGATTTCAGGGTAAGTTACAACACTTTAAGTTCCATGCATGCCATTTTGTTTCGGTTGTATAAATCGTGTAAATTCGTATGTAATTTATGTTTGGTTAAACGGCCTAGATTCAGAACCCGTTCCAGTGTCGCCATCTGCCAGGCTGCGACATATACCTATGACATATACCTACGGCATATACCTCCGACATATACCTACGACATATACCTACGACATATACATACGACATATACCTACGACATATACCTACGACATATACATACACCTACGACATATACATACGACATATACATACGACATATACATACGACATATACCTACGACATATACCTACGACATATACATACGACATATACCTACGACATATACATACGACATATACATAAGACATATACCTACTTCAAACGAAATCAGCTAGGCTTCGTCGGAAATCTGCCGAGCTATCTGCATACTTCCGATGCATATCGAGTATCGTCATTTATCAGGATACGAACTATATACTATCCATATCAAACGAAATCTACTAGGTTTGCCGGAAATATGCCAAACGATTTTTTCCGTATAAATACGGGATGCGGCCGTATTGCCTTTAGACAACCGAAAAACCCGCATTTAATAGGGCAATCAATACGGAACTGCAATTCTCGTGTTCACGATAACGATTTCAGCCCAGTGGTGTCTAAAACCGTTTATTGAATTTGTGTTCACATAATAATGCATGATGTGCCTATCTTTTCTGTTCCTTTCAATACCACAAGAGACGAGTTCTAAAAACCTCGTGAATAGAGCTGTTGTGTTACTTATATATGACTTTATGTCAGCCACGGTGATACCCAGGTGCTTATATCGAGTTATGCTGCCTGATCGTGCGACATCGACTATGTAATTAGGGTGTTTTGTTTAAGTAAATGCGGTGTAAAGTGTTATATTTAGGAATACCATCACATGTGAAGATGATGCCAAAATTAAATATAACTAATAGTCTAAATTAAATGAAAGGCTGCTTTATAGTGATCAATGCAGTCCCTACTTTTTGCGCAATATCAACCTTCGGAAAGTCAACACATACAGCACATATCAGTCCCTTGACGTGACAACACATACAGCACATATCAGTCCCTTAACGTGACAACACATACAGCACATATCAGTCCCTTAACGTGACAATACATATTTAGAGGACATTCCAAACATGACTTGTAAATATGCTGCCTGCTTGGGTACTGTAAAAGTATCATTGAAGTTGGGTCTACGTCATGATATAATACGTATTTAGTTGTTTGGATATAAACAGCATTTATAACGTCATAGGCAGGCAGCATGTGACCTTCTGCCGACCTTAGAATTAATGGTTTTACCTCTCATATTTCAATGCTCGTCCGCTCGTTTCATCAGGAAATGAAGAGAACATGTGTTATGTATGTATGTGTATGTATGTGTGTGTATGTGTGTGTATGTGTATGTATGTGTGTGTATGTTTGCCGTTTTGTTAGTGTCCACGGGAAGTCAGGTCCAGAACACGCACGCCCGCGCGCGCACACACACACACGCACGCACACACACCACACACCACACACACACCACACACCACACACACACACACACACACACACACACACACACACACACACACACACACACACACACACACACACACACACACACACACACACACACACACACACACACACACACACACACACACACACACACACACACACACACACACACACACACACACACACACACACACACACACACTGGCTGCTGGCCTTTGGCAAAAGCCTTCAGTTTTCCTGCAACCAGAATAGGCCAGAGATAACAGGCCAGAGGGCGGAGACATCTGTGCCATGGCAGATTTTGTAAACTAAACAGTTCCATGCCAATTAGTGGGTTCCCATTTAACTATATACTTTACTCGGCAACACGATAAGCTCCGGGAGCAAAATACTTGGAACCGTTTAATGTTTAAGTTTGTTAATTTGGAAAACTGAACACGACAGAACCTGATATGATTCATGTCAACACTTCTGACGTTAGATGTGCGTGTTTGCATTCACCGGTTGTGTGAGTTTATCTTCTTTACCCGCTAACTAAATGTGCGTGCAATCATGTGCGATGTACCGATGTACGGCACAATGTTTATGTGCGATGTACCGATGTAGGGCACAATGTTTATGTGCGATGTACCGATGTACGACACAATGTTTATGTGCGGTGTGCCGATGTACGGTACAATGTTTCTGTAAACGCTCTACATTTGAATTAGTTCTAGCATAATATATATATATATATATATATATATATATTATATGTATATATATATAATATATATATATATATATATATATATATATATATATATATATACACACATATATATATATATATATATATATATATATATATATATATATATATACATATATATATATATATATATATATATATATATATATATATATATATATATATATATATATATTATATATATATATATATATATATATATATATATATATATATATATATATATATATATATATATATATATATATATATATATATATATATATATTGGTATTCAATACTGAACGACGCCATCTGTGCGACGGTTGAGAAGAAGGTACCTGAACCAGGTCAATCATCTGCTCGCCTCCCCTGTGGCTCCTCCCAGATCCCTTGCCAGTGTGTAAATACACTTACACAGGTTTTAATTTTAATTCCCGCTGGTCGCTTATTCAATCTATGGCGCCCCTGACTAGGATCATAATATTTACCGATGCTAGCGTGTGTTCTCCGCACCGATTACGTCCGAGATCACCTGGACTCGAGGCATCAACGAGCCGGCGGGGGAGATGTTTACGCTGGGCGGGAGTAAACACCGGACGTGGGTGGACGGACGTCCGAACGGGGGAAGAATGTTACTGGACTGCGTCGGTGGAGAGAAATACAATCAAACTTAGGATGCGGCGAATGTCGTCGATGTTTACATGTGTAGAAGGTCATACATGATGCAACCGTTCCCTGTTGACTGCAACCTTCAGAGTCACGGTCAAACAGGAGTCACAAATACGCCTTAGTGTAACGGGAGAACATAGATAGACTCCATTTGGACGGGCAAATCACAAATTTATAACCGCAAAAAAAGATAATTACTTCAACATGTTTTCGATAAACCATGTTAGTAATATCTAGTTCACGGAAACGTTTTACAAACCAACTCACCCATTTACCAAAAGTTAAACCAAATGGGAAAAGAACGGCCAGTCCACGTTCAGGGTCCGTCGATGGGGGAGCAGATACGAGATCGGTCCAATCTCTGTACGATAGGTCTGTTTCTGCTATACGTACCAATCCATAACGGTGCACACCTGTAAGACTGATAACAGTAATACGTACGACTATAAATGAACCCGCGAGATTATCAACGTCGGCTGGTTTCCTGCGCATGTCAAAAGGAGCTCGTCCTGCAAACAGGAATACATTGATTATATCTCGCGAGACTTTGGCGCAGCTGACTGCGCACAGCTAAGCTATTTGAGAGAGTCGCTCTTTGGAGGTGTTTTCAGCTGAATATCTTTCATTCGCATGTCGTTTGACAAACGTTTATCCTGTAACACAAAACAGTTTTGTTCAAAACGCACACAACTAACCATAAGGAATGTCTCTTGCCAAATCAATTTGACTCCCTTCAAAGAATCCGTGACACTTACGGGTTGGAACATTATGTTTCTGAATCGTGCGTGGCGGCACATCCATTGTCGAGCCCGCGTCTACCATGAACAATCACGTACCGCTTAGAACCAGTGCTTCACGATTGGACGATAATGCGGTATAGGGCGACATCTTGACCTATTTGTCTAACATTGACATACAGTATTTGCTGTTGTTCTTGAGTTCAGCACCGAGATCTGAACGCTCGCCGATTACATTAGTCCTTAAACACACATTGACATTGTCTGACTTGCTTTGCAATCAGTTTGTTTACAAACCGCTAAACGTTTGTTGCTGTTTTTGTCGTAGTGTTTGGGTCATCGTTGTTCATAGTTTTATTTGATGAAATTATTAATTTTACATAACATAATTTCGACAGAGGGGCATGTGCGGACCACGTGACTATTGCGACATGTGAACCACATGACATTAGCAATGGTTTATCGGGAGATATCTTACCATGCGATTTGGTCATAGTGCGCGTTAGCTCGATTCTCTACTTTAGATATGCTCGTGATTTACCATTGAGGCTAAAGGTACTGCATTTTGGAGAAAAGCTAATTTGTTGCCCTGACACTCTGAAATGCCCGTCACTTGGGGTTTCCCCAACACGTTCCCTTGCTCTGATCTATGATCATTATAACAAGTTCAGTGCTACGCCTGATCCTTGAGAAAGAAGGATGGCCGTGTATACTGTACTGAGCATCCATTTCTTCAGAACGCCGTTCCTTTAACCTAAATGTTAAGCCTACGTCAATGCCGTAACTTTGTCCATTCCATAACGATACTTGAACCGTCTCTGGGAGGAGACGTGAGGTATATGTTTACGTTTCTGGGAGGAGACGTGAGGTATATGTTTACGCAAGGTCAGAACATCACAACCTGAGATCCTGTGTCCCGGAATTTCGTAGAAATAGGCGAAAATAGAATTGAGGCTACCCTGAGACAGAGCGTCTTGTCTCAGTGGGAGGGGACGTCTGACGTAATCTACCTCCTTGTCCTTGAGGCCATCTGTTGATGTATGTTCAGTGCAGGATGGAATAAAAGAAAAACGCTGCAGTGATCGTCCCAGCATTTTTTAAACGGTGGCATTCCAATTAAGTTTGGTGATTCAGCAACAATTTCAACGGCGAATTGATCTGACATACGATAATATGATGCAAAATAGAGGACGGCATAGTTGAAATTCTTCATAGACACTAATAGTCTAGTGAAATAGTTTTAAAACATTAGTTTTGTATTAGCTGTACACATGCACCTAAATATGCCCGTACGCACTATTTTCACCTTGCGCTATCTGCAGATCTCTGCGATTTTCGGAGGTAAATTAACATAGACGTCACTCGGGGAACAATGAAACACATAGTGTGATTCTTGGCTAATTTCACACATGTTCCTCCTCTTTCCTATCTAACCAATTGTTCTGCAGTCACATTTGAATGTCACAAAAGGGTCTCATGTGTGATGTCACAAAAGGGTCTCATGTGTGATGTCACAAAAGGGTCTCATGTGTGACGTCACAAAAGGGTCTCATGTGTGACGTCACAAAAGGGTCTCATGACAGATGTAAACGCCATACGTTGATTATCGCTGTTGGAGTCGCATTGTTTATAGAGTCACTCTAAATTAACTCCATGATTTGTCTGTATGAGAATTTACTCGGCGAATGTGCAACGTTCGTCAAACATAGTCGTCGGTACGAATTCTTAACCCGGCTTGAATTCAATTGGACATTAGTTTGTTATCTTTAAAACAATCACATACACCATGGAACTAACTCTCTGTGAGGGAAACTGGTGCATGGGCCCATAGTAATTATACACATACCAGTGATTGTTTCCGTATGCCAAATGAAACTTTGATCAATTTATGCAGATCATCTTAACGGAGCGGATTTTCGGTGAATCGTTTTGTTCCATAAATCAACGATATATATTGGTCTCTTTAAAATTCGAGATTTTTTATGTGAAGTTCATGGAAACTACGTCTGCAAAAGATGTACATGTATAGACTGTGCATCAATATAATAGTAGTTAATTTTAAATTCAATAATAATGTCCAAGAGCTTGAGCGAAACATCGACTGGTGGGGTTGTCAAGACATAACTAGAGGTCTAGACAGATAATGTTAATGACACGTTGTGCAAATGTCTGTTTTGTCTAGTAACCTGTGTTTACCTAGATGTATAAATAGGGACCTCGCTGTAACTTGACTCTACGGATCACTTTATATGGGAATGTCTTAGCCCGAAGCAGTTGACATGGTGTCTGGACTTCTTTGCCGGGCTAGGCCCTAGTATGCCTACGGAATTCTGCTGTTGTGTTTGGCAGCCGTTGTAAAACTTTTTTAGTTGTTTTATCAGTATCATTCCTTGTTGTTCATTATTTAGATAAAAAGTTAGGTACACGCACACACGCACGCACGCACACAGGTGATGGGATGTTTCTGTCATATAGTTATTAGACATCTTAGACGTGAAGGAATAGAGGTGTAATGAACCATGGGTTGTATAAAACACAAAAAAGATAAGCCAGTACGAATACGGGATAGTCTAGGTTAGTGTTGAATGACATCCACTGAACGGAAATAAATACAGTAAAACAAATATTTTTTTCGTTTATTATGATTGAATATCTCACGCACAAATATTGCACACGCGGACATATTCAGGCGTTTATTTCGAGATCTGACTGGCGTCTGTCGAACGGAAGAGCTCGTGTCCACAGGTGGTACGTCTGTCGAACGGAAGAGCTCGTGTCCACAGCTGGTATGACCCGCTAGATTCTTCCGCGTGGTCCATTGGTCGCCTCCAACACGCTGCTGTCCATAGTTAGCATTCCGTGCTAACCTTCTCAGCGCGGTTCCTGGCACGTTTCTTCTGGCACGGGCTGAATGGCGGGCGAGTGTGACCTCGCAACTATGCTCCGTTGTCGGTCGACGTGTGATGCAGTGGCAGATTACCGTGTCTTCCTTGTTTTGTTGAAAGTGCATCTTCTATTGACCTTTATGTTTTGCTCCTACCGTTGTAACTGGATGAACCTTTCTTCTGGAACGACTATTTTAGTAGTTTAGCTGCAATGCAATGTATCGACTTATGTTGTGAGATTAATAACCAAGTAGTTTTTTAATGACGTTTGTTTTTTATAGGACTTTGCTTTGCTCCATAACATCAGGTACACACACGATACCTGGGGTTTCTCACGCTCTGACGTCATAATTACATGACTCACGTGTAGGTATACAGACAAGACATGCGTAGGCGATATCGAGTTCACATCGATCATGGGTGCCAGTGGGCTCTCTTCGCAGTTTCTTATTCAGAACCGTTCATTAGTGAATGTCTCGACACTACCTCAGTGAATGATTGGATATCACAAGGTGGTGAATGTATCGACGCATGAATGTCTCAACACTACCTCGGTGAATGATTGGATATCACAAGGTGGTGAATGTATCGACGCATGAATGTCTCGACACTACCACGGTGAATGATTGGATATCACAAGGTGGTGAATGTATCGACGCATGAATGTCTCGACACTACCTCGGTGAATGATTGGATATCACAAGGTGGTGAATGTATCGACGCATGAATGTCTCGACACTACCTCGGTGAATGATTGGATATCACAAGGTGGTGAATGTATCGACGCATGAATGTCTCCACACTACCTCGGTGAATGATTGGATATCACAAGGTGGTGAATGTATCGACGCATGAATGTCTCGACACTACTCGGTGAATGATTGGATATCACAAGGTGATGAATGTATCGACACATGAATGTCTCCACTCTACCTTGGATACATCATGCTCATTGATAAGCGTTCTTTACGCACGCTCACATACACCATTTAAAAATACGGTATCGACAACACATTATTTCTATCGGTAAATGTGGATTTTATTACAAACCCACACGAAGACACACACACACGCGCACACGCACACACGCATACACGCGCACAAGCGCACACATACACGGTAAATGTGGATTTTACTACATCATATTTTACAAGCTGCATCTATGTATCCGAAAATATACCAACCTACGATGTGTGACTATCAACGGGCAACGTCCTTCTCAGTTACTTACACATAAAGTAGGGCCAATATAAACAAAAACCACATGTCCCGTGATATTGCAACTGAGATTCGTACATCAGAGGATATACACCTGGTTCAGATGTCTGGTTTAATGACCCCCTGTGTAATGCAACATTGACTTACGAGCGATTTGTATTTGGAATTACAAATACCAAATTAGAAACGGATGCAGCGTTTTCGACATACTGTGATTCCACACACCCTAGTTCCCAACAACACCACCTCGTGTGAATGCAACATCCTCTTTGTCCTCATATATATATATATATATATATATATATATATATATATATATATATATATATATATATATACATATATATATATATATATATACATATATATATATATATATATATATATATACATATATATATATACATATATATATATACATATATATATATATATATATATATATATATATATATATATATATATATATATATATATATATATATATATATATATATATATATATATATATATAAAATCATCATACTATGTTACGTAATGAAGGTAAACAACTATGATGTTGTATTATGATTACGCCAAACATCCTACGATTGTCCAAGTAATAATTAATTTGGTTATACATAATATATATATATATATATATATATTCTTATTAAAGAACATATAATAGTCAACAATATTGAACAAGAATGCCATCATTCACAAAAATCGCAAGTGAACAAGGCGCCATTGGCATATCGAGAGTCCAACGATTATCTAACTATGAAAAACCCGCCCTTCTGGGATAGTCATCAACGTCTGTTCTTGTGTTTCAGTTCTTTGCTATTAAAAAAGACTTTCACATCTTTATCTTGGGCGGTTTCCATCTACTTTCGTTATCTGCTCTATTCACACCCACGTTTGTGATTCTTGTTCCTCTACTCGACCTTGTTCACCTTTCATGTTGTTTAGTTGCTATCTATCCAGGAAACATTTGTTCATTAATTTTTGTTTCGAATGAATGTTTGAGTTACTATTATATTATTTATTCGTGTACTCATTAAAGCCAGTCGGCATATATGCCCGACCCAAGATGTAAACGCTACTGATGGTCCATATAAACTGCCCGATTTATGTCGCCTATATATTATAAAGATGGACTGTAAGACATTTATACACATAATATTATATACATATATACATATTTACATATATATATATTCTGGGTTTGTTTTTTCTGTTCAATGGTGTGGTTATTTTCCATGTTTCTATGCAATAAAGAAACACGGGTATAACATTGTTTGTATTTAGTGTTTGTAATTAACACCCTTGGACCTTCACATTTGCGAGTTTTTGAAATGCTTGCCATACCTTTCCAAGCCTTTTCGTGATGTCAATAGAACGGTCTCCATCTTTGGACATTACAATTCCAAAGTAGGTGAAACGGTCCACGTCAGCAAAGTCTTGTTGTTTTCCATCAAAGTTTGCTCTCATGATTTAGTTTTGGATGCATTGGTGAAGAGACCGACTTTGTTTGCTTTACTTGACAAACTTTTTGTCTTGGTTTGCATCTCTTCAATATAACTGTTTAACAGGCAGATGCCATCAGCAAAATCCACGACTCCCAACAATTTTTTATCTGTCCAGTCTATTCCTGATTTCGATTCCTCAGTCCGTCTCATCACACAATCTAAGACAATTCCAAACACGACAGATGAACAATACGACCTTGTCTTCAGTGGTTACCTTAAACGTCTCTGTGTGTTCCTGTTCCGTTCCTTTATTGAACATTGCGCATTGACTTAGAGAAATATGATAATGTTAATTAATTTTGAACAGTCCCTATCAATACTGTCAGTTGCTTTCTGGAAGTCTACAGAGTTCATCACTAGAGGGGTCTGCCTTTCGTTGGATTGTTCCATGACGCTCCTAAGAGGGAATATTTAGTGTGTGCAAGATCTCCTTGGTCGGAAGCCTGCATGTTCTTCCAAGAGTTTTGTATCCGCCCCTTTCCTTGTGCATTGTTGTAAGATTTCCCTGTTTTCCTGCGAAAGAAAATAGGGTCACGTCTCTTCAATTAATACAACTTCTCAGCTCTTCTTTTTTCGGTAAATTAATTATCAAACTATTATTCCTGGTCTTCAGGAATACTTTAATTCTTCCCTAATTGATTGAAGAGCTTTACTATGATATCAATGCTTTCTTATCCACTTTATTTTAACATTTTAGTAGTGATTTTGTCTTCGGCTGTTGTCTTGTTTTTCTTCGTGTTTCTTATGGCATACATAATGTCAAGTCTATTCAAGTGTACCATTTGTATGCTTAAGGCATCCATTCCAGTTATCATGTTAAAGTCTATCTTATCTTGTGGAGCAGGCCTATTTAGAATTTCTTGGAAGTGTTTGACCCATATTTTTACTTTTCTTCTAGTGTTGTTAATTTTTTTTTATATGTGATAGGCCTTTCCAAACAGCTACCAAAATCACCAGACAGGCTCTTTGTAATTTGATGAAGCGGGCGCATATCATATTTGGACTTGAACTTATTCAGCTTGTTTTTGTTTTATCGTTTGGTGTCTTCTTTTTGACTTCTTTGTCTTTGTCTTGATAGTTCATTTTAAATTGTCTCTTTGTGTTTTTGTCTAATGCATTCAATAATTTCATCTTAGAAACTTCCTTTCTTCTATTGTTTCCCATATTTCTCTACTGATCCTTTCTTCTGTTACCTTTCTGCTAGTTCCAAGAACAGATTTTGCAGTAGAAACGTAAGTATTCTTAAACATATCTTCCGGAGCCTCAAACTGATTGATCAGTCCGAGTTGAAATGTAGCTTTTATTTATGGGTTATTTAGTTTCACAGCATCACATTTCTTGGATGATACTTTCAGTGGCATCTTTTTGAATGTTGTTGTGATCACTAGCCACATATGTTCCTTTGAATGCCTGTACATCAATTAGAGACGATCGAAACATCTTAGGGATGTTTAATGAGGAAATATTGATCCTCCGATGAACAGGTCGACACAAATCTCTCTCCATTGTTATTATGTGTTCGTATATTATGTTTCCCCAGGACTTTTCTATCAAAGTTACCAGTAATTAATCATCTTGTTAAAGTTTATGTTATGCACAATACAGTACAGTATAGGATGCCTACTAACGCAAGTTTACACATTAGCCAGCCGCTTGCGAAAAAAAATACCTAGACCGGATAACTAATTACCGAGATAATTAGACATTAAATGTAGCCGTGTTTCGCAAAATATGCGTCATTAGACTACCCTGTGTATTACTGAAGTTACTCGGACAAACGGGCCCGCTATGTGGGAATCCTGTTTGCTGTCGTTGGCACGTTGCAGTCGCTTCCACAGAAATCGTTCCCAGGAATTCGCCGTTTGAGGCATTCGTTTAAAAATACTCCGAACCACGACCTCTACGATAATGAAGCGAGGGATTGGTAAGCACTTCCGTGCAAAAATACGACTTAGGTTCGTACCTAATTACTTAGCTAATTGGCCATCATTTCTAGGTATGTTTCGCGGATACTATGAACAGCAACGTAGATTAGTCCCTACCGGAGCGATAGGGAGGACTACTCTATATCTGATTTTGTATCAATGTGTGCTGGGAATGGTTTTGTTTAATGTGAACATTCTAGCGCACCGGTGACCTAAATGTGGCCTTCGTGGGAATACCTGGCTGGTTGTCAAGACAGTTGGGAGTAGCACAATTACACCTGGTAGTATTCAGGTGTAACTAAGTTCTACCTAGCAGGTGACGGCGTTGGGCCGCTGGCAATGACCAGTGGCAGTTTGAGGTGGAACATTTGTGGAAGCAGACAAGCTGTATTGCTATAGGAACGGGTTAGATGTTGGTAGCTGGTGCATCTAAAGTTAGAATAAGATCGATTTCGTTTTAGGCAATCACATTATGTACTCGAAACATTAACAAGATTGAAAGACCATGGAAACGAATGATTGATCACTCGGGAAAATATTAGTTTCAATGAATAAAGTTGCAATTACAACCTTCGATACAATCTCCATCGCTTGTAGCATGTAATGAAATAAATCGCGTCGTTGATCAGTCGTAGATATTGTATCGTGGTTACTCCTGCTCCTATCTCGTCAAATTAAATTAATTACTACCGTTCATAATCTCTTGCGATAACGGCATATCGGTTCCTGTCGATAATTTATGATTGGAATTAAGCGAGGAAACAGTAATTAGCACTACTGATTGCCAATCGGCGTACTCAGTGACCTTAGTCTGCCACTTGTCAATGGTAGTTTAGCACAAACTCAAGAACCGTTCCTGTTGCCGTGACACCCTGTAATAATAATGTCTAGGAAGAACAATTTTCCGGAAGTGGAGTTCGCATAGACTTTATTGCATAGCTGTATCGTTCAATTAGGTTTCTAAGCGTACGCACGTTGCTAAATTGTTTATGTACCGGCAGATATTTATTTTTATCTTTCTATTTTCTATCTAAAGCTACATAGTTCTACAGTGCTTAAATTTTAATAAAGCACATATGTTAACATCTTGACAACATGACAACATTGCATATGAGCTACTGATGTTATATTATAGCATTAAAAAATAACTTGGAAAAACGTGACTGACGTGGCAAATTTGTTCACTCTCGTATCAGTTATTAGAAACAATTCCATATTCATGTAAAATTATATTCTTCTATAATACGTTTTGTCAACAACAAAGACACATTGTACTACTAGAAAAATGGTAAATCCAAAACATCTTTCAAACAGTTTTCTGTCATTCGGCAAACATTGCCGTAACTGACGTGGCATATGCAAATAAATATTTATTGAGATGCATGCGCAGAGATTCAAACTCATGTTTATTTTTTGAAGTGTGGATTATGAAATCAGCACTTCTCTCAAATATAATAGACCCATAGAATGTGTTTCCCGTGTAGACTTGAGGCCGTGCGAAATAAAGTTGTCCGTCCCTCGGTGTTTGATGCCGATATTTCACGGTGTAGACATCATGCAGGTTACTGTTGCAACTAAGTTTTTTACCTTATGGATAGTGCAGTTAGATATCACAGTTAACCACACAGTGAGACCATATTCCGCAGTTAGATATCACAGTTAACCACACAGTGAGACCATATTCCGCAGTTAGATATCACAGGTAATCACACAGCATATTCCGCAGTTAGATATCACAGGTAATCACACAGTATATTCCGCAGTTAGATATCACAGGTAATCATACAGTATATTCCGCAGTTAGATATCACAGGTAATCACACAGTATATTCCGCAGTTAGATATCACAGGTAATCACACAGTATATTCCGCAGTTAGATATCACAGGTAATCATACAGTATATTCCGCAGTTAGATATCACAGGTAATCACATAGTATATTCCGCAGTTAGATATCACAGGTAATCACACAGTATATTCCGCAGTTAGATATCACAGGTAATCACATAGTATATTACGCAGTTAGATATCACAGGTAATCACACAGTATATTCCGCAGTTAGATATCACAGGTAATCATACAGTATATTCCGCAGTTAGATATCACAGGTAATCACATAGTATATTCCGCAGTTAGATATCACAGGTAATCACACAGTATATTCCGCAGTTAGATATCACAGGTAATCATACAGTATATTCCGCAGTTAGATATCACAGGTAATCACATAGTATATTCCGCAGTTAGATATCACAGGTAATCATACAGTATATTCCGCAGTTAGATATCACAGGTAATCACATAGTATATTCCGCAGTTAGATATCACAGGTAATCACACAGTATATTCCGCAGTTAGATATCACAGGTAATCACATAGTATATTCCGCAGTTAGATATCACAGGTAATCATACAGTATATTCCGCAGTTAGATATCACAGGTAATCACACAGTATATTCCGCAGTTAGATATCACAGGTAATCACACAGTATATTCCGCAGTTAGATATCACAGGTAATCACACAGTATATTCCGCAGTTAGATATCACAGGTAATCATACAGTATATTCCGCAGTTAGATATCACAGGTAATCACATAGTATATTCCGCAGTTAGATATCACAGGTAATCACACAGTATATTCCGCAGTTAGATATCACAGGTAATCATACAGTATATTCCGCAGTTAGATATCACAGGTAATCACATAGTATATTCCGCAGTTAGATATCACAGGTAATCACACAGTATATTCCGCAGTTAGATATCACAGGTAATCACACAGTATATTCCGCAGTTAGATATCACAGGTAATCACATAGTATATTCCGCAGTTAGATATCACAGGTAATCACATAGTATATTCCGCAGTTAGATATCACAGGTAATCACACAGTATATTCCGCAGTTAGATATCACAGGTAATCACACAGTATATTCCGCAGTTAGATATCACAGGTAATCATACAGTATATTCCGCAGTTAGATATCACAGGTAATCACATAGTATATTCCGCAGTTAGATATCACAGGTAATCACACAGTATATTCCGCAGTTAGATATCACAGGTAATCATACAGTATATTCCGCAGTTAGATATCACAGGTAATCACACAGTATATTCCGCATTTAGATATCACAGGTAATCACACAGTATATTCCGCAGTTAGATATCACAGGTAATCATACAGTATATTCCGCAGTTAGATATCACAGGTAATCACATAGTATATTCCGCAGTTAGATATCACAGGTAATCACACAGTATATTCCGCAGTTAGATATCACAGGTAATCATACAGTATATTCCGCAGTTAGACATCACAGGTAATCACATAGTATATTCCGCAGTTAGATATCACAGGTAATCACACAGTATATTCCGCAGTTAGATATCACAGGTAATCATACAGTATATTCCGCAGTTAGATATCACAGGTAATCATACAGTATATTCCGCAGTTAGATATCACAGGTAATCACATAGTATATTCCGCTGTTAGATATCACAGGTAATCACACAGTATATTCCGCAGTTAGATATCACAGGTAATCATACAGTATATTCCGCAGTTAGATATCACAGGTAATCACATAGTATATTCCGCAGTTAGATATCACAGGTAATCACACAGTATATTCCGCAGTTAGATATCACAGGTAATCACATAGTATATTCCGCAGTTAGATATCACAGGTAATCAAACAGTATATTCCGCAGTTAGATATCACAGGTAATCATACAGTATATTCCGCAGTTAGATATCACAGGTAATCACATAGTATATTCCGCAGTTAGATATCACAGGTAATCACACAGTATATTCCGCAGTTAGATATCACAGGTAATCATACAGTATATTCCGCAGTTAGATATCACAGGTAATCACATAGTATATTCCGCAGTTAGATATCACAGGTAATCACACAGTATATTCCGCAGTTAGATATCACAGGTAATCACACAGTATATTCCGCAGTTAGATATCACAGGTAATCACACAGTATATTCCGCAGCTTTACTTTAAGCTCCTCGTGCTGATTTTTCAGAGACGACAAAGAGCAGGGCGTGTTTTGGTTTTCAGCGGATATAAAAACTTTAATCAATTCATGTGATCGGTGATCCTCACTATATGTTGCTTTTAAGAATGATGACTGGCACAATAGATAGCTGGCTCCTGTTGTTCATCTTCATCCTCATCCTGTACATCTTGTTCATCCTCAACATCAGTGCATTCTTGTTGGCCATTGGTGAGTTGTTCTTGCTTGCTTTTGATTGAAATCACTCTTGTTCTTGTTCTTGATGGTTCCCATCTGTGTAGGCTTCTTCCTTAGACCTCGCTGATGCGGAATGCTGGCGCCGTTTTCTTCCTTAGTCTGTGGTGAGCAGAAGATTGAAACCGTCTATGACCATCTATGCATTGTTATTGTTTACTTCAACTGATATTGTTTCGTGGAATTGCCCAAAAGCTGATATAAGTCAATAACACGTTAAAAGATCCAATACCTTAGAATGTCATCGGCAAAGTTCTACTGCAAGTGTCTGAAAGGGAATGTTCGCGAATCTGGACTTGCTGCATAGTACTAAAATGACGATGGGCAAACAATATTTTTGTGCTGACGTTTTATACCGGTTTAATTATTGACTGTTAGTTCTAGAGGTAGCTTAGGTAGATTTATTGATAGGTCGATTGGTGAGTTGGTTTTGTATGCGCAGCACTAATAATGAATTGTTCTATGTGTGCCATCTTGCACGCCAGTAGGATAAGTATGGAAACTTTCCTGGCCGATATACAATGTGAGTTTATTTGGTTACTCATTTACAATGTTGTTATAGGTACGGTCATAAATAATTTCATTTAGTAACTCGGGAGATTCTCTGGAAACCCCAAGGGGCTTATTACGAGGACCACCTACGATTAGGTATAGTAATATTGTCATGGAATGATGCTGCAAGTTGGCGATTATGTAAATAATATTAGATGCGGCGCAAATAAAAAATTACAACGAGGCGTCTTAATCCAGCAATCTAGCACAATCTAACGACGTGATAATTGAACAATAAAGTGAATATTCGTTAGTATTTGCAAAAAAATATGTTAATAATAGTAGATGTGACGCATATAAAAAATTACAACAAGTCTTCGTAATCCATCAATCTAGCACAATATAACAACGTGAGGCAAAGTGATAGTTGAACAATAGAGTGAAGATGATTCGCTATAGACAACGACATGTATTTGTGCCTACATCAGTACAGGTTAAGCCCGAATCAAGTCTAAGTGGGAACTTAGGACATGTTACAGTATGTTGAGAGCAGGCATTGTTTTAACTTGTTTTTAAATTGGTTTTCTGATGCAGAATTCTGTATGTGTTCAGGTTTGGAATTCCAGAACAAGGGTCCAGTGTATTTAATTGTAAATTTCAGTGTGGTTGTCCGTGCTTCGTGCATAACGTAATCATTGCTGTTTCTAGTATTGTAATTGTAGATTTCCGTATTTCTTTGAAATAGTGTTGAGATGCTGTTTGGAAGTGCTTGACGAGAATGCTTGTACATAAGTATCCCTAGCCGCAGTTTGTAATATCTTCAATTTTTAGTAAATTGTTCTGTTTAAATAGTGGTTCAGAGTGAGCGAGGTAATCAGAGCTGTTAATGATCCTAATAGCTTTTTTGCAGCATTCTGATCTTGTTAAGTTTTGTAGAGTATGTATTAGCCCATATTATAACACAGTATTGTAGATGTGGTAATACCAAAGAGCAGTAAATCGTTTTTAAGATGTAAGTTTGCAGAGTATGCCAATATTTTGTGCAAGTTTAGTTGCCAGTTTGTTCAAGTGCATTGACCAATTTAAGTGTTTGTCTATAATTATACACACCAAGAAAATTAGTGAAGTTAACTTGAGGGATGGTCGATCCGTTAATTTGTATTGCTTGAGATGAGATATTGTACTTTTTATTTGTTGATGTGAATATAATGTAGTTCGTTTTTTTTATTTAGGGAAAGTTTATTTGTGTGGAACTACTGTGTTATTTTTATTTTCATTATTAACATCGTCTATGAGTGTAATTACATTTTTATATGAGTGATACATACTGGTATTATCTGCAAAAAGAGTTAAATTCATAATAGTTGAAGTGATGCAAAGGTCGTTGATAGAAAGTATAAATAATAGTGGCCCTAGTATAGAGCCTTGTGGCACATCACACATCACTGTCTTGTGATTTGAATTGACATTGTTGTAAGTGACATATTGTGTCCTGTGCTCTAGGTAACTCCTGAACCAAGTAAGTATTTGCCCTCTGATACCATAGCAGTTAAGTTGTTGGAATAGTATATTGTGGTCTATAGTGTCGAAGGTTTTAGGTATATCAATAAATATACCTATATTGAAGGAGTTGCTATCGGTTCCACTTGATATTTTAACTATAAGATTTATTAGAGCCATGAAAGTGGAATATTTTTTCCTTAAACCGAATTGGTCTTCTTATATTATATGGGACTGTTTGAGAAAGCGTTCTAGTTGATTATACATAAGACGTTCCTAAATTGTTGAGAAACATGGCAGAATTGAGATTGGTCTATAGTTGCAGAAGTTATTCGGATCATTATTTTTATGTATTGGAATTACTTTTGTCATTTTTAGTTGACGTGGTACCACCCCAGTACAAACTGAGTTGTTGAATATATGCGATAGTAGAGGAGCTATTTGGGGACTTATTTCTCGCATAATATGTGGATCAATGTTGTCAAAACCACTAGTCGTGTTAGACTTAATATTGCGTAACAGTGAAACGATTTCCTCGGGGGTTGTGGGTCGGCAGAAAAAAATATTAGGATTTCAAATTCAGTTGGGTCATTTCCTGTAGTGGGTATGTCATTAACAAGAGTTGACGCCACATGTATAAAATTGGATTCGTTTGCTATGTATTTTGGGTTTGAAGTTTCTGATCCATCCAACAAAGTGAAGCTTGTGCTCGGGTTTGTTATTTGTGATTTGTATTTCAACACTTCTTTAATTAGCTGCCATGACTTCTTTGCATTACCTTTTTGGAGATCAAATTTGTTTTTATAATGAATTTTCGTTGAAAGCCTGATTCTAATGTGTCAGTTTATTTTTATATGTTTTGTAAATTGTTTCATTGTCAACTGTTCGGCTCTTTTTAAATTGTTTATATAAAATATTGTTGTGTTTGTTTGAGGTTAATATTGCCTTTGTCAACCATTCGGAGCTGGGATTGTCTCTAACTAAAAAAAATTAATAGGGAGACATTCATCAAGTAATGTATTAAGTATGTTTATGAATGCATTGTATGAAGCATCTGGGTTAGATTCGTTATAGAAATCATCCCAGTTTGTCCACTTTAATTTTATTTTGAGTTTTTTATTTCGATTTTTTTCACTTTTATTTCGTATGTACAGTGTTTTGCATCCTGCTTTAAATTGGAAGTTACAAATGTCATAAATGTTGAATACTGGGAGGTGGTCGGATATGTCAGTGTATAAAATGCCAGAGTGGATTTTGTGTTGTGCTATGTTGGTGTGTTATGTTGGTGAATATATTATCTATCTCTGTCTCTCAGTTAACCCCTCCCTCCCTCCCTCCCTCCCTCCCTCCCTCCCAGGGTTCGAAATGATGGGGTCTGGGGGACCAGGACTCCCCATAAGGCACGAGGGACTTCCCATAAGAAAGAAAAACGTAAGCTTGAGGGGTCCCACATTTTATCGTTGACCCGGTGTAATTACCCTTCCGCTGTTGCATCCGTTGCTGCGTGTGAGGGGGGTGACCAATATGTTTAGGGGACCCCCAAGAGTCAGTGGTCATTTCGAACCCTGATCCCTCCTCCACCCCCTCCCTCTCTCTCTCGCTCTCTCTCTCTCTCTCTCTCTCTCTCTCTCTCTCGCGCCCTCTCTCTCTCTCTCTCTCTCTCTCTCTCTCTCGCCCTCTCTCTCTCTCTCTCTCTCTCTCTCTCTCTCTCTCTCTATCTATCTATCTCTCTATCTCTCTCTCTCTCTCTCGCCCTCTCTCTCTCTCTCTCTCTCTCTCTCTCTCTCTCTCTCTGACCTTTTAGTTGGTCAGTTTAGTCTCAATCTGCTTTGTTTGACAATTATTCTTTTCTCAAAAACGTTGCCACCAAAGATGCTTTACGAAAATATGTAGGATTAGTGAATCATTTTAAGTGTACTATATCTTGTTGCAAAAGGTGGTCTAAATTGTTATTTGGTGATGTAATTTCAAGGTTCACCGAACATTTTTATCAATGCTGTATTAAAGCTTAGATAATGGCATATCCAACTTGTGGCTATATGTTAATACATCACTGTTCGTTTGCTAAATGTAGACTGTTTTATCGTCCGTAGCCATAATTTATGGCCGACGCAACGTGTTCTGTGCGGTTTCCTTTTTCCCATATCGTGAACAAACTGGCGAATATCTCGTGGAAAATGCTACGAAATGAGGACTACCCATTGACGTAAACAGCTTGACACCAGGATTTGGAACGAAAGTCATATTCTAGGCACTGGGCGTCCGGCCTAAATCCCAATTTATATACATGTTATTTACTTTTATTTATTTTTAACATTGTTCGATTTATTTCTATTATTCATCAAATATTTACCATGTATGCCATCTTTTGCGTATTATTTTACTGTTCTTGGGGGCAAAAAATAACATTACATTTTAAGTACACTAATTTTAATAAATGAAAATAATTTAATTGTTTTGGATGCAAATATTAAGATATTCAATATTCATAAATACAATGATTCTAATAATTGTATCATAAGTATAATAATAATATTTCAACATGGAGGTAGTTCCAAATCAGGAAACCGCGAAAAGAGCAATGATTCCACAACACTTCCGGTTTGAATCATAGCACCCTCAAATGTAACGGTCATTGAAAATGGTGAGTCCTCAATCAGCAGCGGAAACTAGACGAGTCATCGGACATTGTAGGCTGGGGTTTCTCACCTACGCGAGACCGACCGGCCTGCATCTCGGCCAGGAGCTAAACAGTTGAGGTGAGATGGAATCGGCAGCGGTTCTGCGGCAACGCGCACGGTTGCGCTGATAGGAGACTTGCAGTAAGTGCCATTACATCGCAGGCAGCCGGTGCTATATATAGGAGCCGCGGCCGCTCTGTAGTTTATGCTGGAGACACTGATAGCAACAGGCGGCGCGTCATTGCCCAAGTTTCGGGTAACGTAGAAACACTTCTCGGAGCCTAGAAACATGGACGACGCAGCAGCGGCATAACGCTGTACTACAGACCGTGGAGCGACAGATTGAACCCTTATATCTACGGCTGCAGGGCAGCTGGCCGTCCGCGCTGTGCGTCGTGAGGTGTTTCATCCGGCGAACGAATCGAGAATGCGCGAAAAAGGAATAAGTTGACCGCAAGTCGATCCGTAGGAGCGCGAATTTCGGAACGAAGCTCGTGCAACAATGAGTGCTTTTGCCGGGTAAGTGCGTGGCGTGTCTCTACCACCGACTCTCGCGGTGCGATTTCTTCTCTAAACAGATATACCCTGTTAGCGAAAAAGTTGTGAGTGCAACGGGGTTAATGTTTCCAAGTGTTTCGTTGGTATATAACAAGGTCGGATATGTTTCGTCGTTGATAGCGCTCCTGTTCGCATGATGACCAGAAACATTGCATCACTAGTCGTAACGAGGAGTGTCACGTGACGCGGTGTTGTGTAGCTAAAAATTAGCATTGCATATACTTCGATATCAATCAGTTTTCCACTGAAGATTCGTGCAGGTGTGTGTGTATGTGTGAGTGTGGGGGGTGGGGTGCGTGCTTGCGTGCGTGCGTGTGAGTCAACGATTACACGTTTACAATGTGCTCTATCTGATCTACACTGGTGTAGACAACCTCTCAGACTGAGCGCCGGTTTATCAGTCTCACCCAAGCTCATCATATTTTCAAATGTGCGCCTCGTACGTCAGGTGCTCCCTGTTCGGGGTAGTTCAGCGTCGTGTGTTTTAGTTGAGAGCAGAGTAGCCATTATACATTTGTCTAATATTCTATCACAAGAAAGAACGTGCAGTCCTAAAAATAACATGTATGTTCTACTTAATCTTTTTTTAGGCCCTGGCCATTTTGGCATAGAATAATTAGCAAAAGTAATGACAACGTGTACACATTGAGCTTAGACTATGTTTGTCATGGTCAGTTTTATTTAGGGTTGTGAAGTGGTGTGAATCACGAAGACAGTTTTGAAGTTACCAAATAAATACATGCCAGTAACACAGTTGTGGATATAGATCTAATAAAGGTTCGCATAAAACATCAGGTGCAACATCATTTTATTATTATATATTTCAAAACAGAAACAGCGAACAGGATGACGAAACTGCTCTTACTTTCGAGCCCGATTATCGCCCAGTGCTAGAGCTGTTTCACAGTGTATAGTGCAGAAGTGCAAACGTGACCGTCAAGAGATATACTCAAACAAAGCAACTGCTCTACTCAGTAATGCCCTTACATGATTGAGTGCCGAAAACGGATCGCAATAACATATTGCACCAGTGGCGATAGCACATGAAAAATACCCAAGTACCCAATACCCAAGTGGCCAATACCCAAGTAACCAATACCAAAGTGCCCAAAAGGCAAGCAACCAATACCCAAGCACCCAAGTACCCAATACCCAAATGCCCAATACCCAAGTGTTCACAATACCCAAGTTCCTCATACACAAGTGCCCACAATACCCAAGTTCCCAATGCACAAGTGCCCACAATACCCAAGTTCCCAATATCCAAGTGCCCACAATACCCAAGTTCCCAATGCACAAGTGCCCACAATACCCAAGTTCCCAATACCCAAGTGCCCACAATACCCAAGTTCCCAATACACAAGTGCCCACAATACCCAAGTTCCCAATGCACAAGTGCCCACAATACACAAGTTCCCAATACCCAAGTGCCCACAATACCCAAGTTCCCAATACCCAAGTGCCCACAATACCCAAGTGCCCACAATACCCAAGTGCCCACAATACCCAAGTGCCCACAATATCCAAGTGCCCACAATACCCAAGTGCCCACGATACCCAAGTGCCCACAATACCCAAGTGCCCACAATACCCAAGTGCTCTTTTCATGGCATTAAAGAGAATATACAATGATTTTCTTTCGTTAACTGATACGGAGCTAGTTGGGGCTTTCGTGTAATTAAAATATTCAAATTATCTGGATTTTTCGATTACATCTAAATTGACGCTATACTACATGTTTAATTTTAGTGTGTAGTATGTACTATAATTGCCGAAGTATAGCTGCCGTAGGATATTTACCGTATATTATAGCTACCATAGTATAGGTACCGTAGTACAGATACCGTAGTGTGGATACCGTAGGAAATTGTACAGAACGGTAATTTGACTTACCAATAAATAATGATCCGGTGAAAACGTTGTAGATCTCCTTCAGATGTGAAGTTTTATTAGTCTGCTTTTAATTGCAGTAATTGTATACGTCGTAAAACAAACAATTTAATTCGTCGCCAAATCGTGTATTGTCGAAAATATTAAGCAGAACGTAAATTATGCAATGTTCATATTATATGAAATGTATTAAACATAATTGGTCATGTTTAATACATTGTGACAATGTGCGTGTGGGATAAGACATAGGGACTGTCTTGCCCCACACGCATGGGGATCGTCTTGCCCCACATACATGGGGATCGTCTTGCCCCACACGCATGGGGACCGTCTTGCCCCACAGACACAGCGTGTGTCTTAACACGGTGTATACAAAACACAACATACTATTGCCCATTTTGTATTGTTTGACCTGTCAACTGATTAATAATATTATCATGTCACCAATTAAGTCCATGATTCACACCGTTATATAGTGAGTTTCAGCATTTCATTATTGGCAAAATATTAGATCAGTGCACATAATAGTGCATATAAATGTTTAAAAGCAGAACACTGATTTCATTACGTCTGTTTCGTGTTGCTAAGCTTTCACGGTGGGTATCAGATAGAAGTTAGCTTCATTTTTAACTAGATTTCGGGACGTTCATCAGAGTTTTATATTTTGCGTACGTGTTGCCCCAAGTTACCAAAAATGTTCGGTACATTAGAAAGATGGGCAGTATGGATGCCATACTGTTCGATAACCCTACGTCACCAGTGTCATTGTCTGGCAATATTCGTTCGCCAAATATGTTTTACACATGAACACACACACACGTGTTACGTCACAGGTAGTCTAGGTTACCCAGGTTTCATAGAACTACGCATGCGCTCATCGGTCGCGCTGGTTAACTCAGTTAGCTCAATCAAACGGAGAAATGACCGGAATATCTAACTTTTAGAACACATTCTGAGTAAACCACTGGCGTGACATTCTTGATTTTAGTTGCACGTTGTTAGTTTTGTTTGTATCTCTTTTAGGTGCATAGCCCCAAAACCATGACTTTTGTTTCGCCTTAAAATTCTAACATAAAACAAGCTGTGCTTTTATAGGCAAACATATTGCTAAGTTTGTTAATCTTTGCACGCGTATCTCATTTAACCCGTTTCCAGTTCTAAGATCGAAAGAGTGTTGCGTAAACGAGCCGAACTAGCGGTAGCTGGAGATCAGCCACGCGTGTGGAGTTCAGCGGCGCGTGTTGTACTAAATGAACAAATTAATTGGTTTATGTCACATTGGTCAAATATCTCGTCAATAGTTTGCCAAACCACGAAATCATTTATTCTGTCTCGCAGTGCCCGGAGATCCGTTCAGAAAGATCGCATTTCTGTTGTGGCAGATATGTTGATCATACGGACATGATGTTTGGTGAACTTAATCTGACTAACCTTTAGTAGCACGTGTGTGGTGTGAAAAAGTACAGTAAGCAAATTTGAGGAAACGTGAGGAAACTAATCCAGCAAATGGCTGTTGGATCTCAAAAACAGTCGAACTGTAGTAAACATTCTAAATGGCAAAGGTCATTCCACTCTTTCCCGTGTCGGCTGCCTTCCCGTTTCAGCACCTATCTGATTGACCCGTTTGATGTTCATCGGGTCATTGTGCGATCAATTAGGCTCTCGTTGTCAGTATCTGACATATATAAACAAAAGCTGGCGTTTGCGCGGGCATTCATGTGACGAGGGTCTAACCACTTACCCCAGCTGCATTGAACTAACAAACTCAGATACATAATATATATATATATATATATATATATATATATATATATATATATATATATATATATATATATATATATATATATATATATATATATATATATATATATATATATATATATATATATATATATATATATATATATATATATATATATATATATATATATATATATATATATATATATATTATATATATATATATATATATTATGTATGCATATGCAAGCAAGCGAAAAAACAAGCAAGCACGCACGCACGCACGCACGCACACACGCACGCACACACGCATACACGCACGCACACAAACGCACACACACGCACGCACGTACGCACTCACGCGCGCGGATTCTGTAATCATTTCGCCAAGTACAATAAGACTGTTCCGTTTTCTACTAGTGTATTAGGTGATTCAGTCATGCACGACATTGCACCGTTCCTGCCCGCGATAGTCGCCTATTTGGAGGTTGTTTTTGCCAGGCCGATTTTCCACGTTACGGAACGCATGCCTACGCGAAATTATACGGGCCGGCGAATTTGCGCCTGCAAGTTGATATCTCTCGGCGCGAACTTGCAGCGGCCCGCGCCGAGAACGCGGCCAGGTCAGACGCTATTTCGACTGTAAACGACAGCCCAGGCGCTCGAGTATAAACTCAGATTTGCTCGAATGCAATCGTGTGTGGCTGCCGCGTCTGTCATGCGTCCGTTGTTTTGCCATCGCCTGGCCTTGGCATTTCTTGAACGCCAACGATTATCGTCGTCGTTCTGTTGGTCTTGGGACGGAATCGATGCTGCAGAGGCGTTGTTGTATACCCAAGGGTTCTTGTTCTTCGTGAACTTTTATTTCGATGTAAGAACACATCCCTAGCAATCGTATTTAGATACTCCACTGATAGCGGCGTACGTGAAAAAATTATTCCAATACTATCTGCATTTTGAAATGTTTCTATGGTCAACGGTGCAATTAAGCGAACCGTGTAATATAATTTTATTTTGCTGAATTCCGAGGCCAGAGTTGATACCTTCGGTCGTTGGATGTGTGGGTGAAACGACGTAAAGAGCTCGGCTAATCGAGGGCTAGTGGGAGCGCCTTCGTCGATCGGCGAGTGGATGGCACCCCGCAGGACTGACGCGTGTACCAGCGTCGTTCACCTAGTGTCGCCCCAACTTCCGTGGCGTTCCAGCCTTCTCAAACATCCTTAAATCCGCCTCATGCGTAGAACGTCGGGCTCACTCGAGGAGATCGGGGCTCAAATCCACTTCCTGTCGTTTTGAAGTTTGGGCAATTTCGTTCACTCCACATTGCTTCAGTTCACTATGTTGTATACATGAGTACCTGGCTATAGGCAATGGTGGAATTATGTGAAGGAATAACATTCACGCACTAATTGTAGCATGGCTGAATGCTTCCCAGGGAAGACGAGTTGGTGTTGGAATGAACTGGTTTGCCAGGGGTTAAGTGTAAAGCGTTTTGAGCAGTCCAAATGGATCGGATACTGCACTATTTAAGCACATACCTTTACATTTAATTAATAATAATACTAAATTAAAACACACTTAGTTATAAAAAGTGCAATGAGTAAAACGATATTAGTAAAGTTATGAAATAACCAATCGTTTTTTGAAATCGTATTTCTTTTATAAAACCATCAATCGTATGTCCATCCATACGTTGAAATATTGAAAAATTTTAGTCTGCATTTCTGCTTTTTGCTTATGTGGTGTAGTCGGCGGCCATGCCCACTTAACTAGTTTCCATGCGAGATCGTCCGATCTGCTAAACCACTTTCAATGGCAGGCAGATGTCAAGACCATAGTGCATCGTGCGAAAATAAACGCTGGATTCGCCTTCCATTTGATCCGGTGTAAATCGCCCAAGCACATTTCTATATCAACATCGCGTTCATGTATTTACTACCGAGGTCCCGTGCGCCGCGTGTGGCCAAGTTTCTCCGGTTTCTTGAATGTGGAGTCTATAAAGCGCCCGTTGTTGGCTATCACACGTAGACGATGTGATGTTGTAGAAAACAAGACTGCGGGTTAGAGAGATGACGTTTCTCCGATAGTTCACCATTTCGCTTGGGATTTCGCAATTCTAGCACGTGGCCGACTCGACTAATCTCTTTTCGTATTGTTTATTTACGTCTAGTATCGACTGTGCTGAGAACGAATGTTGTTTTCGTAATACTGTATTGATAGCGAGGTCGCGTAGTTGATGTAAATTGATGTAGAATATTTTCAAGATGTTTTGGGAAAGTTTGGCACATACTGAAGAGAACATGCGTTATTTATCTGTTACTGTTACAGTGGTCACACTTCATAAAGAATTCAACACATAAATTAAAGCGTGAACAAGTTAAGTTCATATTATTAATATGGTAAATATATCTTTACGAAAACACCGAACAACGACAGCAAGTACAAATACAAGTACAAGTACAAATACAAGTACAAGTACAAATACAAGTACAAGTGCAAATACAAATACAAATACAAGTACAAGTACAAGTACAAGTACAAGTACACGTACAAGTACACGTACACGTACACGTACACGTACACGTACACGTACACGTACACGTACACGTACACGTACACGTACACGTACACGTACACGTACACGTACACGTACACGTACACGTACACGTACAAATACAAGGGGACGCTAGCAATATTGAACCAAATCAATGCTTCTCTCGTGGCGCGCTGTCAGGAGTCCTCATCATTCACCTGCTAAGCGAAAGGCACACACTCGCATTAGTTTAACGACTATAATTAACTGTTGTTGTTTCGTGCGCGCTGCAGCGCCTACACTGTCAACACGCGTGTGCACACATGCACGTCGGGACGCACGAACTGTTAGAACTGAATAGGTGGCCAACATTTGAAGACAAAATAATGACTTAGATTTAATCCATATTTGAAACGGGTGGGTGTAAACGTTGGCTCAGCGTCACTGCGTACGATTGTCATATAGAGTGTCAGATATAGGACTTCAGGCCCGTCCTCGGGATTTTTAAAAGGGGGTTCGGGCGTACAACATTGGCCGGGATTTCTGGAATGATTTCTGAAAATGTTTACAGTTTAAATAAATTCTTCCAAAATTTGGGGTTCGTTCGAACCGCCCAAACCTCCTTCGAGGACGGTGATGGACCTATACTCCCCCGAGGACGGGCATGGACCTATACTCCCCAGGGACAAGTATGGACCTATACTCCATAGGGAAGGGCATGGATCTATACTCCCCAGGGACGGGCATGGACCTATACTCCCCAGGGACGCGCATGGACCTATACTCCCAGGGACGGGCATGGACCTATACTCCCCAGGGACAGGCATGGACCTATACTCCCCAGGGACGGGCAAGGACCTATACTCCCCATGGACGCGCATGGACCTATACTCCCCAGGGACAGGCATGGACCTATACTCCCCAGGGACAGGCAAGGACCTATACTCCCCAGGGACAGGCATGGACCTATACTCCCCAGGGACAGGCAAGGACCTATACTCCCCAGGGACAGGCATGGACCTATACTCCCCAGGGACGGGCATGGACCTATACTTCCCAGCGTCATATGTGTAAGATATGCATATAGGATTGTCAGATGCATCGTCATATGCATAAGATTGCCAAAAAAATACATAGATACGTGCGCAGGGTGTATTTCACTCTATAAATGCCTACACAAAACGTTTTAGAGCTGGCACCACTGGTCACACTTGACCGCTGAGTGGACATCAGCCAGTAGCTGCGCAGCTGGTCTTGTTGTGGTTGGCTGTAGGGGGCGTGCGGCGCGGGGCTGACTGTTTACGCAGCTAACTGCACGACATACTGCCTCGGGTTCGGCTATTTACCCAGCAGCAAACCTCTCCTCGAGTCAGTTGCCCCAACGGCGTTGTTCAAAGGCAATTTGTTGGATTCTAATTACGTCTGCACAGGTGTCAGCTGATGTAACTATTAGTCTATCATAGCTGAAGCTGACGTACGATATCACCACAAGAGATTATGTTATACCTGGGTACTGTTATTACGAACTACAATATTGTGCCATAAGACTAATTCTCGCCCGGAGCCACTCTCCCCACCAGTGGCGCCACTCACCATACCACCACTGCGGCAACTTGATTATACATTCAAAATTAACGGGTAACGAAGTGATATAAACGATTGGTTGGCTGGGCAACGCCATTGTTGTTTACGAATTGTTACGTCATTGCAAATGTGCATTTGAATAAACTAAAAAGCTTCGGACAAAAACGAACATTATTGTGTTTCTAGTATTTTTTTTAAATAAAAATACTATCCACAGTTGTATGCAACTAGTGGAAGGAGCTTGGGAACTGAAGCGAGCCTTTGTTTGTATTGGCAAGGGTGATACATTTTGATAAATGTTCAAGTATGCACGATTGGATGAAAGAGTGTCTTTGACGAACACCTCTGTGCCAACCATCCATGAACAATGGCTGCCTGTATTCTTTTGCTGCTAGAACACTGTTTATTCTCTAATGCCATGGAGTGGTGTAGGAGATATATCACAAATATAAGCAAGCATTGTGGTACATGATAGCGTAAACATGAGATATTCAGCATAATTGCAAGCATTAGTTAACATATTTAAGCCAGAAGTGTGACGTCACAGTAGAACTCTTTAAACATATGTATTATTATTATTATTATTATTGTTGTCATCAATTAAACTAAAATGACATATTCATTCATAAAATTACGATGCCCTTAGATAATCGTACATATATTAAAAAAAGAACTAACATTATTTCGCTCTAGAATTCCGCCCTCCCTGTCGTTACAATCATAATAGGTCACCTCATTAAGAGCTAGCAGGCGTCGACAGTGTGCGTATAACTCGACCAGTCTCTCGCATCACCGTCCCGCGAATGGATCCACGTCAGCGGACAACTTATCGTTTCCCGGCCGAGAAGTCGAGCTGGCATTTTTATCAATTCTCCGAGCGGCGCCTGAGGTTGAACAGATGCCGCGCTAACGGCTGTATCTCGGCGCCGGGCTCGCGTGGTGCTGACTGAGGCGTTTATCGCCCTATTACCGGGCCCGCCACCTTGCCAGCTGACGGAGGCGCGCCTAGAAGTCCACCGGAGTCACACCCCGGAATAGCCACCGGCGACCACAACGCTGTTGCTTCACAACCACAAACACCGGGCGCTCTTGTCCGTATAAGGTAGCCGGGAGACGCCTCGGCAGTGGTGCCGATGACGTATTGTGTGGGCACATACCCCCATTGGGGCACGGAGAAATGTGGTCACGACGCTATAGACTTACTGATACTGTGTGACTCTCTCTCTCTCTCTCTCTCTCTCTCTCTCTCTCTCTCTCTCTCTCTCTCTCTCTCTCTCTCTCTCTCTCTCTCTCTCTCTCTCTCTCTCTCTCTCTCTCTCTCTCTCTCTCTCTCTCTCTATCTCTCTCTCTCTCTCTCTCTCTCTCTCTCTATATATATATATATATATATATATATATATATATATATATATATATATATATATATATATATATATATATATATATATAACCCATCCATTTTATGTTCGTCATTAAGCCACCCAGTGACGCTATTCACCCGTACCACTGTCGATATATTTGTCAAGTTTGTGTCTGAATGTTTTCCGAGTGTGGTATAATAATAATAATGAATTTCCATAGCACCTATATCCTCAGGAACCCGAGTTCAGAGGTGCAACAAGCCAGAATCTGATGTGACTTCTGTGTCTCCCTGTTCGTGATTATCAGAACAATGGACCACCGAAGATCTAAGCTGGAAATACAATTTTGAATAAACATGTCTTGAGTTTTTTTTGGAAGGTAGCTACAGCTTCAGATGATTTCAAAGTGATGGGGAGTTCATTCCAGACCCAAGGCTCAACTACAGAGAAAACACGTTAGCAAGTTAAGCTTAGTTTTAGGAAGGGCGAGTTGTTGTGAAATAGATGATCTGAGCAGCATTGCGGCTGGATTGCCTTGACTCTTGCTGTTCATGTGACGCCGTGTATTAGAAATATCGCGTTCTGACATTGGCCCGACACATGTTCATTGTTTATGTGACCGTTGCATTTCGACACCCGACAGCGTGAACGGTTATAGCACCTCACTGCACTGACTGGTGTAAAGGCGATTTGTACGAAACGTGTGGCCGGGGTTTTTGTTCCGAGTAATAGTAGGTTGGTTGCTGCGGTTCTCGCGCACATTACAGTGTGTGTGAGGCTGTGTCTCGTTAATTATGGACTTGTTCTTTCTCCGTCGGTAGTCCACGTGTCGTCGGTAGTCCCCGTGTCGTCGGTAGTCCACGTGTCGTCGGTAGTCCACGTGTCGTCGGTAGTCCCATTGTCGTCGGTAGTCCCTGTGTCGTCGGTAGTCCCTGTGTCGTCGGTAGTCCCTGTGTCGTCGGTAGTCCCATTGTCGTCGGTAGTCCCTGTGTCGTCGGTAGTCCCTGTGTCGTCGGTAGTCCCTGTGTCGTCGGTAGTCCCATTGTCGTCGGTAGTCCACGTGTCGTCGGTAGTCCCTCTTTCGTCCTGACTACCTTCTACACCCAGCGACATGCACCGTATTGGCTTAACTCATATATTTTATTCGATACTGAAGCTGTCTCATTAACACTTCCTGTTATTCTGGTAATAATAATAATAATAAGAATATTAATAAGAATACTACTACTACTGCTAATAATAATAACAAGAATACTACTACTACTATTAATAATAATAATAATAAGAAGAAGAATACTACTACTAATAATAATAATAATAATAAGAAGAAGAATACTACTACTACTACTACTACTACTACTACTACTAATAATAATAATAATAAGAGGAAGAAGACAAAGAATAATAATAATAACAAGAACAAAAACAACAGCAACAATAAAAAATAATAATAATATGTGCTTTACATAGTAATTGTGACTTAAATTATATTAAAAACTATACAAACAATAATTATTCTAAACTGTAGTCTATGACAAAATTATTAATAAAAATAGCTGAATTTGATGTTATTTTAAATAATACTACTTAATTAATAAAAAATTGGTTTAGTCAGTTTTCTACTTGTTGTGTGCAGCTGTTATCATTTAGAACATTAAACCAGTCCACTTTAATGATGCAAGTTGAAACATTACCAGATACATCATCATCGGGCGAATAGGCCGGACCTCCCGAACGACGTGCAAAATACCTGGCCGTCGGGTCACGCAGATAGCGGCGATTTAGCCAAATAAATAATGGTAGTTCGCTCGCCTGGTTTAGCAGGCAGTAAACTATTGGGAATGGAGGCGGGTGGCCTGACTCCGACTCGCACAACCCCGGCAAGATAGGAAACCTGACCGGCTATCTATAACGCTTGACCGACCGATAATGTTGAACATCATAGCCAGGAAACGACTCGGGGCCTGGTGCCAAGAAACATAGTCTATCAGTGACCCAGTGGTCAGTGTTGAAGCGAAGCGGAGAGGTCGTCGTCTCTGATCCTGGCTCCTCGTCGCCTTTCTTTGTTGCCTTTTTGCTTCATGTGTTTGGTCGGCGACCGCCGGCGACGCTGCTCCTTGTGAGAGACGCGACCCGGCAGCTCAGAATGAATACGAACATCACCACAGGGTGAGTACAGCGCCGCTCGTAAACAGAAAGTTAGTCGTCAGTTGGGAAAGCTACAACAGATGTTCCGTGGCCTTTGTACGGGCGAGCTTCGTCCAACGACTGAGAAACATCGGTTCCCACTTTCCCGTGCATTTGTATCTGCCTGATAAACATAATGTTCAAAAGTGCAACAATACAGCTAAATTGATACTGACCATTTTCGGTTGCGTGGATTTCTAAATTCCCCAAGCAAATCACTGTTGAGCTGTATCGCGGTTCCTCCACGCGTTTAGCAAGTGCTGTAGAAATTCAAAACGTGGGCCCGGCACAACGCCTGTTGTAGCAAATATATAAACTTCGGTTCAGTCGAACACAATATGTTTCATTAAGGCCAGACATTCATCGTTATCGTTCACGAATAGAGCTGTTGTATTTCGCCTGAGGTAAATATTGGTCCTACGATACATTGCCGCCCATGAACCATTCCCCAAGATTTCCACCATTCCTGGATCTCCAGCTATCCGACGGGGTTCGATTAACTGAAAGTTAAGGAGATCCTTCCATCAACAAAAGTTGCCTCTAGATATATATATATATATATATATATATATATATATATATATATATATATATATATATATATATATATATATATATATATATATATATATATATATATATATACACGCACACGCACACGCACACGGACACGCACACGCACACGCACACGCACACACCACACTTCCTTTCGACTAACATCCACTAACATCCAATGAGTACTTTGAACCATTTCCCTGTCAATAAATACAACAGCTCTATTCTTAAGAACTGTACGTACAACGACTTCCTTGTCAAGAAATATATTAACTGTAATCTTAAGAGGAAATGCACATACAAAGAGCTCCTTTGCGATTGGATAAACTCTTGGATAGAATCTTAGTCGATCCCATAACGAAGTCCTATACTATATGTATACGCTTTGTATAGGAACAATTAGTGTGCGTGCGGTAACGACCCATCACAAGTATCATTTAAACACGACACAGCGGTACATGGCGGTACAGGAGGTTGGCCAGCGGTGGCAGGTAGTAGAGGCGTTTGGCGGAACATGTAGCGGGCAACACGATACGGCGCCCGACAGAAGGGCGGTGCAGTCCGTGTGGCCTCGGTCGGGCGACCGGCTCTGCTGACAAGTTGCCAGTTCCCGGGACGCGCTCGCGCTGCGGGCGCAAGGGGTGACGGACTGCCCGTGCGAGGAAGACGCCGCGCGCAGTTCCAGTGGGCAGACGGAGACGCTGGGAATACGCGCCACACTGCAGCCGATTGTGCGCGCTCTAAATATCATCAAGTATAATATTTTCATGACGACTTATGTTTTGACAACTACGAGTATTTCTGTAGTGCGCATCAAATACATCTCGCACATATTCGACAACGCTTCGTACATTAAAGTTGATGTCGGAATCATAACACAACGTGCCATTTAAATAAAATAATGTTAACATTATTAATAATGATAATCACCGTCCAAACAGCATAAAAACGATATGGCTATACGTATTTAAAGAATATTATATATATATATATATATATATATATATATATATATATATATATATATATATATATATATATATAATAAGAAGAACAACAAGAAAAAGAACAACAATAACAACAATAAAAAAAAAATAATAATAATATGCGCTTTACATAGATATTATGACTTAAATTATATTAAAAACCATACAAACAATAATTATTCTAAACTGTAGTCTATGACAAAATAAAAAAAGAAGAAGCTGAATTTGATGTTATTTTAAATAATACTACTTAATTAATAAAACATTTAGTCCGTTTTCTAATATATATATATATATATATATATATATATATATATATATATATATATATATATATATATATATATATATATATATATATATATATATATATATATATATACGTATACACGATTTCGGCTTCTTAAAAAAATAACGGGTTACTGATGTTGCTCTCCTCTGTATCCTGTAGTCCGGGGTGAGACTGGCGCCGATACCGGTCGTCGATTTTTGTTTCCCCTTCTTCCGTTTCACTGCCGTCTGCACCACCCGTCTCCACCACCCGTCTCCACCACCCGCATCCACCATCCGCCTCCACCACCCGTCTCCACCACCCGCCTCCACCACCCGTCTCCACCACCCGTCTCCACCACCCGTCTCCACCACCCGTCTCCACCACCCGCCTCCACCACCCGTCTCCACCACCCGCCTCCACCACCCGTCTCCACCACCCGTCTGCACCACCCGTCTCCACCACCCGCCTCCACCACCCGCCTCCACCATCCGCCTCCACCACCCGTCTCCACCACCCGCCTCCACCACCCGTCTCCACCACCCGCCTCCACCACCCGTCTCCACCACCCGCCTCCACCATCCGCCTCCACCACCCGCCTCCACCACCCGTCTCCACCACCCGTCTCCACCACCCGTCTCCACCACCCGCCTCCACCATCCGCCTCCACCACCCGTCTCCACCACCCGTCTCACCCGTCTCCACCAACCGTCTCCGCCACCCGCCTCCACCCCCCCCATCCCTCGCCATCATTCTCCACTAATTATTAATACCTAACGACAACATAATTAAATTGCGTCAGTGCAAGGCTATGTTGATTTTTCTAATTATATGTACATACATTACTGTTAACTGACCTTTGACCTGAAACATATAGCAGAAATTATCCAAAAGAACAGTGGGCGACTCGTTGCTTGTACTGTTTCGTCAAAACAGCAATGACGTCAATAGCCACTATCGGACGAGGGAGGTCGACTATACTCGACTGGGATATTTTAATCTCGACCGTCTTACGCGCCAATCGGAAAAAATCGCTGCACAAGTTGAAGTTTCTTACCTTAGCAATCGCGCTGGTGTTTCCGGACAAATCTTCCGATTATTTGGAGATGCGTTTCGGGTTCCGTCGGCTGTTGCAGACGATAGAGACGCTATACTTGTATTGGGATCACGGCTAGTCGTACTGATTCATCAACATGATAACTGTGGTCGTTACTGAACACTGCATAAGTAACAGTCTGAGGTGTTGACTTAAATGATAGAACCGGAGGACACAAAGCAGCAATAGTAAAGGTCGTTACTGAACACTGCATAAGTAACAGTCTGAGGTGTTGACTTAAATGATAGAACCGGAGGACACAAAGCAGCAACAGTAAAGGTCGTTACTGAACACTGCATAAGTAACAGTCTGAGGTGTTGACTTAAATGATAGAACCATAGGACACAAAGCAGCAATAGTAAAGGTTGTTACTGAACACTGCACAAGTAACAGTCTGGTGTGTTGACTTAAATGATAGAACCGGAGGACACAAAGTAGCACTAGTAAAGGAACAGTGTAGGTTGGGCATGAAAAAGTACTAATTCTCACAGAGAACGATAAATGAATGTAGCACATTATTTAATGCTTGTGTTAATGCTAGCACTGTGAATATGTGTAAAACGGGCGGGTTATACTTGACTTGATTTAAATGCATAGACTTCAATAACCCCTTGCAGTCCTTCGGGACGTTGCACCCCTCCATCCTGTTCTATTTATGGCATGCCGCTCTGCTGTCAACAGCGGGAGCCCAGATCATTCTTGGACACTCCACCTCTTCAGTGGTCTTCCTCTCTTCCGTTGTCCTTTGAAGTCTCGTTTGGATGCTTGCCTAACGATCACTTTACATACGGCAAACTTGCCCAAACCACCGGGTTATACATAAAATTGTTGGACTCTCAACAAGCCAACGGCTTCCTTGTCCACTTGCCACCTAGAGCTTATTGATGTTGATGGTTTCGCTTTAAATCTTGAAGTTGGCGCTATTTTATAAGTTAGTATTATGACGACATCATGACAATCAGGAACCACGACAGACTATTCAGGACCCACACTCATTAAAACCCGTATCAATTTCGTCGTGGCTGAATCTCTTTTTTTCTCCCCCGAGCGAAGTCGATCCCCCCAGGTCCAATACGAGGCGTTTAATTCTAAGACACAGCAGCGCCCGATTAAGAGTTGTAATCGGATCGTAAGTGCCTGTCCGTGACCATCAAACTGCTATCTGTCTCTATCTGTTCACATTATACATGTTCGTCAGCAATGAATCAGCAGGAAGTTATGTACGTCAATGTGATCAGTCATCGAGACCCCGTTAGCGGTAACGTAGTACGGGAGGTCGGCTCACGCCCAGGCCGATCGACAGGAGCCGTTGTTTTCACCGACACCAGGGTCTGTTGTTCTCATACTGACTATGGAATCAGTTGAAACCGCTCTTGGGTCACATTGAGTAACACCGGGTGGACAACGACAACTCCAGTATTACGTTTAGTAATAATCGTCATCGTAATCACAAGCGTAATCCTAATCACGATAATCAACACGATCGTAGTAATTGTAATAGTAATAATCACAGTAATCACAATAATAAAATAATAACAACAACTACAATAATTACAATACTTATAATAGTCATAATAATTATAAAATAAAAATCATAATCTTAATCATAATAATAACACTCACAGTAATCATCACAACCATAATATTGACAATAGGCCTATAATAATAATAACAACAACAATTTACTTATTTGCTGTGGCTATGAATAAAAGCCCCGCTTGATAACTTTCTGTCGGTTCTTCCTAAAATATTGCATGTGGTTCATTTATCCGTCGTTTCTTTCTCCGTACTAATATTTCTTCGAGTATTTCTCTGGAGATAATGCCCCTCGCTGCGAAGAGAAATATCCTATAGTTTTGCCAAGGGAGGCCATGTTCTGGAACATAAACCGTCCAACCGAACTCTCAGTTTATAGTCAGATAAAGAAAACGTCAGCACAAATTGCGAGTGTGTGCTGTTACGTACATACGGTGGCTTTGCACAGGGCTAAAACAATAAATACGCAGCTCAACAAACTCATGAAGCAAGGTAGAAATAACATCGGATCTTAATGGGCCAGTCATGTTTTTATGTGTCGGCTATATATGACGCGTACAGTTACATAATCTTACTATAATTACGTATTATTGTTCGCAACGCTATGCGAACAATTCCGTACAATTATTGGCAACGCCACGCGTCTTTTGTATGACTGTTACAACTTACGTAAACCTTCGCTAGGTGTTACGTTACGTCATAATGAGAGTCACTTACGAACTACCAAGTTGTTCCGTTCGGGGGTTGGGCATGTTTGCTAGTACAGAGTAACACAATCAGTGGTACACTATACGGAAATTACTGTCTATGCAGTCGTTTAGAAACAGTCGTAGCCTATAGAGATAACAAATTGGTATTCGGGAAGATGGATATGCGTTTCGAATCTGGCGGAAGAACAAAGTAATTTCGCCGTTAATTCATAGGTACAAAAACCTAGTGTTCGCTTGGTGGAGTAGTGTAGTAGTCGCTCAGCAAACACCGCGGGGAAGGTTCTCCACGCAGACGGTGCGTCGGGTAGAGATATATCTGTTTGGACTGGCATTTCTTTTTGTATCTTACGCGGCAGGTCTATACGCCTGTGTAACATTCTCCTTCGTTTATGAGAAATGATGCGAGGCGTCCAACAGACGAGGCCGTTCATTGGTTTCTTCTTCGCTTATTACTGTATTCATGGGCAATTATGTAAGAGGTTGTCCTTGTTGAATCTCTTGGCTGTACATTTACTCATTCGTCGGTTATTGGTGATGAAGAATAAGTTTATCAACATGCAGACCCGTCCTCAGGGTTTGTAAGAGGGGAGGGTTCGGGTGCATACCACGGATTTCTGGGATGATTTCACAGTTAAACAGTCTAACAAAAAGTCTCACAATAAGAAAACAAAAACGTCAGCCGTATTGTACTGTTCCTATTATGATACAAGTTCGTGGGATATATGTGTGTGTATACATATATATATATATATATACATATATATATCCCGCGAACTTGTATATATATATATATATATATATATATATATATATATATATATATATATATATATATATATATATATATATATATATATATTATATATTAAAATGGATTAAATACAACTAAAATATAACCAACTAACGAACACTAAAAAATAAATAAAACAGAAACTTAGTGCAGTTAGATGACAATGTCTGGAATGAGCATAGTCACAATCATTATTTAGGGACACACCATTCACACCTTGACTCATCTCATTAACTCGCACCAGTCCGGAAGTGCCTTACTCACGAAGATTACAACTAGAAGTGACGGCCCACGGGTCTCGCGGTTTCGTGCGTCTACCAAAATATCGTTTTCACGGAGCCCGCCGATACTGTAAGACCGTCGAACTAAAATGCGCGTAGATAAAGCACATTCGGGAAAAAACTTTGAGATCACGGTTCGTAGCAACCAGATTAGGGGTTGTTACGTAGTCAGGTTAGCCGAGACGGCGCCGGGAACCGGTAGACTGGCCGCCCGGGCCACGGCGACAGCTGCAACGCGTCCGGGCGCCCAGTGAGGGGTGGCGTCGCATTCCCGCGCACTGGTTTTCCGGGGCACCTTTCCTCCCCGTCTGCGCGCCAGTGGGCTCGACCAGCAGCGCCACCTCTGGCGGCACCACCACCGGTTGAGTGGCGCGGCGCGACGCGCGGGGATTAGGTAAAAATAAATGCACACGTCAAAAGAGCAACGGCGTCTGACTGGCAGCGTCGGGTGAGTCGACGTGGCTACGTAGCGCGCCCGACGAGCGCAGGATTCCACATTCGCACCTCGCGGCGGGAACAAGCATTGTAGACATGTGCCTTAGTGCCGTCCGCCCGCCAGCCCGTCTACGCCGCCACCGCTGTCGAACTTAGCAGCTGTACCGTGGATGTACCGCATAACCGCACGCACGCACGCATACGCACGGCTGTCGGCAACAGGCCATAGCCACTGTAGTGTAGTTTCTCTGAGAGGCGGACGACCAGCGACCGTGGCTGCTATACTGTGTCGGTTTGTTTCTATGTTTCCTTGCCGTCCGACTCCGCCATGGACCCCGGCAGTCTCATCAACACCGTCAGCAAAGTCGCGCAGGTGAACGTGCGCAACGACGATGATCTTGTCGACCGCCTTCACCACCGCTACACCGTTCTCTTCCTTGTCATCTTCACCGTCGTCGTCAGCACCACCCAGTACGTCGGCAACCCGATCCACTGCTGGTGTCCCGCCTACTTCACGGGCAACCACCAGGAGTTTACGAACAAGATCTGTTGGATCTCCAACACGTACTACCTGCCGGAGAACACCGTGGCAGGACAACACGGGGCGCTGAAGCTACACATCGGCTACTACCAGTGGATCCCCGTCGTTCTCCTTATCCAGGCGTTTCTCTTCTACCTTCCCTGCATCGTCTGGCGCATATGCAGCGACCGATCCGGAATCAACGTCAACAACCTCGTGGAAGCTGCCGAGACGATCCAGAACGCCCTTTATCCGGAAAGACGCGACAAGACGATCAAGTACATGATCCGCCATCTTGATCACTACCTGGAGTACCAGCGTGAGTATCGTGGCGGATGTTGCGTCATCATCAAGCATCTCCTCGCTAAATACCTATGTCTGATATGCGGTAACCGATACGGCAACTATTTGGTGGGACTGTACATGTTCACGAAGGTACTGTATTTTGCCAACGTTATATGTCAGCTGTTTATGTTGAACAGTTTCCTCGGCACCGATTATAACATGTACGGCTTCGCCGTGATCCGGGACCTGATTACGGGCACCGAGTGGACCGCCGCCAAGAGGTTCCCTAGAATCACCCTGTGCGACTTCCAGATCCGTCAGATGGGCACCGTTCACCCGCACACTGTCCAGTGCGTGCTGCCCATCAACCTGTTCAACGAGAAGATCTACATCTTCCTCTGGTTCTGGATGGTCTTCGTCGCCGCCGCCACCTGCCTCAGCTTCCTTCGCTGGATCTGGGTGCTCGCCTTCCGGTACAGTCGCGTGCGCTACATCAGGAAGCACCTGCTCATCATGAACAAACTAAACCGCGACGACGACCGCGACGCCAAGTTGTCGTACAAGTTCGCCGAGCTCTACCTGCGCCAGGACGGCGTCTTCGTGCTGAAGCTCGTCGCCAAGAACTCAACCGATCTTGTCGTCGCCGACATTGTGTCGGCGTTATGGGACAACTACCGCAACAAGCCAATGAACGCGCGCAACGACACGGACTTCGAGGACAGCGGCAGCACTGCCTGACGTCAGGACCCCCCCAGTCCCAGCGGCACGGCCAACGCAAACAATATGTCCAAACCGTCCCCGCGCGACGCCGTCCCGTAACCCCAGACACTAGGCGCCGCCATCTTTGCCGGCAGGTTGAGCGACAGCGTAGCTGCGATGTCCGAGACCTATTTACACGAACGTTCAGCGTCGATGCCGCTCTGTGTTTACACCGATATGGCCGCCGAACATGCACCAACGCTGTTGCTCTCTCCAAATCGTCCTGCTTTTGACCTTTGCTTGTGCAGACAATCGCTGACTCTGCTTGTGTTGTCTGACGTCACAATCTGACAGTACAAGTTCATACTTGCCAATCTCGTTTCCCGTCTCCCTGCTGAGTATGTCTGAAGCAAGGCCAATGTACTCGTTGGTAATTCGGGGGGGGGGGGGGGGTTATATATATATATATATATATATATATATATATATATATATATATATATATATATATATATATATATAGTGACGATGCATCTAGTGAGAATCGGAACCAACACGTGACATTATATGTGTTCCTGTTTCATAACGCAAGTCAGGACGCCGTCACTTTTTGAAGCCATTGCATTGCCTGTGACCGAGGAGAGATTTGTTTCCCGGGGTGATATTGAAGCAATTTCACGTGTGCCTAGTCGCTCCATCGTTGCTGCCGAAGCGTTGCAACGTGAACCGCCCACGTCAGTAGCCGTAGGAGACGAACGCTGCGTTCACTCTTTGCATCGTGTATGAACATGAACTTGCTTTGACCGAACCTCGTAGCAGTGAAACATGTAAATACCTTGGAACTAGTAAACGACCAACAACGACATGACTGCCAACACTTTTTTGCGCAGATAAGCGGGATTAGCCTTGCTTCTCAGTATATATGAGCATCGGAGGGTGACCTTTGGCCGTAGATCACACCTGGCCGAGTTCGAAGGCGTAGTTAATTGGATCATCGATCAAAACGTCTACACTAGGTACGTACCGCTTTGTTTATCTTCAATGACATAACGCTGGATTGGTGTTTCACAGCACGTGTTCTATCTGTGGTGTTTTTTATATGTCTGTCAGTATCGACTCGGTTACCTGTTTCTACATATTTGTAGGACTGATAATGTCACTGTGTGCATGCCTGTGTGCGCGCGCTTGTGTGCATGTGCGCGTGCGTGCGTGCATGTGTACGCGCGTGTGTGTATGTATGCGCGTGCTTGCGTGTGTGTGTGTGCGCGCGCGTGCGTGCATGCGTGCGTGCGTGCGTGCGTGCGTGCGTGCTTGCGTGCGTGCATGTTCTTAGTGATTAGCGGCAAAACAAAGACTTAGATTACACTGAGAGGCATAGATACAAGAACAGAGATTTACTGCAATGACAAGTTTATGTGTACCGGGTACACACGTGCCTTTCATACGGACAAATTGCTCGTACGAAATCCGGCTCTGCACCTGTGAGGTTTTCATGAATTCTCATTTTTAATATACAATCAATAGTAAAATCTTACAAATAAAAAACAACTTCATCTAATAATAAAAAATAAGAATTATCAACCATGTGCAGACTAGTGAAGTGGATTTTACACGAGTTTCGGTCGTGAGATCTATTTCTTGCGTGAAACATTAGTGGTGCTGCCCCTTCGACCACGTCATATGATACGTGTTTACGGCGGCAGGTACCACGCATACCAACAGTTCAATTTCTCACTGTAAATACAAGAATAGCAGCTATGTCGTCAGAAACCCCAGACGTTTCGTTAAGTCGACGGCACGCTAGTTGGCTCGTAAAGCCTCTGAACAATCCGAATGTTTGGCTAAATATGGTTCCCTGCTCGTCAGCGCGTAGCTCGTTTTTCTTTTATTCAGACATTCGTCGTTGTTTCAGTCTGTTTTATTATTATATTCGTACATTCGTCATTCTTTCAGTCTGTTTCTTCTTTTATTCATAGATTCGTCATTTGTTCCTTTCATTAATCATATATACTTTTTTCCGTCTGTTTCTATACATGCAGTTGTCAATATTTCAGCCTGTTTCGTGTTGTATTAATAAATTCAGCATTCTTTCAGTTTGTGTTTTCCTTTATTCATCCATTCGTCATTCTTTCAGTATATTTATTATTATATTCATTCATTCGTCATTCTTTCAGTATATATATTACTGTATTCATACATTCGTCATTCTTTCAGTATATTTATTATTCTATTCATACATTCGTCATTCTTTCAGTATATTTATTATTCTATTCATACATTCGTCATTCTTTCAGTATATTTATTATTCTATTCATACATTCGTCATTCTTTCAGTATATTTATTATTCTATTCATACATTCGTCATTATTTCAGTATATTTATTATTCTATTCATACATTCGTCATTCTCTTTAGCCTATTTCTTCCTTCATTTATACATTCGTCATTCTTTCAATTTGTTTCTTCTTTCTTCTTTTAGTCATACGTTTGTCGTTCTTTCAGTCTGTTTTATTATTCTATTCATACATTCGTCATTCTTTCAGTCTGTTTCTTCTTGTATTCATACGTTCGCCATTTATTCCTTTCTTTTAATCATATATTCGTCATTCTTTCAGTCTGTTTTATTATTCTATTCATACATTCGTCATTATTTCAGTCTGTTTCTTCTTTTATTCATACGTTCGTAATTTGTTCCTTTCTTTTAATCATATATTCGTCATTCTTTCAGTCTGTTTCTATTTCTATACACTGTACATACATTTGTCAACGTTTCAGCCTGTTTCGTCTTGTACTAATAAATTCACAATTATTTCAGCTTGTTTCTTCGTTTTATACATTCTTACTTCTTTCAGTCTGTTTCTTCTACTCATATGTTAATCATCGTTTCAGTCTCGTCAGCAAACATATTCGTCTCCAGTGAGGTGTTTTGCTTTGCAATCATTATTCAGCTTCCTACTTTCAAGAGTTCTTCCTTTGTTATGATGTATCACCGCCGGTTTTCTCTTTTTGTTGGTTAACCTTTCATTCAGTTTTCTTTCTTCTTGCATCGTGTTGACCCTCACCGAGTTGCATTAGTTATAATATAGACGATATAGACACTTCTATGGCGCTAAAATCCTCGAGAAACCCAAGCTAAGTAGCGTATTACTTGCCGATGTTATAAGAATAAAGGCAAATATAATGTAATTTTGAAATCGACAATAGTTCTTCAAGTATGATATTTTGTTTATTCAAGTGACCATTACAGACGCTATTTAATAACGCGGTTCTACGCTCAATTGACCTTGATTGTTCCTTTCAATATTATTGTTGGATTTCAGAGTTTGTATACAACGAAATTGCTTAACTTACATATGTGTGTGAGTGTGTGTGTGTGTGTGTGTGTGTGTGTGTGTGTGTGTGTGTGTGTGTGTGTGTGTGTGTGTGTGTGTGTGTGTGTGTGTGTGTGTGTGTATGTGTGTGTGTGTGTGTGTGTGTGTGTGTGTGTGTATAGATACAGTGTTCTTGTTCGGTGAACAAATCGTAAACGAACTTTACATTTAAGCACATTTATTTACAAATGTGTTATGTGGTGCGGTGTTATCTAAGCCAAATGTTGTAGCACAATCGGCAACTACAAAAATGGCGTTCTACATGAGCTCAGCTCTGTTGATCCGCCTGGAACGGAAGCCTCGTGTGTTCGTTTGTTGTGGCTGTATTCTGTGTAATTATTGCGCTGTTAATAGACTCTTGAATGCCAGCTACAGACACGTGGAACAGGTGGCGGGTTGTCGAGAGCCGACGCGTCAAAGTCAAATGCATTTGCTTTTGGCCTTTGGCGCATTCTTCATGTTGATATACGTGGCATAGTTGAAGGAGTCCGATGACTTACAAAACCACTGCGCCAGCACCACAACGTCAGCCTTGGTCATGAGCAACAGTGGCAGCGAATTGAAAGTTGACACTGTAGCTAAAATCAATCTCTAAGGCACGGAATTCAAGTAATCACGTGATGATACGATCAAAACGTTTCCAAAACAAACAGACAATTAGTAATGCAGTCAAACTTGATGCACGCATATGGCAGATGAGTATTATTGTTTACAACAGCAATGCCTAGCTACGCTAAACCCCCCTCATCGACTGACTTAGTCCTTCGCGTGTTCAAATCTGTAATTTTGAATAGCTTTAGAAATATATGCAGCAGGTTTAATAAAAGATAGCGTACTTTTGCTAAAATAACCGACATAATTGGCTTTTGTTGCTGTATCGGGTACCTTGCAAAAGCATGAATAGCCATATTCTATAATGCATTAATAATCGAATAAAAGACATTTAAACAAAACGTGTTTCAATGTCAAGAGTCTTTGAAAAAATTAAATGTCAGACGATGTGTGCGTGAAATAAGTTCGTTATATGCTTTAATGACGCATGCTGTTTCACAAATGTATAACTGCCAAGTGACGCACGACTCGTAAGTGTACCTACGACGTTTTTCTGTAGCAAACTTGTGCAAGATTCACACCTGATATACATATGTGTGCCTGCAACGCTGTAAATATGTGTCTAAGCAGTCGGTGGGGTGATTTAGCATTCTGGCAGATACATTATTCTTACTTGCCCTTTTAGACCTGAGTTTTTGTAAGGATATACAGTTTGTCTTGCCGCGCTGACATCGTTGTCAGCGTGCGTTTGTTGGCGCTCTGTAATATCATGCAGTGTCCCTTGTTTGTCTCGGACCCAACTTGATCGACATTCTCCTTCATCAAATAGTATGCTGCTTTATTTCACGACTGTGTGCCAGGTGAGAAGACCCAGGAGACTACGAGTACGATGCAGTTACATGTTCACGTGCCGCACGATTTACTTCAATATTAGGGAATTCGTTAGTTTTCAGTGTTTTTGTTTACTCTGAAAAATCATCATTTTCGTTTTGTTTGCATTTAGGGAAAGCTTATTCACTGCTAGCCAGTCTGTTATCTTGGTTAATTCTGTATTTATTTGATTCGATATCGACTTGGTTGTGTGAAGTTATCATGTTTGCTGAGCAGGGTGACATCGTCAGGATACATGATAGGTGTACGTTTGTTTCTAGCCATTATTAGATAATTAATATATGTATTAAGATTAGTAGAGGTCCTAGAATGGACCTTTGACGGACCCAAGTAGTCACTGTTTCTGCGGCTGATTGGGTGTTGTAAAATTCAACACGTGGCTGTCTGTTGTATATATCGCTTTAAAACCATTCTAATTCTACATTTGTATGCCATTATGTTCAAGCTTACTGATAAAGTTTGCATGGTCAATAGTGTCAAATGCTTCTGACAAGTTTATAGGTAGTCTGTTTTCATCAAGATCCAAATAAATTCGATCCATCAATCCAGTTAATGTTAATTCAGTCGAGTATTCAGCTCTAAATCCGTATTAATTTACATACAAAAGTGTATTTATAGTAAAGTACATTGTACGCACGATCATCTCTATTACATAAAACATATTATCCGCTCTTTCCTTGGGCTGGCTGTTCCTGTGTTGTCGTATAGCTATCACTGAATTATTGTATTATAGAAAGAAGGACGATATCACATAGACGAGCATCGATACTGGGCATAGGGGGAATGCGGATAAAATCGCGCACCTATCTTTAAATTTGCATAATGCGAAGAACATTTATTGTTTCTTATCGTAGAATTGGTTTTACCGAAGAAGGTTAATAATCATAATAACTGTTGATTGATTAGTCAACTTCTCCAAATGCGCGCTCCTAGACTGTCTACCGTAATAACAGCGCGCTCGAGCCAGTCTAAGAGCGCTCGCTTTTTATACGGTTCGCGGTTCATGGCATAAAGTGTTGTACTGCTGCAAACAATGGGTGTTCGTGAGACTTGTTAAACATGCAGTCCATGTGTATAATTTGGAAATACGAAGAACTCAATAATTAAAATGGTAAATATAAACAAACTTGTCCCGCATGATCGCTTGTCTAAGCCAAAATATAAACTGCCAATATGGAATGCTAGAGAATTTAAATGATCAGGATGAACAATTATTGCGTACGAATTCGATCCAACTTTGTTTTATTATTTTATACAAAAGTACGCCTGCAATAACATCGCACAAGAGTGCGCATTCTTGGCCGGTTGTGCTCTTGTCCTACATATAGACCAGTACAATACACTTTACAACAACATTATCTTGTCCTACATATAGACCAGTACAATACACTTTACAACAACATTCTCTTGTCCTACATATAGACCAGTACAATACACTTTACAACAACATTCTCTTGTCCTACATATAGACCAGTACAATACACTTTACAACAACATTCTCTTGTCCTACATATAGACCAGTACAATACACTTTACAACAACATTCTCTTGTCCTACATATAGACCAGTACAATACACTTTACAACAACATTATCTTGTCCTACATATAGACCAGTACAATACACTTTACAACAACATTCTCTTGTCCTACATATAGACCAGTACAATACACTTTACAACAACATTCTCTTGTCCTACATATAGACCAGTACAATACACTTTACAACAACATTCTCTTGTCCTACATATAGACCAGTACAATACACTTTACAACAACATTCTCTTGTCCTACATATAGACCAGTACAATACACTTTACAACAACATTATCTTGTCCTACATATAGACCAGTACAATACACTTTACAACAACATTCTCTTGTCCTACATATAGACCAGTACAATACACTTTACAACAACATTCTCTTGTCCTACATATAGACCAGTACAATACACTTTACAACAACATTCTGCAAGAGCAGCTTGGATTTCTCTGTTTATGCCAACTTACAAATAAGCAACGTGTTTACATAGTCTGATTTAGTATCCACAAAAACTTCATAGCGTGAACAACTAAGTTCATGTGTAGAAAACTGACAGAAAACTTTTCGAAAAACTTCATATACTTCTCGTAATCACAAAATCGTCTGCATACTGTTCGAATTTCTGGTGCGCGGCATGTCAGCGTGGCCACGCAATATAATGGTACTTTGATGACGATAACTGGTGTGTAACATCGAATTAGGCTGTGTGCGCTCATATCGATTACTCGTACTTACCATATCACTCACACTTGGTCCAAGTACAAACTAACAGTCACAGCCATAAACCCAACCCTAAGCCGAATGAATCGCCTCGATCTAAACCATATAATGACGTTCACGCCATGTTTGATATCAAAGCGCCGCGCAGTGGACTGTTACGGAACTGTTGTTGTTTTTAATTATTTAACCGTTCAATGCGCGACATTCACACTCCCCAACGGTGGCGCCACTCACCATATCATCACTGCCACAACTTGATTACACATTCAAAATGAACGGCTGGTGGAGTCGTATAAACAATTAGTTGGCTCGTCAACGGTATAGTTGTTTACGATGTATTACGTCACTGTAATTGTGTACCGTAACATCATTTTAAACAAAAACAAAAGATACTGTGTTTCTAAATATATTTTCAGTACAAATAGTATTCACAAGTGTATGAAACTGAAATTGAGTCATGTCTGGACAACAATTGTAAGCTTACCAAATTAAATAAAGATGTACAGCATATGCATTTCAAATGTAGCTCAAATCGTGGCAGGGTGGTATAAAAATCACGCATATGCGGAGATTGCGCGACATTGTTGCATCGAGGTTTTTTAATCTGGAAAAATTTCAACATTTTAAAGTATCAATTCAGGGAGTGGATGGCGGATTGAGAATTAGTACGCTTTAGGACCATAGTAGTAGGTTACATAATGATCAGTATTAGGACCTTTATTATTATCAATGACTTGGACGATAATATAACAGGCAACGTGCTGAAATTTGTGGATGACACAGAATTGTTTAGAAAGGTTAACAGTGATGGTGATAAACAACATTTACAAAACAATCTAGACAAATTAGTTAAATGGTCTGAAAAAATGGTAGATGTTATTCAATTTTGGGAAATGTAAATGCCTACATACATGACACGGAAACTTGGATGCAAACTATAAAATGGGTGATAGTGTTCTAAGTACTACTGTAAAAGAAAAGTAACAATAAGTGCTGATATAAAAATCTTAGAGCAGTGTGGTATTCACAAGGTAATCAACTTCTTGGGTTGATTAGGAGAAACATGACATACAAGACAAACAACTAATTAAACCATTGTACAAAGAAACAGTTACGCCTCATTTAGAACATTGTATACAAGCGTGGATACCGCACCGTAAGAGGATATAGATACGCTTGAACGAGTACAGAAGAGAGAACCTAAAATGATTCCAGAACTGAGAGACCTTAGTTATGAAGAACGCCTAAAAGACAATGAAGTTAAGAGAAGATCAAATTGAAATTTTCTATTATATTAAATGGGTATGAAAATATTGATAGAAATATTTTTTTCTCACTCAAGAAAGATGGTAGAACTAGAGGACATGAAGTAACATTAGTTAAAGATCAGTGTAGATTGGACATCAGGAAGTACTCGTTCTCACAGAGGACAATAAATCAATGGAATAAATTATCTACAGATTGTGTAACTGCTAGAAATGTGAATATGTTTAAAAACTTGGTTGACACATATATATGTCAGGAGGGCGGGTTACACGTAGATGAACAATGTTGGACTCTCGATAAGCCAATGGCTTCTTTGTCCACTTGCCATCTGGGCCTTTGCCTTGGATGGCAATCTTGTTAAATCTTGTTAAATAAAACGAATATCAGTAACCAACTGTTTCTCACCTTAATCAAACTCAGGACATTCTGACAAAATTTTTAATTATCACGAGCTCGAAGGTTTGAAATTACATAACCAGATATGTACAACATATATCTGACCTGAAAAGGGCTGCGTTCCAATGGACTTTAAAAGCAAAATATAGTGCTGCCTCCTGAGGGCTTGTAGAGACACTGTGATCCCTTTCAAGTGTCTCAATGAGTTACGCCGAGATATCTCACCAGACGCCGTTAGTCCACCCTATTCGCAGCTCGTAAAACCGCATTGAGCAACTCATTGGCCGCAATCAGCTGCTTATCTTTCCGAAAACACAATTTGCTCGGTGATCTGCGTAGTCGCGTTCCTGTCTTCTTACTCAGCAGGGTTTTTTTTACCAGGTACGTAACTTATACAAAGCGATAGCGGTTTGGACCAAACGGCCGTACAAGCCGGGTGTGGTTTTGAAGATAATAATTATAAATTGAAGAGAGAGAGAGAGAGAGAGAGAGAGAGAGAGAGGGGGGGAGTATGTGTGTGTGTTTGTGTGTGTGTGTGTGTGTGCGTGCGTGCGTGCGTGCGTGCGTGCGTGCGTGCGTGTGTGCGCGCCTGCATGCGTGTGCATATTATTGTTTGCGTAAATATTTAGAAAACAGCTATCAACACTTAAAAATAGTGTCGCTAGCATACACAGAGAAACGTAGACACGGGTATGATGGTAGTCGCAGTTCTGGTCATGATAACACCTACTAAGCTGAATCTGCATGACTTATAATACGCAAATTTACACCGAATGTGACGTTCGACGAATCGAACCAACTAAACTGCCCTTGCATGTAAACACGTCTTAAACACTAACAAATTCGTAGAAAGCAAGTTTGCGTCGGTTGTGTGATGGACGCGAGCGAGGTCGGCCAAGGCAGTCTATCAGTGCCTTCGACCTGCCTTTCTCTCCAGTTGCTCCTATCTCTCTTCGAATGATAAGCCTAGCCCTGTGGTTCCGGCGCCGGCGTCCCATTGATCTGCTAGCGAGGTAAACGTCCCTCGGCCAGAATGAGTAAAACATAAAGTATGTCATCAAATCGTTAGATGCGTTGGATTTTGTAAGTTACAGTTGCTTACGAACGTATGTCAAAAAGGGTGCGTTATCACCTAGCTGATGTGTACGTTTACGAAAGATTCTTTATAAATACATTTCGGAAATGAATTTATCTATTCTGGGTTTACAAAAAGACACCACGTTAACGGGGAAGATCTGTATAACTGGTTCTACACCGGTACATGGATACGACAAACAACTATCTTATCTCATTTAGAGGCTGCGTTTGTGCAATGGTAGTTTAAAAACAGACAATGTAGAAGTTTTTTGCCATAGTTGTAAAAGGAACAATCGTTGGTTGATTTTTCGATTAACCAATTTAATGTAGCATCTAACAGTTTAGCTGAACTAGATAACGCATGTGTGTGTGTGTATGTGTCCATCTGTGTTGGTGTGCGTTTATGTGCGCGTATGTGCGTGTATATACGCGTATGTGCGTGCGTACGTGCGGCAAGCTATGGCATGGTGTCCTGTGATATAATATGATATGATAGAATATTTTATGATATGATATGATAGTATACGATATGAAGGTAACTAGTAGATCAAGTAAAGAGGATTTAGTTTCTGAGAGTTCCGTCTGCAATTAGATCTTCTTTTTCTATATGTCTTCTCACCATAACCGTCAGACAAAATAATATAACACAATTCATATATTTCATTTTATATTACATTGTTTACCCTTCCGCCATATCGAACAGAACGTGTTGAAAAAACATTGCATCATTTAAGCTGTTTCTTCGGGTGTTGTCGTCGTTCCTGTTGCACGACTTACTTTAATACGATATTTAATACGATATTTAAGCTGTTTCTTCGGGTGTTGTCGTCGTTCCTGTTGCACGACTTACTTTAATACGATATTTAATACGATATTTAAGCTGTTTCTTCGGGTGTTGTCGTCGTTCCTGTTGCACGACTTACTTTAATACGATATTTAATACGGTATTTAAGCTGTTTCTTCGGGTGTTGTCGTCGTTCCTGTTGCACGATTTACTTTAATACGATATTTAATACGATATTTAAGCTGTTTCTTCGGGTGTTGTCGTCGTTCCTGTTGCACCGACTTACTTTGATATGATGCTCAACAATAGGATTTTCATCCGCCAAGTTAAAGAATCACCGCCAAAATGTATTTGTCCAAAATGGTGGACACGACACAAATAGTGTAGCATCATTGGTTACAACAAGTCTTTGCGAACTATCTTCTTATTTTGTTAATTTTTTTTTATATATGAAGAGGCTGTCTGCGAACGCAACCAAACTGGGCCATATCATGGAATAGTTTGCCTCCAAAACACTCTGACAATTGCGCCAGTTTTCAAAGGCAGTTGAAGACCTATCTTTTCCGACAGGTGTATTCCTGAGAGAACATTGCGTATGCTTTAATATAATTAAATGTCTTAATCACTCAATTCCATGCATACGTTTAGTTGCGTTGCCCTTAATTTAATGAATTATTTTAATTAATGAATGCCATGTACACTTTTAGTAGTTGTACTGCCCTTAATTTAATTTAATTGTATTTATTATTTTAAATATTTATTCAATGTATACTTTTAGTTGTATTACCTTTAATTTAATTTATTATTTTAGCTATTTCATTCCATGTAAACTTTTAGTTGTTTTATAGTATATATATATATATATATATATATATATATATATATATATATATATATATATATATATATATACCAATTACAACAACAATTATAAGCATGTATCATATAACATACCAATTACAACGACGATCACGTATCGTATTACAACTAACCACGTAAAACTACATCGATGTATATGAGTATGTATCGTATAACACACCAACAATAGATAGGAGCACATAACGAAGTAAAAGTAGTTACTACAGAATTGACTGATTGTGTTGTGGACAAAGTTGTAACTTATGAGACGTTGTGTGTGCTTAACATTGGGCTGACAATGGCTGAGATGTTGTTGATGATAACACACACACACACACACACACACACACACACACACACACACACACACACACACACACACACACACACACACACACACACACACACACACACACACACACACACACACACACACACACACACACACACACACACACACACACACACACACACACACGCCATGCTGTACGTGTGTACTTTGTTTGGTAAGCCATGTTATACGCGTGTACTTTGTTTGGTAAGCCATGTTGTACGTGTGTACTTTGTTTGGTAAGCCATGCTGTACGTGTGTACTTTGTTTGGTAAGCCATACTGTACGTGTGTACGTTTCACTGATTGCATAGTCTTCTCTGTGTTGTTGCAGCCTCATCAGCACCGTCTTCCAGGTGGCGAAGGTGAACGTTCGGAATGACGACGATCTCGCCGACCGCCTCCACCACCGCTACACTGTCATCTTCATGATCATCTTCACCGTCGTCGTCAGCACCACCCAGTACGTCGGCAACCCGATCCACTGCTGGTGTCCCGCCTACTTCACAGGCAACCACGAGGCGTTCGCCAACAAGGTCTGCTGGATCACCAACACGTACTACCTGCCGGAAAACACCGTGGCCGGAATGCCGGGCGCGCGCAAGCAACACATCGGCTACTACCAGTGGATCCCGGTTATGCTACTGGTCCAGGCATTTCTCTTCTACATCCCGTGCCTGCTCTGGCGCATATTCGGCGACAGATCCGGAATTAACGTCAACAACCTCGTGGAAGCTGCCGAGACGATCCAGAACGCCCTGTACCCAGAACGACGCGACAAGACGATCAAGTACATGATCCGCCACATGGACCACTATCTGGACTACCAGCGTGAGTATCGGGGCGGTTGTTGTGTGTTCCTGAAGAACCTCTTCACCAAGTACCTTTGCATGATCTGCGGCAACCGGCACGGCAACTACCTGGTCATGCTCTACTTGGCCACCAAACTCTTGTACTTCGCCAACGTACTCGGCCAGCTGTTCCTGTTGAACGCGTTCCTCGGCACCGACTACCACCTATACGGCATCGGCGTTATCTCCGACCTGGTGACGGGCAACGACTGGTCGGCTGCGCGATGCTTTCCCCGGGTGACGCTATGCGACTTCAAGATCCGTCAGATGGGCACCGTTCACCCGCACACTGTCCAGTGCGTGCTGCCCATCAACCTGTTCAACGAGAAGATCTACATCTTCCTCTGGTTCTGGATGGTCTTCATCGCGACGACGACCTGCCTCAGCTTCCTACGCTGGGTCTGGGTGCTCTGCTTCCGGTCCATCCGCGTGCGCTACATCCGGAAGCACCTGCTCATCATGAACAAACTGAACCGCGACGACGATCGAGACACGAAACTGTCGAGAAAGTTCACCGAGCTCTATCTTCGTCAGGACGGAATCTTCGTGCTGAAGCTCGTCGCCAAGAACTCAACGGAGCTCGTGGTCGCCGATATCGTGTCGGCGTTGTGGGACAACTACGTGGCCAAGCCAATGAACATCAGGACCGATCTAGACATGGACGACAGCGCTAGTATAGCCTGAGGCCGCCCGTAGCCAAAATTACATATCATATCAGTCCTCGCTATGCAAATCTTTGTCTGTACGTGACGTTTTATCCCGCGCTGTATTAGTATGCCCTTATCCAAGTTGTTTCTTCCTGGGGCGACGTGAATTCAATCACATGTTTGTTTTATTTTTATGCTTTAAGACAAGAGCGCATTGTAGCTAAACCTGGCGACATGCACAACGCGCCAACGAGTGAACCCTATTTATCTGAGCCTCTGTAATGTTCGTATTTAGCGTCGCGAATACGAAGGACATTAAGCGATCAAGACATCGTTGATCCGCGCATTTGGTGACGAGCTGAGATCTCTTTAGGCGGGCGTGAGAGTGTGACTTCTCGTTTTCCGGCGAAATTCCGACTAAACTATTAGACAATGCGGTTGCAAGACTAGACAGGGTGCTCCCGTGCACGACGGCTAACGTTGTGTGTGAACTTTCTTAACGGTAAACTTTGCAAACTGATAAATTTCATCGTAACTGGCAGAACGTTGAGTGGCGTTGCGGCGTTGCGGCGTCAAAACGATTACGCTCGGCTGGTCCGGCCCCGGCTATACATAGGATGCTCCGTCATTTAAGCGTAGATGACTGCATACTTGTTGACGGGGTGTTTACTAGGCAGAAGAAGACGTCAAGAGCACCACATACTTGCCCTATTGTCCAGGTACGTTCGCTGTGAATTCATTGAAATGTGGTGACATATTTCAGCTGTGACATTTACGATGCCAGTCTGTAAGATCAGAGGTGTTGCATAGATTGTCGGTGTCTGTAGTGCGCTGTAAACAGTGATGAAGGACACACTGATTTACTAAGCTGTTAATGAACTAAGCTGTTAATGAACTAAACTGTTAATGAACTAAGCTGTTAATGAACATATATGTTCGTTAAAGAATCATGATATTAATGGTTAAATAGTTATTAATAGTTAAACTGCATTTAAATCCCATGTAAAAGTACACGTGACGTGGCTACCAAGACACCCACCACTATATAACATCCATCTAGGACGGGACATAGTGCTTCTATAGACTACTCCTGTCGTCTTCTCGAATCTTTGCTGGTAAACTTGAATAGAAAACTAAATACTCGAACATCGAGTTACACATCGATACAACTAAATTAATTGGCATATCTAGCATAACTCCACGTGCATGATAGGTTTACTTACCTAAGAAGAACTGATTGTGTTCGTCAACAAACGTGTGAACGGATGAACTTTTGGGAATCGCTCGTTATGACAGATCACTATTTACCGGGTTTACCCACACCGGGACAGTAGGTATATTCATATAAAGTCGTGTGTTGTAGTAAAGTTCATCGCGAAGCGGTTCGTATAGTGGTGGGTGTGTTATTTAGTGGAAACTTGTTGGTTTCTTGCTATATAATTGACTGACTGTGTTGTGGACAAAGTTGTAACTGATGAGACGTTGTGTGCGCTTAACTCACCCACCTGTCTCTGGAAGCCGACAGAGGGCGGCACTGTGTGATCTAGATGTTTCCTTCGCCGTCACTGCGAGAAACGAAAAGGCACAATCACTTGACGTCTTTCAATCTTTCATTCTTTCTTGTATGTGCGCGTGTGCGTGCGTGCGAGTGAGCGCGCGTACGTATGTGTGTGTGCGCGTGTTCGTGCGTGCGCGTTTATGAATACATGTTCCAGATGTATGTTCCACCTGTATGTATGTTCGCGTCGACTAATTACATATAAATAATACAATTGCATCATTTCAGTTCGAAGGATAAGGACCACCTTAGGTTGAGTATGACGATGCCGCCACAACGCGTGCGGGATGATCTTCTTCGAGCCGTGATCACTTGCACGTGGCCTCGCACGCCGGCACACCCGCACGTCACTTGGACGAGGACCCGCACGCCGGCACGCCCCCACGTCACTTGCGCAACACCAGAACTGCTGATACAGTCACTTTCTGTTTCACATTCCAAACGTCTGCATCAGACCGGCGAATATGTCCCACTATGCGTGAGACAGCCTCGTCTATGTTAACTAACAACGTTAATGTGTGTTGGATTTTGTGCTCGCATAACACAACAACTTGAGTAATATGAGCAACTATGTCAGTGTGCCTACGTGCCGCCTCCCAAACACACACACAAACACACAAACACCCCGTTGTGATCACTCCCTTTCTGTTGTGGTGCGATTATGTGGAGCAAGACAGTTTTAAGATCTAGTTTTAATTACTATGTCCGATAAAGAGTATTATATATTATGTATAATATTATGTACATACGAAGCACAACATCATATTCGTTTCTCATCTAATGCTTTATGGTCTTTTTTCAGAAAACGACGTACAATACTATTCCGTATCAATTACATTTTCTTATAATTTTATAATTGTGTTTCGGCACAACGTTGGAAGCGACAGAGAAACAAAATATATGCAGGGGCCTTTAGCCGACATCAATATATATATATATATATATATATATATATATATATATATATATATATATATATATATATATATATATATAATTAAGGCGGTTTTAATTGATATGTTTATATATTATATATATTATATATCAGCCTGTATCGAACAATAATTTCCTTTACAATCGTGATAAAAGTAAATAGAATTTTGAAAATAGCTGGCTTTAGAAATAACTACCGATTCTTTGATTTGCTAATTGCATTTTTTTGCTGACCTCCCGAGGTGCTTTCGCTTCGAGTTGCACAGCGTTTATGAGCCTACTTACAGTTATAATATGTATGGTCTTCATTTGTAAATAACACCGCCAGTCATTGATTAAATTCATCAGTTCGTTCCTAACAAAAACAAATTACAGAATCCTTGGTCGTGATGTCACAGGAAGGTCATGGAAGTATTTACAACAATTTACAACCATCTCCATAACTGTCCTAACTTAGGACTTAAGTAATTTTACTAAAGTTTTATGTAATCGTTTATTGATATTATCTGTGGCCATTGAGCATAATATTTTGTTATGGCTGTCACCCGATATATATATATATATATATATATATATATATATATATATATATATATATATATATATATATATATATATATATATATATATATATTTACCGTTGTAAGAAAATGGCTGGAGCGTCAGAAGGAGAGGAACTGACAAGTGTATTACATCGTTTTTGGCGGTTCTTGTAAATCGACTTGCGTCACTATAACGCTGTGGCCATTGGTGTCAGATTGCACAAATCCGTTGCCCTTGACGACGGGTTACTCCATATGGAGTGATTGACAAGACAGCATATCAGCTTCGTTGGCTTAAACACGAAGTTCGCTTAGTACAATAATTTAGTTGCGGAATTCATACCGACTTACGCACGGTAAGATATTAGTCACAACAACGCCTTAACGATATCTATTATACATTATGTTTCTATAAATTATAATTAATAGTTATCATGCAATGAAACGTGTTCTTATTAGAACGATGTATTGATGGTCAAATCACTGTAACATGTATCTATGCGTTTTTAGTTGTTTTGTTTGTGTATTTATTTATTTAATTAGACCTGGTGTCTTTGTCGCCGTAAGTTATTAACAGTGTCGCAATGGTCGACGTCTCAACACTCGCTACCGAATGATAAGGGTGATTATATGAAGACGCATGCAAGCCGGACGTTTGTCGGATGAATAGTTTGCTTATTTCTGGGTATCTTCGTTTGTTACAATCTGTTCTGTTACCGCCCTCTGTGGTGTTTATCTTTGTTGATTAGTGGTTGTCACTATATATGTCCGTTACAATTTGTTCTGTCGCCAATCCTTTGTGATGTTTATTTTTGTTGATTGATGGTTATCACTATATGTCAAGCGTGTTTTACTTCAAAAGCCGTGTTGTTTTATTTGCCGCTGAAACCTATCTTCGCCTGACAAATCTGTTTGGTACGTTGTTTACATTTCTGCACGCCCGCGTCTACTGCCTGTCACTGTGATCTCTCTGGCAGTTACGATATAAAATGCAAACCTGCTATTTGTGTTTGTCCAGTTTGTGTTGTGTACACACCTCTTGATGTAGGCCTATACGTAATCGTATAATCATGTCTTCAAGTAAAACACCCACAAGTCAAGTCCAATCATGCCTGGCGCGGGAGGCACTAATGCTTTCACAGGTTAAAGGGTTCAAGTGATAAGACAGTGGATTCTAGTAGCTTGTCAAACAATGTAAAACACAAATCAATTACTCGAACCAAATATCTCTGCATGAAAATATGTTTAGCCTAACGTTCTGCTTGCTGCACTACAGCGCCGTCATGCGATCACTAGCTTCATCCAATCAGATATGTCAGTAAACTTTCGCGCATGCGTGAAAATCTTATCAAGCCGCCAGCCGTCCATTTTGGATTTTTAATTTATAAATGGGGAGTGTAATCTACAAGTATATCGACAACTAAGCACCTGCGTGGCCCTGTACATCCATGTGTAGCTGAACGTGCAACAGGAAGCCTACTTAGTATACGAAACTTGCATAATTCCGGTTTATTAACGTTGACGCTATTTCAACAACTACACATTATTCACAAATTACAAATGTTATTCTTATGCCGAGCCAGAGTTTTTACACGCAGGCATGCACGCAGGCATGCACGCACGCACGCACGCACGCACGCACGCACGCACGCACGCACGCACGCACGCACACACATTGTTTCCTTTAGCATCACTTTTATTTGAGTTAGCACAAATAAAATTGTCTGGACGTTTACGAAGCATAGCCATTGGGATCATCGGTTCAGACTCGGCTCACATAAAACGTCTTCATTTGTAACATATGTAACCGCGGAATCGCATGAAGACAGGAAATGGTGATTTCCTTTATTTTGTATAACAAAAACTATAAAAAAAAAACCTGTAAAACATACAAAAATAGTATTACTACATGCACTACTACAATGGTTACACAGGATCATTAATCAACAGAGTCAAAAACATCTATTCCCTGCATAACATTGATACATAATTATTACCTATAGATTATCTCAGACACCAAATAGCAGGTTGGCACCTGTGGTATTTGTATCCAGATTTCTATCCAGCAATACGCCATGACAGACTTAGTATCAATAAGATACATAGGTTTATAGTCTTTAAACACTGTGTTCCCAGGTTGGAAATACAATCAAATGAACCCTAAGTGCCAATAACACTGTGTCAACTCCTAAGTGGTGAAGTGTACAACAAATATACTCAGCTAAAAATGCAGCTACAATTAATAAAAATTTGATGTACTCCATGAATAACACAATATAAGTTATGCTTAACATCCATTATAACATATAAAGGTACACATTAGCAAGATGGGCAGTATGGATGCCGTACTGTTCGATAACCCTACGTCACGAGTGTCATTGTCTGGCAATATTCGTTCGCCAAATATTTTTTACACATGAACACACACACACACACACACACACACACACACACACACACACACACACACACACACACACACACACACACACACACACACACACACACACACACACACACACACACACACACACACACACACACACACACACACACACACACACACACACACACACACACACACACACACACACACACACACACACACACACACACACACACACACACACACACACACACACACACACACACACACACACACACACACACACACACACACACACACACACACACACACACACACACACACACACACACACACACACACACACACACACACACACACACACACACACACACACACACACACACACACACACACACACACACACACACACATATGCAGTGTCTATAATTTGTTCCTTAAGATAGTTATGGATGACCGTCAAATGAAATGTTTCCTAACCTAATAGTAATACTTCATGACAACCCATAAAACCAAAATAACAATGCTCACCCCAACTGGGCACTGCAGGCCTAATAAAAAATGTAAAACTGTGTCTGAGCACCGACTCAGTGCAACCACATCCTGCATTTTACAGGGGGTCATCTGCACCTGTAAATGATATACAACCAATTATCAGTTGTAAATGAATAAACAAAAGAGTGACTAACTACATTATTATATGTATGCTAACACAATGGTGTCACCAGAAATGTATCAAGATACCAATACTACATTAAATGATCAAACCAACACTAGATCCCTGTTTACAAGTTACTATCTAGTGTGGCCCCAGCTTGCTCTCAAGCACTTGTCCCTTGGGAATATTTCACACACCCTACCCAGCCAGTACCACATGGTGATTAATCAAGACAACATCAAAGAGAGAGAGAGAGAGAGAGAGAGAGAGAGAGAGAGAGAGAGAGAGAGAGAGAGAGAGAGAGAGAGAGAGAGAGAGAGAGAGAGAGAGTGCTCCAGTCTGATTCTGGCTTAACTGCACAGAATGTTATATAATTTTACCGCACATGCACAGTCCCTGCATAATGTATTATGTCTATCATAATACATTAACTATGTAACAGTACTAAACATGAATAAACTTAACTTTCTAACCTGTTCTACCAGCTACTGGCTACAAGCTTTCAAAATGTCATTAAGCCCTAGCTGCTAACAGACAGCTGGTGGAGACATTCCTCCCTAATGTCCAGACAGTTCATTTGCTCCCCATCTTCTTAGCACATCAGTAATCCAAGTCACTATTAAGTAATTACAACTGAACATATAAATATGTTTACATAGAAAGATGGAAGATTGTCTAGTAGACATTTTGGTACCATTGTAAATTGAAAGAATTCATTTTCTAAGGTATAACAAAGTATTTAGAAACTTACCAAACAGGGTTATTATTGTCTTGTTGACAGTGGGATCAGCCTGGCCCACTGGGACACAGCCCCTCCCCCTGACCACATGTGACCACTGTCTCTTGGGTAAATTTTGTATTTAAACAACTTAATTATTAGTAACAGGACCAGCAACAGACACAATAAATGCAATTAACCATAAGACAAATAGTTATAATAATAATAACTAATTAACTAGATTATCTATAGATTACCCAGGGTGCTGCCATATGGTGGCAAGTAATGGCACCATCAACCCTGTGCTCCTCTGGTATTCTCGCGTGACCTTTGCTGGGTGACCGGTGGGGTGATTGGTGGGGCAATTATAAATTACTAATTGTCCAGTAACCATGCCGGTTACACATATGTAACATGTTGGTCATCTATGGTACAACGGAGACAATTATTTACTTACATTTTAATATCGAAACACATTGAGACACATATCACTGGCTTTAAATGCTTGTATTTAAATGCAAGGAGCATAGTAAATTAGAAAGACAAATGAAACATTATGGTAGAAGATATTGACCCTCACATAATTGGTATAACCGAATCATGGGCCAACAAAGACATATCAGATGCTGAATTAGGACTGACAGGATACGCAAGGTTTAGGAGAGATCGAATAGGAAGAAGGGGGGGGGGTATTTTATATAAGCTTTGTTTGGTGCAACACAGTTACAGTAAATTCAACATTAACTAGTGGATTAGTTTACCGAAATCCAAACATAAACTAAGAGTATAACACAAAACGCTGTAAAGGAAGTGAGTAAAGGGGAATGTACTATAATGGGATATTTTAATCACGGACACATACAATGGAAATATCTAGAGAGTACAGGGGGTAAGGACCAACAATGTATATGTTTAATACAGGGTAGCTTCCTTACTCAACACGTGTTAGAACCAGCCAGATAAGAGAATGTATTAGATATAGCTTTGTCTTCACAAAATGAATTAGTAGACAATGTCAAAATACATTGGGTAACCATTGGGTAGAGTGCTCATAATCAAATGCATTTTTACATCAAATCAGAATGTAAAATGGAAAGAAATACAGGAGAAACTTCCACAAAAGTAAATATAAATATATGAGATAATACTTAGCAAAATTAGATTGGAATAACATGCTGAGGAACAAGACAGCAATTGAATGTTGGAACATTCTAAAATATGAAATTGAGAGTATCATTGAACAATTTGTTCCATTGAAAAGACAACGAAAACGGTCTAGAAAGAAACACTCGTCAAAAGAAGCTAGTAGAAAAATATTGTACAAGCAAACTATGTTTAGGGTTTATAGGCGTACCAGAAAGGATGAAGACTGCACAAATTACAAAGAGGCACTTGATGCAGCTATAAAATCTAAAAAACAGTATGAGCAACAATTAGCATGTACCATTAAAAAATGAAAGCAAGAGGTTTTATGCATATTTCATGAATAACCAAAGCAAAATCGGACTATTTAGGGAAGTTAATTGCAACTCCAGAAATAGTAACTAAGAAAACAAAGGCGCTGAAGGACAATAAATAAACCTGGAGTGGATGGAATTCTGCCAACACTACTAAAAAGAGAACAAATTAGTATACCACTTGCTAGAGTGTTCAACTTGTCATTAAAAGAGGGAGTGGTTCCTTTATGAAAAGAAGCAAACATCATACTATTATTAAAATATGGTTCTAGATATAAGGAAGATAATTACAGACCAGTGAGTTTAATATCAATGATTTCTAAATTATTAGAAAAGTAGATTAAAGATCATATGGTGAACTTCCTTGTTAGGCATAAATAATTAAATCCATCTCAAGATGGATTCTTAAAAGCGAGGTCATGCTTAACAAATATGATATGTTTTTGGAAGAAATCACTAAGTGGATAGTCGAGGGATCACCAGTATGATATTATTTGCCTAGATTTTCATAAAGCTTTCGACAAAATGCCACATCAAAGACTACTACTTAAATGAAAAGCCCATGGTATCGGGGATGGTATAATTGACTGGACAGAAACACGGCTGACTGACCGAAAACAGCGTGTTCTAGTTAATGGGGAGGTTTCAAACTTGAAATCTGTTTGGAGTGGGGTAGCACAAGGATCAGTATTATGACCTTTATTATTCTTAATATAATTTTTGTATATCAATGATTTAGGCGATAATATAACAAGTACCGTACTGAAATTGTGAATGATAATTTTTTTTTTAGAAAAGGCAAACATTATGGTGAAAAACAACATTTACAAAACTATCTAGACAAATTAGTGAAATGGTCTGAAAAATGGCAGATGTTATTAAATTTTGGGAAATGCAAATGCCTACACACAGGACACGGGAACTTGGATGTAAGCTATAAAATGGGAGATACTGTTCTAGGTACTTCCGTAAAAGAAAGGACTTAGGAGTAGTAAGAATTCCTGATATGAAAGTTACAGAGGTATTGCCACTTCAAATTGTAATCAAATTCTTCGGTTGATTATGAGAAATACAAAATATAAGGAAAAAGAGCTAATTACCTCTATATAAAGCAATAGTTTGGTCTCCTTTAGAATAATATATACAGGCTTGGAGACCATATCGTAAGAAGGATATAGATACGCTTGAACGAATACAAATGAAAGCAACTAGAATGATTGCCGAACTGAACCTAATTATGAAGAACGCCTAAAAGAATGTGGCTTAGCAACCATAAAATAAGGAGGTTAAGAGGTTTTCAAGTTGAATTTCATAAGATATTTAATTGGTATGCAAATATTGATAGAAATATGTTTTCTCACTCAATAAACATAGTAGAACTAGAGAACACGAGGTAACATTAAAAAAAGGATGAGTGTAGATGGGATATCATGAAGTGCTCGTTCTCACAGAGGACAATAAATGAATGGAACCAATTATATACATATTGTGTAAATGCTAGCAGCGTGAATATGTCTAAAAACAAGGTTGAGACATATCTCAGGAGGGCGGGTAACAAAACTCTCGATAAGCCAATGGCTCCTTGTTCACTTGCCATGTGGGCCTTTGCATTGGATGGAAATATTGTTAAATCTAATAGAGTATATAGATTGTCTGTGAGCATGCATGTATAAACATTGGACGCGGCACAAGCAACCGAACTGTGTTGTCAGTGACGGGGATCTCCACGAGATGTTGGTCTACGTTACACAAAAAACACCATCTTGTGTGGCGCAACATCCGTCAAATCACTTCTTACTCACGCATTTATCAAACAACAGCTGTTTAGCGATGTTAAACCTTGATTAATCACATGTAATCAGGACCAACTTCTGCAAGATATATTATACTAATACAAAGAGTCCTTTTATCAGTGATAAACACAAGGTTTCACTTATGATTGTCTCTGTCGCTGATTAGTGTAACTATCTAACAATTAGCTCGCGTATTATTCACAACAATATCCAAACAATCAAACAATCTCGAAAACAATCTCCATTTTCAATCTCCACAACAATCTTCACACACTCAACCTCCACAACAATCTCCACAAACAATCTCCGCCTCAATATCCACAAACAATATCCACAACAATCTATACAACATTCTCCACACATAATCTCCACAAATCTCCATAATCAATAGCAACAACAATCTCCACAATCTATCTTAACAACAATATCCACAATCAATCTCCACAACAATCTCCACAATCAATATCCACAACAATATCCAGAACTGACCGGCCGTCAGAAACAAAATATTGAGATTGAGAGTTTGAGTTGCTTCCGACGGCCCTACGATTTCAGTCGAAGCACTTAATGCATCTCACGGGAAGGCGATTTTCCAAGCGTTTATTGGTTCCTCAATAAACATGTCAGCCGCCAGGAAAACAGTGATATGACCAGAATCTCCCACTTTTAGAGCACATTCTGAGAAAACCACTAGAGTGCTATTCTTGGTTGTAGTTGCAAATGGTTAGTCTTTGTTTACTCTTTTAGGTGCTTTGCCCCCAAACCATGACTTTTGCTTCGCTTTAATGTATTATGTTATATGTTGTAATATGTTGTAATATTAACTAGCTTTATGATTATATTGAATGGTTTCGAACTTTGAATACACAACATGTGATATATTATTATGCATCTATGCAATAATACGAGACTATTCAACGAGTAACGAATCGGTTTTTACAAATTAAGACATTTTCATAAATACAATCCAATAATCCAAGATGGTGCTCCACACGCCGAAATACATCAATACTGTATATGTTTTTGTTACAAATCTATGCAACGAATAATTAATTACTAATCATAATACCATTTAAAAACCTGTTATGGGTTGTCAAAAAATATCCATATGCCACAACATATATGTTACAATATGTTATTCGGAAATAACAGCAGAATATATCATTTGAAATCAGCATTATTAACAAAATACAGATGGTACAATGAGGGCGGCTTTTGTTATAATGATGATAAATCCAGAGAAAGAGCATATGTGTAAGAAATGATACACAACTTACATTCGGAGCAGCTAACCACCAAAAGTACAAACAGACGCCTCATTATACTCCACAAAGCCACCAACGGTCATTTATCATTGCCAGTCGGAAACGTTCTCCAGCTCGCACACCGTCAATAACGGCATCTCCACAGCAAAGCCTTCACTTCTATGTCAATCACACCAGCTGCGCATGAATACATGGACATTTGTATAAACTTTGACGGGAACAGCATGTGATGTCGTTTAAAAAGAGCTGGATGCATGCGATTTCGACAAAATTGGTCAGCATTTCAATGAGATGATGGCAGTTGCTATGACAATTTTTCTGATTTTTATGGTCCATTTTTGTTCATCAGACAAAACGTTACCATGGCCACCAATGCCATTTTGTAGTGCGGCCTTACCCAAAATAGTGTCATGGTAACGAAAACACGACAACGTGGATGTGGATTTTAATAAAGTATACCGCAAGATTACTAGAAAACGTGGTATTGTCTGCCAATGGGCAGTGTCAATTGTGGACATGGTGCAGAAAAGGAAAATTAAATGACTACGGTGTGATTAATTGCCGGTTTGAGTGTGGCTATAGAACTGTTACACATAGTGCATCGCTTAAGTTATATACTTGAACACAAGACATGTATAAGTGTGTGACCATTTATTTAAATTTAATATACATTATGATGTTATACTATTTTCCTTCTGTTGTCACATGACGTTGGAAATAAATATTTTTTATTTGATTTGACTGATTTTGCATGTCGCTTGATGCTAACTCACAAGATGGCACCATGTGCCAGTCGTGGTCCACTGTCCATCGGTAGTTGCTTGTATTGTGGTCGCTGGTCAATCAGGGATGAAATTGGGAGAAAAATGTAAAGTTCACATTTGTTAGAAGTGCTCTGTTTGTTTCACGTGTGTCAAATCTTCTCTCTGCTGGCGAAATTGTGATCGGCAGACTTTCGTGATCGCAACGAATAATGATGATCTTCACAGTTTGCAGTAGGTAGGGTTTACTTTTCGACCACGCCTCCTTTTTGTCACCACTGGCTGAACTGAACTGCTGCTGCCTGCGATGAACCTGGTTGTTTTTTGTTGTTTTATCGACCTAGAATGATGACAGTTGACAGCAATCAGAAGTGTAGACTTAGCAGAATACATAGACGTTACTACCAGGTACACATGCAGCTATTTGTGACGAACAGATTCTACTGTGATTGTGTTGTACACGGGGAGGATTGTACCTGATAGAGTGTGGTGGGCAGAAAGACGTCCGTTCACAACTCCATACAGACACTCAAGTACTCTCTTGTCGTGCAAGCTCAATATGGATGTTCCTTGTTATTATTTTGCATGAGATAAAGATCTGCTGAACAGAAAACTAACGAATTCGTAACTTGAGTTTTCCGTAAATATGGCGGCAGTACGGTTCCGGTGGGTACACTCACGGAATATCTGCTTAAATATTATCCGATATGCTAAATACTGAATAAGCTACTGAAGTATTACATAGTCCATGCTGAACCTCAGCCAAGACTGGCAGGATTACATTATAATCTTAAACCGAAACACAAGACATGGTTTGGGGGCTGTGCACCCAAAAGAGATAATAAAAACTAACCATGTGCAATTAAAATCAAGAATATCATGCCAGTGGTTTACTCAGAATGTGTTCTAAAAGTGGGAATTCCGGTCATTTCTCCTGTTGACTGAAGGCTGACATGTTAATCAGCGCGACCGATAAGCGCGTGCACAATTCTATGAAATCGAGGTAACCAAGACTACATGTGACATATTACGTACACAGAACTAATGCAAAGTATCAAACAAACGTTCTGTTTTGACAGAAAGAGGACTAGTTTAGTAAGCAAAGACAACTTGGCCATATCATGTTGGCAAGCATAGGAATATGTGTATATAACCATATTTTCATTTGGCTAGCGAATATTGCCAGACTATGACACTCGTGACGTAGGGTTATCTAACAACATGGCGCAGCCCATGAAATTAAGATGTATCTTTTACAAGTTTTTCCTATTAAACCACAGGCGTGATATTGTTAAAATTGCTTCCTCAAGTTATTTAGCCTATTGCAAATCCGGTTCATTGATGTCGAAGTATGTAGTGTGTGAACAGTTTATGTGACATCCGCAGTCAATTTAATAAAAAAAATTGCTGTTTTTGTTCAAATCATCACAAGAATTAACTTCAGTCGTTAGATCTGGTAAGGATCAAAATAGTGGATATCCAAAATGGTAAACACTGTGTGGGTCAATGCTGATCTTCCATCCTCTCGCCGAACACATGACAAAGTTAAAAAATGTAACCAAGGAAAAAAATCGTCACTTTTCAGCATTTCGATATTCACTTCACTTAATGTTTGAACAAGCATTAAGTAATTTAATAGTTTGTCTGATGATTTCACATAAACCACAAACAAAAGTTGCATAAACGAGCTAGCATGTTCCAATGGATATTATAATTATGTAGGTCTGTTTTTTCGCAAACTTAATTTGAAATGAGACTAGCCAAAAATCGAATTGAGGAAACACCTTTAATGTTATGTAACCTTTGTTTTAGCAACCCTCAACAAAACCATGACTTTTGTTTCCCTTTAAATTCGCCGTGTTGTATATTTAGACGTGTGTGTGCGTGTCAATTAAAAGGATAACGTCTAACAGACTTCAATTTTCCGGCGTGATATAGGCGTCAAAAGAAAGATGTAATAAATAAAATTATAGTAATGGCGCTCTTGTAGGTAGCGATCTTATCCACACTTCCAGAACCTTTCATTGATAAAAAGAAAAAATATGATGGTAATGTACAATCAATTATTAGGCGCCCATATAGGAAATGTCAATGCTGCAGTGCATGCTGGATCTGGTCTCATAATGGCCGCATGGTTTCAATCAATTGACCAAACTCTATGAAGGGCTCCGACCGTATCATCTCAGTAGCGTCCTCTTGCGGGTTAGTCATACATTAATAACTTTTAAAAGATGATGCGATGGGCGCGTTGTTCAGTTTTCGATAATGTCAAGTTATTATATTCTGTGAAGTTCTAAGGAACATGTAAATTATTAAACATGGTGTGCTTAAAAAACAAATTTCATAAATTGTTTCGATGCTCGAATTCGCATATTTAACTTGCTTTCAGTGTCGCCATCTTGCGAATAAAAGGGGCAAGATTGAACAAGATTACCATCCCAAACAAGTTCCAGATGGCAAGTGGACAAGGAAGCCATTGGCTTATCGAGAGTTCAACAATTTTATCATCTATCATCCTTATCAGATATCTGTCAATTCTATGTTTAAACATATTTACACTACTAGCATTAACACAATCATTTGGCAGTTTGTTCTATTCATTTATCAACCTCTGTAACAAAGAGTACTTTCTCATGTCCAACATACACTGTTCCTTAACAAATGCTGCTTTGTGTCTTCTGGTTCTACTGCCTGCTCTAAGTTTGAAGAACATATTCCTATCAACATGCTCATAACCGTTCACTATTTTAAACACTTCTATTTGGTCTACTCTTAGTCTCCAGGTCTCTAATGTTATCAAACCACATTGTAATAAGCGGCTTTCATAACTAAGGTCTCTCAATTCTGGAATGATTTTAGTGGCTCTTCATTGTATTCTTTCTAGCCTGTCTATGTCCTTCTTACGATACGGCCTCCATGCTTGTATACAATATTCCAAATGTGGTCTAACTATTGCTTTGTACTGGGGTACAATTAGCTGTTTCTCCTTATACGTGATAGTTCTCCTAGTTAGCCCTAGAATTTTATTTCCTTTCGAAGCAGCAATCCCACATTGCTCCGAAACTTTCATGTCAGCACTAAATGTTACTCCTAAGTCCTTTTCTTATGTGGTTTTACCTAGTACAGCATCCCCCATTTTATATTCTTCGTCCATGTTTCCATGTCCTATGTGTATGCATTTACACTTCCCAAAATTTTACATTTGCCATTTTTCTGACCATTTAACTAATTTATCTAGATCATCCTGTAAACGTTGTTTATCTGTATCATTAGTAACCTTTCTGAATACTTTTGTGTCATCTGCAAATTTGAGTACTTTGCTAGATATGTCATCTTCCAAATCATTTATATATATATATATATATATATATATTAAAAACAGTATAGGGCCTAATACTGATCCCTGTGGTACCCCACTCAAAATGATTTCCAGTTTGAAATCTCACCATCTACTATTACTCTCTGTCTTCTGTGTGTAAGCCACTTTTCTATCCAGTTGATTACATCATTAGCTATAACATGGGCTTTTAGTTTAAGTAAGTCTTTGATGTGGCACTTTTTCGAAAGCTTTCTGAAAATCTAAGTAGACAACATCCACTGGTGACCCGTCATCTACCCACTTTGCAATTTCTTCCAAAAAACATAAGAGATTGGTTAGACATGAAATCGCTTTTAGGAACCCGTGTTGAGATGTATTTATTAATTTATGTTTTACAAGGAATCCCATCATGTGGCCTCAAATTAAGGTTTCGAGAAATTTACATACAACTGATGTTAAACTCACTGGTCTGTAATGTTCTGGCTTGTTCCTCGATCCCTTCTTAAATAGCGGCGTAATGTTTGCTTCTTTCCATGCTGAAGGAACTGTTCCTTCTTCTAGTGACAAGTTAAACACTTTTGCAAGTAGTGTACTAATTTGCTCAACAATTTCCTTAAGCAGTTTTGGTGGTATCCCATCAACTCCAGGTGATTTATTATCTTTCGTCTTCTTAATTTTCTTTGCTATCATTTCAGGAGTTACAAATAACTGCCCTAAATGTTCTGATTTATCGCGCTCAAATTTAGTTACTGGAACTAGAAGTGAGCTGATATCTTCTGTGGTAAAAACTGAGCTGAAATACTCATTCAGGACCTCTGCCATTTGAAACCCATCTGAAATTATGTTTTCACTGTTGTTTTCCAGTGGTCCGACCTTATCTTGAACTTTCTGTTTACTCCTTACATAAGCATAGAAACTCTTGCTGTCATTTTTATATTACCTGCCAATTTTTTTCAAAGGTTCTTTTGGATTTTCTAATTCCAGTTGTAGCTAGGTTAAGTGCCTCTTTGTAGTTTGTGTAGTCTTCTACAGTGCCAGTGTGTTTATATATACCCCCACAGCAATTTTTCTAGTAGCGTCTTTATACACACAAGAAAAGGACTTAGGAGTAACATTTAGTGCTGACATGAAAGTTTCAGAGCAATGTGGGATTGCTGCTTCGAAAGGAAATCAAATTCTAGGGCTAATTAGGAGAACTATCACATGTAAGGAGACACAGCTAATTGTACCCTTGTACAAAGCAATAGTTAGACCACATTTGGAATATTGCATTCAAGCATGGAGGCCATATCGTAAAAAGGACATATACAAGCTAGAAAGAATACAATGAAGAGCAACTAAAATGATTCCAGAATTGAGAGAACCTAGTTACGAAAGTCGCTTATTACAATGTGGTATGACAACATTAGAGACCAGGAGACTCAGAGGAGATCAAATAGAAGTGTTTAAAATAGCGAACGGTTATGAGGATGTTGATAGGAATATGTCCTTCAAACTTAAAGAAGGCAGTAGAACCAGAGGACACAAAGAAGCATTAGTTAAGGAGCAGTGTAGGTTGGACATGAGAAAGTACTCTTTCTCACAGAGGGTGATAAATGAATGGAACAAACTGCCAAATGATTGTGTTAATGCTAGTAGTGTGAATATGTTTAAAAATAGAATTGACAGATATCTGATAAGGGAGGGCTACACATAGATGAGAAAATTGTTGGACTCTCGATAAGCCAATGGCTTCCTTGTCCACTTGCCACCTGGAACTTGTAGTTTGGGATGGCAATCTTGTTAAATCTGAGGAAGCAGGTTCAACCGATATGCTGATATGTTAAGAATCATGTTTTAATCTATATTGCAGCAATATATTTACAGACATAAATTGTATAATATGGAAATTCTCAAATACAGCATCTGTCTTGCTGATTGGCGAAGACTGCAAATATAATTGTACTGAAATGAAACACAAAATATTTCATAGTTTTTATTTAATTAAAACAATCCAAAGTTCCAAACATACTTACAAGTATTTGTTGTTACTTTTACCAAAACAAATCACAGAACAATGTGTGCCAAAATCACAATGGGCCCAAATCACCTGTATCCCTACTATAAGGTCTACCGGTGTTAAGGCCTACATGCAAAGTCTATGCTGCAGTGTTCCTTCTCCAGTTTGCTATATCCTGTTCGGCTTTGTCTTTCTTTTTAGAGTGTTTTGTCCAGTCGGATCAGTCCATGTAAGAGACATCAGGCCGTGACTGTCTTATTTCATTCTAAATACGTGTTTGATCCAATTCCAACTTCTTAGCCTGAATTATATACTGATCTTCTTTACTTTGGTTTTAGTTTGGATATCTTCATTTAACACTACACACAGCCATCTAAGTTCCAGTATCATCCTTTCCTTAAACACCTGAATAGGAATGTAATGTATCATGTACAATAACACTGATTTTACTAATGTTAGTACGTAACTTTGTTGTATAATCTCAATTTAATTCTCAATGTGTAGATAATTAAGTCCCATATGTGTTCGAACGTAATTTCTTTTCCTAGCAACAAGTGATAAGCAAGATCAAATTCATTCTGAATGAATTCGTTTATGGCTTTGGTGCTTCCCCGCCAATGGTGCTAGCAGTCATTGCAAATGTTAAGTCATGATGACTGATAATAGCCCCTTTGATAGTTGGTCATAATTTGGTAGTAACACCTCTATCAGCTGAGCATACTATGAATATTCATCTGTCATTTACTTTTACAAAAAGTTCTAATGAGAAATCAGAATTGTTTTTTTAGCCTTTATATATCTATAGATAATGGAATGGAATTTGCATGTGTCAGTCTTGAGGCAGGTGCTTCATCGATGTAATAAATACTTTTGCATAATTATATTGCCTAGCATACCAAATGGGTATCTAAGTGTAGATGGCATCTTCCACTGTGGTACAATTTTTTCGAAGAAACCTATATTTCTTCTGGGATGAAACTGGAAGACCTTTAGTTTCTTTCACAAGAAACCTGTCTTATAATGTTCCTGAACAATTAAATAAATCTTAGTGAAATATGGTGGCATCTTAGTTGGAATTTCTTTTGGAAAAAAGTTCTTCAAATTCTCCAGGAATCCAGGATGGAAGAAACTAGTGAAAATAAAAAGTTGGAAAAAGCCGGTGATTTGGGAATCATGATACCAGATATATATATATATATATATATATATATATATATATATATATATATATGCCAACCAAATGCATTTGAAAATGACATTTCATGTGGAATAAATGTCTTGCTTGGGCAAGTATTTTCTACAGAAAATTGCCTTATTTATGCATGATTATGATTACTTATGCATGCCAGACATTATCATTAAATGTAGTGGAATAAGCATAACTAAAAATTGCATTATGTTGTCCGTTCATGTGTCAAATTTCTCTGTGATAACTCCAAAATTACGATTTAAGCAGGCTTTCAAAAAACCTATGCATACCAGGGGCGGATCTAGCTTGTTAGCTGGGGGGGGGGGTCGCAGTCAGTCGTAGTCATATTATGTCGTTCTATTTACGAATGGGGGGGTCATTCTACTTACAGAAGGGTTAATTAAAGGTACAGTAGGTGTTCGTAAAACAAATTTTTTTTATTATAAAATCGTGTTATTTAGTGTAAATTATATATACTGTAACATATGCCGACCGGCGAAACGTGTCGAAATGAAGAAGACGCAATTTTTAAATCGACGCTTCGACGCTTACAACACTCGAGGTCGCTGGTCAGTGCACTTCCCGAACAGCTTTCGGCAAGTTCCGAGAAGGTCGCGACCCGAGGAGACGGAGCTTGTATTATGTCAGCGCCTGTCACTGATAAGCAACATGGCTTCCATAGTAACAGATGGTTCGTCAACGGAGTTGGAGGTACGTTATAGCACAAATAGTCGTAAATATTCCGTTTGCCACTGTGTCTGAGAAATTACCTTCGTTTGAGATTTGTTTAATTTCAACGATTGTTATCAACAAGCCGTGTCCGTCAAAAAGCATTGTATAGTATTCGATCGTACATTTGATTTGTTCGATTATAATTTATGTTCGTCTCGAGCGTGCCGTTGCCTATTACTTATGTAACCGGCATGGTTACTGGACATTTAGTAATTTATAATTGCCCCACCCATCACCCCACCGGTCACCCATCAAAGGTCACGTGAGGATACCTGAGGAGCACAGGGTTGATGGTGCCATTACTTGCCACCATATGGCAGCACCCTGGGTAATCTATAGATAATCTAGTTAATTAGTTATTATTATTATAACTATTTGTCTTATGGTTAATTGCATTTATTGTGTCCGTTGCTGGTCCTGTTACTAATAATTAAGTTGTTTAAATACAAAATTTACCCAAGAGACAGTGGTCACATGTGGTCAGGGGGAGGGGCTGTGTCCCAGTGGGCCAGGCTGATCCCACTGTCAACAAGACAACAACAACCCTGTTTTGGTAAGTTTCTAAATACTTTGTTATACCTTAGAAAATGAATTCTTTCAATTTACAATGGTACCAAAATGTCTACTAGAGAATCTTCCATCTTTCTATGTAAACATATTTATATGTTCAGTTGTAATTACTTAATAGTGGCTCAGATTACTGATGTGCTAAGAAGATGGGGAGCAAATGAACTGTCTGGACGTTAGGGAGGAATGTGTCCACCAGCTGTTTGTTAGCAGCTAGGGCTTAATGACATTTTGAAAGCTTGTAGCCAATAGCTGGTAGAACAGGTTAGAAAGTTAAGTTTATTCATGTTTAGTACTGTTACATATAGTTAATGTATTATTATAGACAAAATACATTATGCAGGGACTGTGCATGTGTGGTATAATTATATAACATTCTGTACAGTTAAGCCAGAATCAGACTGGAGCACTCTCCCTCTCTTTGATGTTGTCGTGATTAATCACCATGTGGCACTGGCTGGGTAGGGTGTGTGAAATATTCCCAAGGGACAAGTGCTTGAGAGCAAGCTGGGGCCACACTAGATAGTAACTTGTAAACAGGGATCTAGTGTTGGTTTGATCATTTAATGTAGTATTGGTATCTTGATACATTTCTGGTGACACCATTGTGTTAGCATACATATAATAATGTAGTTAGTCACTCTTTTGTTTATTAATTTACAACTGATAATTGGTTGTATATCATTTACAGGTGCAGATGACCCCCTGTAAAATGCAGGATGTGGTTGCACTGAGTCGGTGCTCTGACACAGTTTTACATTTTTGATTAGGCCTGCAGTGCCCAGTTGGGGTGAGCATTGTTATTTTGGTTTTATGGGTTGTCATGAAGTATTACTATTAGGTTAGGAAACATTTCATTTGACGGTCATCCATAACTATCTTAAGGAACAAATTATAGACACTGCATATATATATATATATATGTGTGTGTGGGTATTAGTACTGATGTGTGTAATCGTAGTCTCCAAGGATTGTGTACCTTTATATGTTATAAGGGATGTTAAGCATAACTGATATTGTGTTATTCATGGAGTACATCAAATTTTTATTAATTGTAGCTTCATTTTTAGCTGAGTATATTTGTTGTACACTTCACCACTTAGGAGTTGACACAGTGTTTAAAGACTATAAACCTATGTATCTTATTGGTACTAAGTCGGTCATGGCATATTGCTGGATAGAAATCTAGATACAAATACCACAGGTGCCAACCTGCTATTTGGTGTCGGAGATAATATATAGGTAATAATTATGTACCAATGTTATGCAGGGAATAGATGTTTTTGACTCTGTTGATTAATGATCCTGTGTAACCATTGTAGTAGTGCATGTAGTAATAATATTTTTGTATGTTTTACAGGTTTTTTTGATATAGTTTTTGTTATACAAAATAAAGGAAATCACCATTTCCCGTCTTCATGCGATTCCGCGGTTACACTTATATCGTATTACTAGCGTAATTAGGGACCTACACGTAATCATCTAATATACCAGAAAAGACGTAGTGTAAGGCCTGTTTCGTGTGTACGGTCTATCGGTTAAACGATATATAATAAGTGTCTATATGTCGTAATAGCTTTTGAAGTTGTTGACATCATTTTGGTTTGCATGCCTTTCGTTTTCGGTTCCCATTTCGCGGAATAAGACTGGCGATTCTTTCGCGCATAACTGTTATAAAATAAAAGTAAATAAGACAGCACATTTTATTTTCTTGAGTGCCACGATCTTCTGTGAAAACTGTTGCATTTGTGTGTCCCACCACGGTAAACTTTTCCTTGTTTATAATGTAGCAAACAATCCAATGTCAATAATTGTTTTCTAAAGTGGTGATAAAATGTATGTCATAAACTGTACTGGTCTCTATATTATTGTTTAGCCTCATTTGTGGTATTTTTATGCATGCAATAAACTGCAGTGACATAAATTATATCAAATTAATAATAAAGTGTAATAACTGAAAATTATATGTACCCAGTATACAACTGATTTTTTACTTCATTACCCTAATTAACCATAATTAAGGATTTAATTCATTAGCATAACATATTACAAGTACATCTAACAAGGTGGGAGAAAGATGCTTTAAAATTATTAAATGAAGTTAAGTGCCATTATGTTGAATGAATTGTACAGTATTACTGTGACATGGATCTAGCACAATGCATTCTATATGTACCGGTATACATAATTATGAACTTTGTGTCATCTACATGACACCTATTTGATAAATATCTACGCAATAGATGTAGCCAGATTACACTGACTGAACTTAAAAGCTGTCTGTATTGTACAAAGGTTAAGGGAGATGGAGATCATTTACATGATGTGGACCCCTGCATGACATTAATTTGTTATTTTAACAACACTACATGACATCTGTATGTCACATAGATGACAAATGCATATTTGATAATATAATGCATATAATTACAGCCCCAATCACTCAGTGATAGGTAGTAATATTATTAATCAATAGAATTATGCAAGAAAATACAGGAAACAATATGTAGAATAGTTGTCACATAGTTTACAAACAATTAAAACACTTTTATTATAATATACATACAACATCAATGGTGATGATTTCATGTGTTGATCAACATTTAAAGTTCTGAGCCAAATATTATAGACAATAATAAGTGCATATAGTATCCCTGCAACCCTTTGCAACAGCAGCAATACCTGTGTGTCGTGTACGTGAAAGAATATGCAGATATGCCAGTAGAACTGCTTTTTCAGCATTTTATAACCTGCTTTCAAGCCAAAATTTACTAGCAACAAAATGTAATAGCAAACTGCAAAAAAATATGTTTACTCATTTTTAATCCAGATGTACCTGCACACCATTTCCACTTTGAAAAGCACCAGAATGAAGTACATGCAACGTAAAATAAAAAATTCCACACATCACAACCATTGAGCGAGGCCCCCAACATCCGATTTTCACATACCACCGACAAATCACGGAAACCAGTACATTTACCACTTTTAGAGCAATTTTACTTGGTGGCACCTCCGAGAGGGAGCCAGGCCTCTTATTCGATATTATGAGGCAAAATACACCAAACTGGTCATTGTCAAGAAATGACAAGCGATGTCGAACGATTATGCTGCAACATGCAGCCTGTCAAATGTTTCAGCCTTCGACCTGTAAGTAATATAAGAAGGTGTGTGGCAGCGGTCTCAATCTCCTAACCATCTGTTTTTGGGGCCAACTTCCCATCTCCCAACCTTTTACCCAAACTGCCACCTCCCACCATTTTTTAGAGTCAATCTCCTATGCAATCTACCACCTCCCACAATTTTTTTTAGATTTAACCTGTCACCAATTTTTCAGACCAACCTCGCACTTTCTGCCACCCCAATTACTTGTGTACTGTAGTGAACATCATTTTCTGAAGTTACATATTTCTTACTACAAATCAGTTTAGTAGCAGGGTTGGAGTCACTATGATGATAAAGAAATGATAATTATTGTGTTAATTACATAATTATAACGAAAATAATCGATTTTAAATTCACATAATGATAATTAACCCGTAATGAAAAATAATGATCATCATGCCATCAGGTTATTTAATTATGTTGTCACCATTTAGGTGGAAATACCAGATTCCACAAGTTTCTCCAGGCTTTTTGATGTTTCAATGAGTTTCACCGTGGAGTATACATAGCAGGAGACACTGACAGTCAGTCACTGCTGAATGCCTAACATTTCCTATGAAGCCTACTTTGAAGCATACTTTTAATTAAATCCCCTACACAACTTTTTTGTACACAAGTCTATGAAGACATGCTCCACAGGCTTGCCATTGAAGCCATTCACTCACTGGTGATCAAGTAATGGATAAGGGTTACACACTTACAGCCGTGGACCAACATGAATACTGACCAGCACTAAGTAGATTGTCTTCAACACTTGTATCACTAAATCTAAATCAATCAAACACCTTATTATACCAACTTTCTTACAGAATGTACATCATTGGCTCTAACCAACTGATCTCATTAAGAACTACTGAACAAATATAATCATCTGTCCACGAAGCAACAACAGAACAGTATGGGATAACCAGACTGTGTTACATCAGCAGACAACTGTCAAGCATCACTCTTTCTTTGTTTGTGTTTTGTTAAGCCATCATGTCTACTACAAAGTTTTCCATGCTGCAACATGGTTTGATATGTGATTGGTAATGAAAATGATAACGAAGAATTGTAAATTATACACATACCTAGTGACAAGATGATAATACAAATTATAACAAACACATTATACTGATCACAATGAACACTCTTAATGACTCTGACCCTGTTTAGTAGCATTATATCTCTGGCACAGAATATGCTGTTGAGTGTTTGACCTATATCTTACTTTCATATCAACATTATTTGCAACTGTTACAACAAATCAGACCTACAATGAATATAATATTTTCATAATATAATATATATGGCATCTTGTGGCAGTACAATTATTATGTATATATGTATGTATTTATGTAACCACACATGCATAATCACCTGTCATTTTATGCAAACAGTACAGTTAAAATGCCTAAAATTTAATGATAATTATATATTTTCTACAGGGAATGGATTTACTGGTACTCGACCCTACAGTATTGACAATGGTGGGACATTACAGAGCTGACGTGTTTGGTGTGCCAGCACGAAGGGACAGTGATGCTATGCGGCATTATACATACCACCAGTTCTGTGGCGACATGGCAAGCTGGGAATAGGGTAACCGCCGTGTTATATTAAGCTGTTGTGTGTGGCAAATTAGACAGACATTTCCAAGTGAAAATGGACAATACATTGGGTTCAAAGTTCATAGATTAGGTTAAGTCATTACTTGTTAAACATGAATGCACATTCATACGCTTTGTGAAAAATTATCCAGACACATTATGAAGTTACCCATGACAGTTTTGAAACCAGTGCTTTCATAAAAATGTTTACTTTTGAATTGTTTGATATTACACAACAAATACACAGGTTAAATGGCACGTTGGTTACCTGTTCCTACCTTGCTTCTCTCCGTTACATTGGGAACTAATGTCAACGACACGGTTAAGTCTTTGTAAATCGAGTACGATGCCTGGCAACTAGCTCAGATGTTGGTGGAGCAGGCACTGTTGCGATGTTGGGTGCAATGTTTCTGGGATTGTCGGGCTTGATGCCACGCTTCCTGGCTTTGGGCAATTCATCCTCTATGCAAGCACAGATGATTGTCTCGTGCAGGCTGACAATGTACTCATAATGTTTCAGTTGCCGCTCTGGCAGAATTGTCCAGTTTTTCCGTCTTGTTGAATACCTTGTGGTAACTGTAAATTAACAAACAAACTTAATGATGTGTTATACAACAATTAATAACTCTTGTTAGGCAGGATGACATTTGCAAGACATTCTCCATTCCACATGCTGGTGCTATGTACTGTTTCAACGTAAATAGCTAAATGATTTAACACAAATGTAATGTTATTGAAAATACTGGATATGAATGCATATGCATAACATGATATACACATGCTGTTTTTATTTTGCACTGTATTACTGGTTGTGTATTGTAATGCAATAAACCTCCCATTGGAAATATTAACATATGTGAATGATGTTTCTTTCTTTGTGTAAACAGCCATCTGAAACATTGTTTTAATCACTATGTAGTTTTCTTTACAAAATACTAACTAACACAAGGGGCTAAGTAGAAACATAATCGCTATTTGTGCTGTAATGGAATGTCATTATTGTTGTGTCTAACCTTTACTTTTTTGTTAGTGACACTTGAGAAGCCACTTTCAAAGCTGACTCAACCACTTGTCTAAGCCAGCTAAATGCCATGTCTAAACCAGAGTGGGTTGTGGCTCCAGTGATATGCTTATTAAATCAATAAATATTATCACTTAATATTGTGTCAAAATATAATTATTTTTTAATCATAAAAATTTATTGTGCTAAAGTTTCAGTGAAAATGTGCAAGAATGTACCTTTGTATTTAATATATGGTATTTGAATAACACAATGTTGTTACTATATTTCTCTGTGACTTTCTTAGGCAATTTTGTGACTTTATTTTCATTACTTTTTTCATGTAGCTTTATTTCCACTCACTATCTCTACATGTATAGCAACATAGACAAATATTTAGTTGTATCTGTAACATACCTTAACCTTTCATTAAATAACTATTTTATTTGCATATTTCATGCCCCATGTTACAGGGGCCTACTTTCCATTTAGTGATGTGCCCATCAAATTGACGTTGGATGGTAGCAATGTGCATGCATGTAATGGGTTGTCCATAGTACAATAAAATCATTTATTTCCTAAATATGTGGTGAGTACTGTTTATATTCTATACTGTAGTTAAAGTTTATATAGTATATAAAATATTATTCACTTTGATTACCAGTTGCTTTCTGGATATTTTTTGGGTCAAATGCTGGTTTTTTTGTCTGACACAATTATATGACCATCTGTCCACATGCACAATTCACACCAGGAGGACTTGGAGGCATTATGTTTAACAATGAGACAATGGATGTGTCAATGAGGCAGGGCAATACACAACACATTAGCAGATTGGACTAATGCTTATCTGTGTGCACTGATGGGACAGTAGTGACTCACTGAAGCTTCCAGTGTTGTTACAACAATGATTGCATTTTAACTTAAAACAACCATTCTTCCATAACCGTTCTTCTTTCCACATCTTTAGAACACCATTTACGTGTTTGTTCATATTATGATGTAACTTTTTTCAATTTGCTACATTTCAATGGGCCAATTCTTTCCCACCATAATTTATCCAAGCATGAGCATGAAATAGGGCCACACTTGGACAATGACAAATGTACGTAATTTCATTGAAGTGGGTACCAATGTTTTGCTGACATATTAGACATAGAATAACCGGCAATATAAACTGTGCATAGCCTTGGTGTCTGACATCTACTTAGTGTACATTATACGTCAGGCATTTTGTATAACAAAATGTGAATCCGAAAAGTGGAGGGTAGAAGGGAGTGGAGAAGAAGAAGACCGAGACTGAGATGGGAGGACTGCGTGAAGAGAGATTTAGTGGGAGGGGAATGGAGAATGAGGGTGAGGGATAGAGGGGTAAAGTGGAGACAATTGGTGGAGACCATAGTAAAAAGAGACTAGTTATGAAGAAGGCGGAAAATCAATCATCAACCAGTATTGGTGCCCGCCTCACGCGGACTACAGGGAAAAAGAGGAGAGCAACAACAATAACTAGTCTAAGCACATGGGTGAGTTTTTGCTACACTAAGCCTATGCCATGGAGATTATCAACATGCCACATATGCAACATGCAGGCACTATATTTTATGTGGGTGTGTGCGTGCGCACGGCTACAACAAATCAAATGGTGTCCTCGACCAGACCTGAGGCGGAAGTACTCGGTACTCGAGTAATTTTTTTTAAATACTCGTACTCATATAACTTATGTGTCAGGTACTCGTATTCATACTCAATGTACGCAAAATTTATGAGTACATCTGTGTACCTTTCAATATATACTGTGAAAACTAATTTATTTGTAGTTAACAAAATTAAGCTTTCCTGAAGTATTTCAATGTTACATTATTTTTTTTTAATGTTAAATTATTTTTTTGGCCTGGGGCTGGGCCTTGCCATTCCTACGCATAGCACACATCCTTTTTCCAATAGCCATGACTATGATACCAACGAAAAGACAACATACAGCAACTTTTCCCAGTAAGTAACACCATGTTAAGCAAACAATTGTTTAATTTAATTTATATTGTTGTAGTCTGTCGGGTTGCGTCGGTAGGATCGTAACGTTAGTTCCGTTACTTGTAATTAAAACGTTGATATATTTTTACATTCCTCTCACATACACACGTTCATGAACGAATTACACATAAACCCACATTCTGGAAACAACTTAACTGGTGTTAAACCTGAATTGTGTCAAAGCACCACATGCGACGTAGCCATAGCCTAGGGCCGGGGCTCCGGGTATCGATCCGATGCCGATACTCGCGCTAGGCCTAGGCTAGGATTGTAATAATAAGAAAATGTACTAACGTTTCGAATAGAATGTCTGCCACTTCACTGTCTTTCATTTTAAAGACAGTCTTCAGGCGATCCCAACGTCCCTTTTGGTTTTTCAGTGTCACTCGTGTTGCCAATCTCGCTTTATCCAACTCCTTTTTCCTCCTCGTCGTCGCGGAACGCAACGGTACACGCACAACACGCCTGTCACTGTCAGCCATGTTGCCCGAATGTCAACAAACTCTGAGCAAGTCGCCGGTGCGCGCGCGTGTCGATCCCGCGATCACGTGATGCATCTCATTAACGTTCGGCAAAGCAAGCTTCGCCTAGCTCCGCCCCTGTGGTTTCGCGCCATAAACACTATTCGCAACTTTTCTTAACGAAACAGTAAAAATGCAAACATATGTATTTGGCTTATTAAACGCATTTTGGCGGGCAGCATCATTTACAAATGTTTATTCTAGTACCAAGAACATTATATTAATAAATGAGCAACAAATACAGTACCTTTAATATTAGCTGGCTGTTAATACTTCAGTCTTTACATTGGCACTCGTTCCGATGTAGGGGCTATAATCGTATATATAGACCTATATATTTGCCACGGACAAATTAAGGGTCTAAGACCATTCCATGGTCTGGGGGGGGGGTCTTGAGACCCATAAGAACTCTCCTGGATCCGCTGCTGAATACACGATTTACCTGTCGTGGCGACATGATCCCGGCTCCAAGGCCCTGTGCTATTGCGCGGACGCGAAGCAGCTCACCGCGCGTGTTGAACAGATCGAAATATCACGCGTGAAGCCGTAAACCATGCTTCACTGATACTGACAGATCTCGCGCCGCGTCAAGTTTAATTTTGTCCTATCCGTTCAGAATTAAGTTTATTTTGAAGAAATATTATGATCTCACCAATCTGTGCTAAACACTAATCTTAATTAACGAAGATTCGCCCGTAATTACGGTGTAAACGCGACCTTTCTTTTCGTTGTTATCTTTTGATGAAAATGTAAAAACAATATTATATCAGAACGCCTAGTAAGTAGTGTTGAGCACCCATCGATTCGGCATGAAATGTCCAATAATATCAATGCAGATTTGTGAAGACGACATTTGATTTGTGCCGGCGCCAACCCTTCGGAATTGAAAAATGACGTGACTTCTCCCTGCAATTAGCATTACGAAAAATTTTACTTTTGCATTCTAAGCATATATATGATATGTCTGCATATTATGATACGTAATGGCAAACAAACATGTTATTCGTAAGATATAGTAAATTTGATTGATTATTAATGTTGTAGTGAATAATGTGAGTATTTGTGTAGCGCTAAAATTGGACCTCCCCATTGCGGCTAAATAGGATGATCCGTGTCGCAATCCCGTTTGACGCTTGAACTAGTCGATCATTGCTTTGAGGGGTGCATGTCGATGTCGGTCCATATCAAGTTCGGTCTACGTAAATCATATTTTCTCAATTTGCCACTTTCAGTGGCGTAAGGCGTTTGACGTGTATTGTAATGTGTTTTGTGTTATGTTAGAAACTAGTAATTAAATGTATAGTTAATAATAGCGAAGTAAACAAGCGCCACAGCTATTTCAACCACTTGAAACCACCCAGTACTAGATATAATACGTAGGCCTACGTGTTATGATAGTTTCTGTGTAACAACAAAAAGTTCAGCAGACCTAGGCTATGAATACAAAATCAACTCGCGATGGCGAGCCTCGCTGAGCTTTTGGTCAGATCGCAAATTCACTCGTAACCCATGCTTCATTGCGCTCAGTTTTTTCCATATATATTCAGAATAAAGTTTAAATTAAAAATAAATGATGATTCCACCAATCAGTGACAAACCTGAACGAATGAAAATTCGCCCGCCAAAACATACCTTTTCACCTATAGCTGTCACTTTTGGAATGGACTTTTTCCACAAGTCGAATTCAGGGAAATAAAAAAATTATGTCAAACATTCAAATAAAACAAAACAAAATGACATAGCTGAATGAAACTTGTTTGTGTACATTTAACATTCTTCTTCCATTCTTTAAACAATTTTTGCCTCGGTGGTATTTTTCAATGTTTTGTTTGTCTCCAAACAAGTGCCAAATTGACAAATCTCCACATTTTCAAAATATAATATTCATGGAAGTATTATTTACATTTCTCATATATTTTGTTTACTTATTGTATTGTTGTCCTTGGACATGTGTGAAATTGTGAGATTCTAGCAATAAATAAAAAAGCTGTATTTGGTAAAAAAAATTAGCACCAAAGGGGCGGGAGTTATGACCCCATATTTTCAGGGCACAAAATTACAATCATTAATGATTTAAATGTAAAGGATCGTGAAACTGGACATTTGTCATTATTTTATGAGAAAAATCATTATAACAATTCGATCATTTCTCAGGTTGTCTGCAACCACTATATTCACACCACTAGTGGTGTGACAGTAAAAATGCAAACATATGTATTTGGCTTATTAAACGCATTTTGGCGGGCAGCATCATTTACAAATGTTTATTCTAGTACCAAGAGCATTATATTAATAAATGAGCAACAAATACAGTACCTTTAATATTAGCTGGCTGGTAATACTTCAGTCTTTACATTGGCACTCGTTCCGATGTAGGGGCTATAATCGTATATATAGACCTATATATTTGCCACGGACAAATTAAGGGTCTAAGACCATTCCATGGTCTGGGGGGGGGGGTCTTGAGACCCATAAGAACTCTCCTGGATCCGCTGCTGAATACACGATTTACCTGTCGTGGCGACATGATCCCGGCTCCAAGGCCCTGTGCTATTGCGCGGACGCGAAGCAGCTCACCGCGCGTGTTGAACAGATCGAAATATCACGCGTGAAGCCGTAAACCATGCTTCACTGATACTGACAGATCTCGCGCCGCGTCAAGTTTAATTTTGTCCTATCCGTTCAGAATTAAGTTTATTTTGAAGAAATATTATGATCTCACCAATCTGTGCTAAACACTAATCTTAATTAACGAAGATTCGCCCGTAATTACGGTGTAAACGCGACCTTTCTTTTCGTTGTTATCTTTTGATGAAAATGTAAAAACAATATTATATCAGAACGCCTAGTAAGTAGTGTTGAGCACCCATCGATTCGGCATGAAATGTCCAATAATATCAATGCAGATTTGTGAAGACGACATTTGATTTGTGCCGGCGCCAACCCTTCGGAATTGAAAAATGACGTGACTTCTCCCTGCAATTAGCATTACGAAAAATTTTACTTTTGCATTCTAAGCATATATATGAAATGTCTGCATATTATGATACGTAATGGCAAACAAACATGTTATTCGTAAGATATAGTAAATTTGATTGATTATTAATGTTGTAGTGAATAATGTGAGTATTTGTGTAGCGCTAAAATTGGACCTCCCCATTGCGGCTAAATAGGATGATCCGTGTCGCAATCCCGTTTGACGCTTGAACTAGTCGATCATTGCTTTGAGGGGTGCATGTCGATGTCGGTCCATATCAAGTTCGGTCTACGTAAATCATATTTTCTCAATTTGCCACTTTCAGTGGCGTAAGGCGTTTGACGTGTATTGTAATGTGTTTTGTGTTATGTTAGAAACTAGTAATTAAATGTATAGTTAATAATAGCGAAGCAAACAAGCGCCACAGCTATTTCAACCACTTGAAACCACCCAGTACTAGATATAGTACGTAGGCCTACGTGTTATGATAGTTTCTGTGTAACAACAAAAAGTTCAGCAGACCTAGGCTATGAATACAAAATCAACTCGCGATGGCGAGCCTCGCTGAGCTTTTGGTCAGATCGCAAATTCACTCGTAACCCATGCTTCATTGCGCTCAGTTTTTTCCATATATATTCAGAATAAAGTTTAAATTAAAAATAAATGATGATTCCACCAATCAGTGACAAACCTGAACGAAGGAAAATTCGCCCGCCAAAACATACCTTTTCACCTAGCTGTCACTTTTGGAATGGACTTTTTCCACAAGTCGAATTCAGGGAAATAAAAAAATTATGTCAAACATTCAAATAAAACAAAACAAAATGACATAGCTGAATGAAACTTGTTTGTGTACATTTAACATTCTTCTTCCATTCTTTAAATTTTTTTTGCCTCGGTGGTATTTTTCAATGTTTTGTTTGTCTCCAAACAAGTGCCAAATTGACAAATCTCCACATTTTCAAAATATAATATTCATGGAAGTATTATTTACATTTCTCATATATTTTGTTTACTTATTGTATTGTTGTCCTTGGACATGTGTGAAATTGTGAGATTCTAGCAATAAATAAAAAAGCTGTATTTGGTAAAAAAAATTAGCACCAAAGGGGCGGGAGTTATGACCCCATATTTTCAGGGCACAAAATTACAATCATTAATGATTTAAATGTAAAGGATCGTGAAACTGGACATTTGTCATTATTTTATGAGAAAAATCATTATAACAATTCGATCATTTCTCAGGTTGTCTGCAACCACTATATTCACACCACTAGTGGTGTGAATTCATCCAATTTTCACATTTGAAATATGACGTTTTTCAGCTACAATAAATAATAATTGACAACATCTTGGAATTTGGCAAAACTGAACTGTATCGCGTAAAAAAACTAAACTATCTGCCACTGGCACTGACTGGTAATTTTAAGAAGGCGTCCGATGAGAAATATAATGGCATTAATAATAATAGCGATGCAAACGGCTCCAACGTCGTCTGTTTTAACCAGAAGTCTACGTGACGTACGTCGTACCTGTCTCTAGACCTAGTGCGCCTCACGATTTTGTCGGAAATCACCGAGTATCGCCGAACGTCGCTCACGTGACACGCTGATCCCGATAAAGTGTCGGAATCGTGACGTGTTTGTACGATTCTTTGACGTCAGCTGATGTAGGTTCCGCTTCCTTCAGTCGATAATCTAACTTTGGTCGAATTAATCCAACAGGTTAGTGTTCGTTGTGTAGCGGTGTCGCCGATATGTCGCGCAGTGCCAGTGGTTATCAAAATCGTTACGAAATTGGAAGCACATTCGGGAATCCGACACGCCATTTACCGAGAGTCTCGCTCTCGTTTACTTACGGCGAAAAAATGGCGGCCTTTCCGTGCGCTGCGGCGGAAGCAGTTTACGATTCCGTCGGGCCACTTCGTTCGACGCTTGGACTTGGTTAGCGGTCGTAAAATCAGCCATTGATGGTTTGTTTAGATATCGATAAATTAACGTTGATGAGATTAGAATTAGAATTGTCGTGTTCGTTGTCGGCGTTTTAAGAAATTACGAGTACATTGACGCGGCCGCTCTAGCCTAGGCCTAGCGACATGTCGGCGTCACCGATGTATAAATAGCATGCATCAAGTTGCGTCACGCGCTGGCGCCGTTGAACAAATTATCAGAACACAACTTGCCAGTTGTCGTATTTGTTTGTGTTAGTTACTAACTAGCGATGTTCGTGAACGTTTTCAGTTATAAAAAGTAGGTAATTTTTTATGATTTAATTGTTGGGGCATTCCGTCGCAAATCAAACAAAATAAGAAAATCTTGTCGCACTCATATTTTAGAATTCAACCAAAATTTTACCTATTGATCCACAGTGCCATATCAATATAACCACACGTCATATGATAAACATAGGTATGTAGCTCGAATAGTTTCTGAGGTATGATCATTTAAAATTTGGCGGATTCTGTCATTTTGCCAATTTTCGGAAATCATGAAGATTTCTTTTTCTGCTTAAAATACCAATAACTCAAACACTATTTATGCAAGAACTCTGATATTTGGCATGCTTATTCTCCATTATATGTAGATAGTAACACTAACAGGCATGCTATAGTTCCACTTCAGTATATTAGTTCTCCAACAATAGGTCTTTCTGACCTATATCAACGACTTACCTGATGCAGTCCGACATTCCAGTGCCAGACTCTTCGCAGATGACAGCTTTCTCTACAGAAGAATTAAGGACCACCAAGACCAGGCCCACCTTCAAGAAGACCTTGACTCCCTGGAAGAGTGGGAACACACCTGGCAAATGAACTTCAACACAAGCAGTTGCAACGTCATCCGGATCATGCCCAACAAATGAAAAGAAACCCTAACATCCAGCTACTCTCTCCATGGTCAAACACTGGAAACGACAAGTACCAACAAATACTTGGGCATCAACATCAGCAGTGATCTCTCCTGGTCCACCCATGTAGAGGATGTATCAGCAAGAGGAAACTGGACAGTGGGATTCCTGCGAAGAAACTTCAGAGTGTGTACCCCTAAAGTCAAGTCAGCAACCTACACCACAATGGTACGCCCCACATTGGAGTACACGTCAGCTGTCTGGGATCTGCACAAGCAAAAGGATGCCCAACTCCTTGAAAAAGTCCAACGCCGAAACGAAACTGTTAAAATATATCAAAAGTTAAAGATTTAATTATTCTGAAAATATAGTAAGTAGATAGGTACTAAACTAAAAGATTATTGCCAGTAGAATGACAATAGAGGGTTGTCATTTTCATGTAGTGTAGCAACAATGAAATACAAGCTGCTGAAATCATTTTCAGAAATAAAAAAATTGTTTCCCATTATTGTGCACCTGGCATACCCATTGTCCTTCCCTCTTTCATTTTCAAATTTTGCACAGACAATCTGTACAAATATATAGTTTTAGCATTATTGGTATCTTAAGTAGAACAAGAAATCTTCATGATTTCCGAAAATTGGCACAATGACAGAATCCATCAAATTTGAAATGGTCATAACTAAAAAAACTATTTCAGCTACAGCCCTATGGTTTGACATGTGTAGTTATATTGACCTGTGGATTAATAGGTAAACTTTGGTTGAATTCAAAAATATGAGTGCAACATGCCTTGGTTGATCTGAGATGGAATGTCCCTGTTATTTTATTATGATTCCGCACCTGCTCAAATCAAGACATACCTTTTTTTTGATATTTTAGTCACACTATATTTTACATTTTCCTGATAAATGTTTGCATAATAATTTAGTATTCAATCCCAATCATTTAAAACATTGTTTTTATATTCTCTTACTGTCAAAAGCGTGTTTTTGCTCTAGTTGGTGTTACGGCTGAAAGCAAAAATGGTTGGATTCATATATTGTTAGCCAAAGACTTGACAGCTGCTTAGGCAAACGGTCATACCTCATTTCCATGGTAACAAACAAAATGACGACCATTTCTAATAAATATTGGGAAGTTGAAAATCAATGCCGTTCTTTGTTTTAACAAAGGTATCATTATAATTCTAACAAAACCATCTTCAGTACACTACACATGTAGAAAGCATTTTAATAAAAGTAGATTTTTTTTTACGGAAAAAGTACATATTTTTGACAACAAATATTTATGTAACTTTAAAACTTTATTATGATTATTTCAGTAATGTTTTCTACCAGTTTGTATACAGAAGAATAATAAGCTGAATATAACACTCAAAACCTTATGGTTATATCAGTGAAGTTCCAAATATCCAATATATTATCTTATCTTATCTGCACTGTGAATTTTCCAAGGGGGTCCACATTCTATTTATTTGCAACTAACACATTATATATAGTTCACAACATAACTTGCAAACACTGCCCAGTCACAGTTAAAGCCACTATCTAATCAACCACCAATCTTCAGTACAATAACTATTTTATTGATTTGTTCAAAAGTAATAGCAATAGTATTTGATCATAAAATGATACATAATAATATATTAATATTAAATATATAACTGCAAGCTTACAAAAGAATAATTTGCATCTTGTTCCAACTATTAGCATATCTGGGGACCGTTTCACATTTTTACGAGCATTTTCAAAATGCGTTTCACTAAGATGCTCATAAAATCCATCCTAAGCTCCATGGTGTGCACAATTGGGCAAAATAAATAGATAAGTCCAAAAGTGGCTGCTAATACGATCCATCAAACAATTTTCAACTACATTTGACTGATTTGCTCACTGGGTGAAGAGAAAAAATTTAATTTTAAAAAGAAGACGCTGTATCACAGAGGACACTATTGAACTAAGTGAAGTTTTGACAGTTTTCAGTTACACAGCTCGCAGAGAGCGCCAACAACCTCAACCGACGTTTTGTCGTTGTGTGTACTGGACCAATATGTTAGGGTATACATATTTTGGTTAGACACAGGTAAAAAAATTGCTAAAAATTTAATTGCAAACAACCTTGACTTCTGTGATGCTGTAAAACAGTGCACATGATGACTTGTCAACATCAGTGCTGTAAAATAGACGCTCTAGACAAAAGCCATAATTTTCGAGCTAATTTTCAATCAGCGAAGGAGCAAAATCTATTTTTAAAGTCAAAGTCGTGCTTAAGAGAATGTTAGTGAAATGGTACCCAGGTAACAGCCAGAGAAGAGACCAGTACACAATGCACTGACAATGGCTAAGCCATTATTCAAACAACAAGGAAAGAGCTGTAGGCTTTTAAGTTGATGGCTTCATAAAATACCTGCTTATTAAGCCAATTATTCTCTCTTGTTGTGTAGCCCCACAAAGGGCAGGGTTTCAGATATCTGTAGCACACCAATTATACAAGTTTACTTTGAGCAGGTGCTATAACCTCTGTTGACTTGATAATAAGCTCATGGCACCCTACCATTTTAGGTGGAAGTCAGTCTTATACTAAAGGATTAAAATAAAAATGAGTAACAAAATTATAACATATTTTGATGTTTATAAGCGTAAGTTTATAAAACAAATCTACCATTTTATATGAATTGATCAGTTCATTCAATTCAATTCACCTTGTATATTTCAGTTCCAATTCAATGTGTTTTGATGTTTTTTCAATTCAGATTCAATGCTGATTTGTTTATTGGATCAATTCAGAATTGACCCCAGGTCTGCCTAGAGTAGATGGGTCACTGTTCCAATGGTTTCATCCTGTCTTTTATCTTTGGTAGTGCAGGACAATGAGAGTGACACTGTGATGGCGAGCACTGTCAACCACGTGATTGCTCCCCACAACCCAGTCATTATCAATGGCGTTCAGGTGTTCTCTCCAACCAATGCATCAGACATCAATACACCACCAGCAGGTAGGTGCAGACAGGATGATCTCTCACATTCAATACGGCTTACTTGTTACTATTGTGATAGTGCTGCAATATACTGTTGCAATTGCTTCATAATTTAATATAACATTTAACCAGGGTTTTTGTTAAGTGTGGCTATAGCAGGGACCACACACCCCAAAGCAGGGACCACTTATCAAGGTCAGCCTGTGGCCGAGTCATTACATATCACAGACCACTGTGGATACATCAGGAACTTATATATAATGTAATTGTACCTGCATTTTAGGATGTAATATCAGTGAATGATAAGCAGGACAATGTGTGCACGAAAATAAAAAATATCGCTTTCATTTCCCAGAGTGATTTCAGCAGCCTGTGTTTAATTGTTGTGTCCATTTTGCTATCATATGTTGTCACGGATAGTGGTAGTAACCTCTTGGTTCACTAGGAATGTAGTTACTATACTTTAAGAATAATACATCCTTAAATTTGGACTTTTCCGATATTTTACGAATTTCAACACCCAAAATAGGCCAATAATTTCCATACACATTAACATTAACAAATTAATGAAAATATTACGAATTATCACACAGCAACAAATAGCAAAGGTTACTAATAGTACCTTGTTGACATGAACATTGGAAATGGTCGTGTGTCCGAACTTTGTGCTTTTCCAAATTGAAAAAAAACATACAAAGAAACTTAATAATTGTTAAAATGTACATCGTTTGCCACAATTTGTCACATAACTGTTCTGCTTTGGTGTTTGTTAAGGGGGTTATTCAAGGTTGATTTGATAGTACTTGCTTCTTTGTCACGCATTTTTTTCAAAAGGAAGCAAGTGACACTAAGTTACCAAATAATCAACGTCATAAACAGTATGAATCAGGCAAGTAGGCAAGAATTGTTGCGTCGAGCCAGTCGCTATGCGTAATATAATATGTCGTTTTCACAAAAATCAGAAGAAATGTTTGCCTAAGATACGTATATCACTAACAATTATGTCATTGTTGCAGTGCAAACAAATTGTTAGAAAAGTTGTTTTTAATGAAAAAATTACTATTATCGAACTACACAAATTATATTATGTACTAGTCTATGACCTAGTCATAGGGCCTAGGCCAGGGTTGTTTGATTTAAATCATGATTCAAATCACACCAACAAAAAATCATTGATTTATGATTTTTTTTTATTTCCGATTTTTTAATCGCTGATTTATATGAATTTAACACAACTAATTGATCAACAAAGTTTTGTATGTTTTTTAATACAAAAGCACAATGTGCGCACACTTTTGTAGTTGTATTGTCACCAGATAGCCTGATAGTCAAATGTGTTATGACACTGTATGTTTGAGCTATTCACTTTCTGAATGCAGTGATGCCACACAAACTTGTCTTCAAGAGGAAGTATCTATTCAAGTCAGAAGCCCTAAGTTAAAGTCCACTTAGAGCTTGTGCTAGTTGTTACCAATTCAGTATGTTGACTCAAGTGAGACAGTCTTGGTGACAATTGTTTAATACTGTACCAGTTTGCAGTCTGGTTGGAGACCCATAGAGTAGACAGGTGCTAATCCACCCTCTCAGCAAACAATAATTAGCACTGCTACAGCCTCAGACACACTGCATGCTTTCCTTTCCATGACAGATTATGCAACTACAGGGGGTGAGGCCTTGTGGTCTTGTGGACATTGCCTAATGTCTTTACATAAGCAAAAATCATGTACCCTCTGTTAAGACAAGTACCCAAATCGCTAGCGCCGCTACAGCATGCTTGCCAATCTGTCCGCTACGCGTGACATGGTTGCCGATCGTTTGGCGGACTGTCTTCTAACTACAAACCACTACGAATTGTGGGAAGTAAATATGCTTTGGCGACGTGTAAAATGTCTGTGCGAATGATTTAAAAACTGCCATTTATCAACACAAAATGACATTCATTGACCGGCGCTGTTTTGCTGCCACATGTCGTGATCATCAACGATCGCTGACCTGTCTATGGGATGTCGACGCTGCAATGTTTATTGCAAAAGTGTGTCGGTCATTAGCCGACGCGATGAATAATAAAAATCGGTCTTCCTCTATGATAGCCGGGTACATGGACTGCTATAGCCGGGAATATTACCCGGGTCCCGGCTCTTAACAAAAACCCTGTTTAACGAATAGCCAGAAGAATAGTCCCAAACCATAATTTGTGGATGACTTTGGAAACAGTTGATTTAAAATAGTGAATTCATGTGTGACGCTGCTCTGATCGACAATTGTTGACATTAGATCGATAAAAAGTCACCAAATAAAGTTGAAAAGCATGTTGAACAGTATTACACAGGCACAAATGACCCATGTTAATTTGTTTTTGTCTTTACAATAAAAAATAAAGCCAACATCACAATACCAGTATCAAAGTCTTAAGTTTGATTCATCAGAATTTCTACAAAAACTGAGAATTTTAAAGTGACATGGTCTGCTCGTTTTTATCGTAAAATCAAGTTATATAGTATAAACAATATATTCTAACATAACACAGACCGCCTAAATGAAGTAGAAGCAATTTTGAAATCAACATTTCGATGGTTACAAAACTAGACGTCGCTGGAAGAGGCGGAGCTTTGAAATGTCAGCGCTTGTCACTTATAAACAACTTCCATGGCAACTGACAATTCACTGAGCCAGCATATCACCCAGCACGGAACGGGTGGTACGGCAAATATCGTTCAGTTGTGCTCTATATAATGATGTTTAGATTGTTCTCTGCTAAGAAGTGTGGAGATGAACAGTCGGAAACATATATCATCAGTTGACACATGCCGTGTGAATGTTGATTAAACATTAGAAACGACAATAGGTACAATCAGTAATTGTTTCACTTTGTCTTTCAACCAATCTCAAAGCGTAGATTTGGGAATGCACACATCCCGTGCCACTTGATTTTTATATTGTGATTCACCGTGCACCAATTCTATATTTTCTGGCTACCAGCCGACGTGACAGAGACTCCGTGAAGGCAGTGATTACTGTAATCATCTTACTATGAACTGTTTCATGTGTATACAGCTAAAATGTATTAGTACTACCTTATCAATAATACCATCACATTTTTCTGTCATAATAGTTATTTTTGAAGATGTTGGCATCATTTGGTTTTGCATACATTAACATGGTTGGATCATTAAGCCCTGCCTCCTCTGTAGCCGGTAAACACAGGATTTCGCTAGCTTGCCGATTTCGACTGTTTCTAACAAAATACAACCATTTCAGGCTTATTATACATGTTTGGGCGGGCTGTATACATTGAGCATATTACTTCTAGTATCAAACTACTCCATTGTTAGCCATATATAATAAATAAATAAATTTTATATATATATATATATATATATACAATATAGGACTCTGAATGTTGGAAATAAGACCGATGCTTCCAACATCATTACTATAAATATTAAGATTATGCACTTCCCTCATTTATGTGCAATTTGGTGCTTGACGGCAACTCTTTAGAACATTCAAACTTATGGTGACCTGTATCACAAAATCTGTTTGTCCCACGGGTGCATCAGCGTGGCTCAGAGAATATTCTTAAAATGGGAAATAGTCAATGTTTTGGGCGATTGATCTGATGATAATTTAAAGGGGTAACTTCACACCAACACAATATAAAAGGAAAGTTATTAGTGAGATTTTACTTTTGTGTCATGTGACTCTAAGGACGGAACATCTGGGCAATTTACCCAGAATATCATGTTTTTGATTGCTAGACGACAGCTGTGTATAAACACAATGCATCACATTGGAAAGAAATAGTGATTCAGCAAAGAATACATTGTACCAACAATAACTGTTACTGGTATTAAACAGAAATCACAACACTAGCATTGGAATGCAAAAAATACTGGTAGGCTGATCTGCCGTTTGAATAATAAGAATGCATAAATACACAATTGTTTCAGTGCACGACAAAATATTTGCACAAATTAACGTGTTGTACTTCCGTCGACAATCTCACGCAATTTCATCGTACTATTATGCACCAGAAGCGGCACGGGCAGCGTCTATTGGTGCCAATTTGAGAAGTTGTACTAGTATCAAGTACGTTACTGTTGTGTTATTGTAGGTGATGGTTCGGTGATGCCAAGTACCATCAAGTGTGAACCAGTGGACACAGGTTATGAAGCAGGGACGTCAGTCTCCAAGACACAGATACCGCAGCTACAGATCATAGCGCCAGGCAACTCGGCATGTTCAGTGGCGCCATCTACATCGGCCATGCCGACATCGGTTGTCGCAGGCACGAAGGTCCGTCCAGCTGTCACGTACATCGTGAAGAAACCAATGTCTCAAACCACAGCCCTCGTAAGACAGCAGGTGGCAGTACCAGTCACAACGTCTGTTGCCAGTGCCAGCCCAACACTGTTGAACCACCAGGTTCCTGTGAAGACTGTAGCTACGAAGACACTGCAAGGCTCCGTGCTTCAGCAGCCAAGTGGCACTACTCCACGCCCTGTGTTTCTGGTGCCATCGATTGCCACGACTGCAACACGAACAACCCCGGTCTATATCAGCCAGTCGGCGGTGACGCCACACAAGTCCGACAGCGTGGCGGGGTGCAAGGCCGATCCGAACAACGTTGTCTGTGGTCTCGTGTACAACTGTAAGTCGCCGCAAGATGGCAGTGTGGTGGCCAAGAAAAAGGAATACCTTTGTAACTTTTGTTTCTTCAAGAGCGAAAACTACACGACTCTGAGTAACCACCTGGCATCTCACATCTTCACCTGCAACCATTGTCCCTACAAGGCATTCACACGCCACGAGGTTATGACACATAAACAGAAGAAACACATCCAGTTTGCAGTGGATTTACACAGCACAATCAATGCACAGATAAACGTCGGACTGTCGACGGCAGACGCTGCTAACAGTGTCGATGTGACTGTGTCACAAGTGTCTACTGTGCCGTCAACACTGGGTGTTGTCAAATCAATAGTGGTGACCAGCACGATGGCAAATGTTACGGCGACATCAACGGTGCTGTCACAATCACTGGTGACAGCCAAACCAGCAGTGGTGTCAACGCGCCAACCTGGCCAGGCGTCTGAACTGACCACGACAGATGCAGCCGTTCCATCACTGCCGTCATCTGATCACACTACAGAGGATCACAGCAAGAATGGCAGCTACTTCACGTACAAAATCCACGAGTACAGCGAACGGGAAACGATGTATGAATGTGATATCTGCCTGTATATGACCAAGGAACTGTACGACATGTACGACCATGCAACCACGCACACGATCGGCGACGCGGCAAGCAGTACGTCGGTGGATTCCGTCACCGACACCCCGGGACTCATATGGGAGTGTCTCTATTGCTCGTTTCGTGTCGAGAAACAGTCAGTGCTTGTCACTCATATCAAAAGCGCACATGTAGGGAAGACGCTAAAAATGCGTCGACAATGCGTGTCACCATCCAGCATGTTGTTAAAATCGCCACCTCTACCAACGCCAAAAGACGTGCCGCCAGTGCCAAAAAAGGTAACCCCTGTGCCTAAAAATTTCACCTTGCCAGAGAATACCGTTATGCCAGTGATTAGTGCTGGAAACATTGATACCCAGGCTACCCTATGGGGATGCTATTACTGCAGTTCTTTCCACACGTTTGATCGTTCCGCTGCTATCACACATGTCCAGGCCAAGCACAAAGGTCAGAAGTTGATGATCACTCGACGACGTGTTGTATCCACTGCCGCCTCAGATGTGCCCAGCAAAGTGGCCAAGGCAAGCGCAGCAGCTAAACACGACATTGGCAGTTCAGAAGCAGATGTGAAGTCTCATAGGAAGCAGTCGTTAGCGAGTCAGACTGGCATGGAGAGTGACGCGAGGAAGCCAGAGAAGATTGTGAGTCAGTCAGCTTCTCTGTCTACAGACAGCGACTGCAGCAGCACTGTAACGGTTTCAAGGCCACGCAAGTTGTCCAAATATGACAGCATGATCGCCTTTCTAAACCACAGCAATGAGATGATCCGTAAGCAAATCAGCGAGATTGATTCAGCTGTTCGCTCAAGTCAATCGGGCAGCTCAAGTCAGTCGGGAATATCTGACCCTAAAATACCCAAGACTGAGAAGTCGGATGACTCTGGTGTGGCCATAGGGAGCAGCCAGTTGTCGGTGCGTGCTGCGGCTGAGCAGGCCAACATCGTGCACTTGTCGGAGCTTCCCGATGACCTGAAGGTTGACTGGCAGGAGTACTTCAGCATTGACCGCATGGCTGGTATCGCCCGGTGCCTGAAGTGCTCGCATGAGACTAGCGGCAAACACGCCTTCTCTCACATGCGTGTGCACATCACTGCTCACACACTGGAGCGAGTATGGGGCTGTCCGTATTGTGAGCACCGCAGCAATCGCCGCATCTTCATGTACAAGCATGTGTTATCCCAGCACCCGCACCGCCCAGTACTTCTGGTGCGGCGCAGACCATACCGTGTGCTGAGTGGTCCGGCATCGCAGCGACTCAAGTGTGCCAATGTTGTGGTTGATTCGACGCCAGCTAAGCGACTGCAAGGGCCTCGTTCTGTACGGGAGGCCAAGATTCGAAAAGCCGCGACAGACGTGTTTGTTTGCCCGAGTTGCAGTAGAACGAGTGTCTTTAGAGGTGACATACGTACACACATCAAGTTTGTGCACCTGGAGAGTAACCCACAAAGTCTGCGCGGAGAGGTTGTTCTGCGTCCTCCAATGTTACCATCAGAGGGCAGTGTGAACCTAGCCGATATGAAGACAGCTTCCGTGCATCTTGTACGTCTAGAGGACTTTCCTAAGTTTGCAGCTCTCAAGAGGATCCTCGAGGAGAAAGGAGAAACGCTCCATCATGACCTGGACATCAACGATGGAGTTGATGAAAACAGCCTTCTTGTGGACACCACTGAAATGTTGGTCTTGCCAAATTCGTCCGAGATGGGCAAATATAAGTGCCCGTATTGCATCTACAAAACTTTCCGCCCTCTTGTCATTAAACAGCACATTCTGTATCGCCATCCTGAAGATGAAATTAAAGTATGTGACCTGCGAGCTAACAGCAGGCGCTCAAAGTTCCTGTATCCTTGTGCTCTGCTCTCCTGCCAGTTCATCACACCGATGAAGGAAGCACTGTATGCACACATAGGCAAGAATCCACTGCACGTCGGTAACACAGTGACGGAGACTCCAAAAGACAAGTGTAGCAGCGACAACGAACCAATTGCAAAGATCGCAACACGTTGTTCATCACTGCGGTCGGCATCACTCAAGCACACGCCATCAGGAAGTGCTGATAGCACCATTGAGGATGACAGTGTAACAGACGGAATCTTCAGTGCATCCAATGACCCGGTGCTCGTGCAATTCATTGGTGACCTCAAAGGGGGCGTTGCAACACCGCGACTCCTACTGAAGTGTCGCTACTGTGACCTGCCCTCGTCGTACGACCCGGTGACTATCAAAGACCATCTGATCAACGAGCACTCTCGCTGGGACCCCGTTGTTCTGGATGTCAAAGCAAGGTTCTTCCGCAAGGAGTCGCGGCTCTACATGTGCCCGCTTTTATCGTGTGACTTCATGACGTATGTCTCGCGTGATTTCGTCAGCCACCTGAAGTGCATGCATGCAGACATGAAGTTCCTCCTGCCTGTGATCACCCGTCACAACAGGAAGGCGAAGTCAGACGAGCACCGGACGACAGGAACAAAACGGAAGCATGTGCACGTCAGCAAATCAGAAGGCAGTAAGAGGGCCAAGCTGCAAGTTGAAGACACAAAGAATGCTGGAGACGGCTACCCATACTTGTGCTTCTACTGCAAGGCTAGTTGTGATGACCGACGCTCTGTGAAGGAACATCTGCTTGAGCATCACCCGTGCGAGTTCTGGTTCATTTGTTTCAGCGAGAAGGCACGGATAGACCACAAGAAGGCAAAGCTATACCTTTGCAAGAGTCGTACTTGCGACTTCTTCTGCCACTCACTGGATGCCTACGACAGTCATCCCTGCGTCATGGAGGAGCGGGCAAGCGTGGCTGAGGCAGTACCGATAGTGCCATCTGGTGGCAGCAGCCCCGAGAAGATGTACCAGTGTTCGTACTGCACGTGCATGATGACGAATGTGCATGACATACGCGAACATTGCTCGATGGAGCACAAATCATCTGGTGGAGGGTATACTGAGATTCAGACCGGATTCGGGAAGAATGGCACTGTGGTGATGAATGTAAACTCGGAGGTGACAGGTTTATCCAGTTCTGGTCACACAGAAGATCATTTGGACAAGAACGGTGTTGGTGCAATTTCGTCGAGTGATATCGAGATGAACGAAGCATCGGACATTTCCAGTTTTGCTACTCTTATTAGCAAGAGGAAAGCTGACCAGAATGACACATCTGAGATGAAGCACGCAGATCATATTGGGATTGATGCCGTCTCGAGCCAGGTGGAAGACATGCATACAAAACTGAACGCTGTCATGGAAGCCTTGCGTCACAAAAAACACGGGCGGGCGCAGAAGGTTGAAGAAGGGGAACCATTGAAAGTGTCCGAGGGAAAATTGACATTGAAACTAGCAAATAATTTTGGTACTGAAGACAACGCCCGTGATACCGTTGCGATTGATGGTGAATTTGATGTTGATATGCCAGAGGATTGTGGAATGCAGTCAACACTGAGCCCTTGTGTGAATGGAGACACTGCCGGTGAGGATAGGGATGGGGAGGCTGAGCGTAGTGACAGCTCATCTGATTCTCATGGCCAGGATACCAAGACAGGGTCAGAATCTACCTTGAGCAAGACAAAGACACTGTCGCAAGGGAAAGACGGCAATGATGCGTCATCACCAAAGATACCCATTGCGAGTACTGACACCAAGGCCCTGTCTGACCAGGATGATAGGGGTGCCTCTGAGAGTGACAAGTTGGACGATGCACGCCCTAGAGGCTCCGATGAGTATTCTGACCAACACGCTGGTTGTCGGACGGACTCACAAGTAACTGCTGAAGAAGCAATGAGCAGGAGCATACCTTTGGAACCAGCCACTGAGAGTGGACCATGTGATCCTGTCATACAGGCTGAGAGCGTTACGGAACAACAGGGTGGCAGTGGCGATGACAAGGCGCAGGGTGACAACAAGACTAATGGGGATCCAGAACCACTCCGTCCACCAGTGACAATCTCCATAAAGATCACCCCACCAAAGGACGGCTGGAATGCAAGAAGGAGTCATGGATCATCATCATCGTCGGACAGCAGTGATGATGACAGCTTGGAGTCGGATCAGGAAGATGAGGATGGTGATTCGTCAGACAACAGTGACACAGATTCCAGCAGTGACGAGTGACATGGTTGACACTCGTCGGACAATGACAACTGACACGGATTCCAGCAATGACGAGTGGCATGGTTGACACTCGTCGGACAGTGACTAAGATTCCAGCATTGACGAGTTACATGGTTGACACTCGTCGGACAATGACAACAGTGACAGATTCCAGCAGTGACATGATTGACACTGATTATACAGGTCAGTTGTCTTCTTCAGGAACTGAATTGAGGGATTTAGTTCTGCTTGCCAGATGGTACGTCTTATTCATGGCTGAGCCGGTATCCCCCTCGTGTCTATTCATGGTTAGTATTGCTTTCTCTCTCAAACATTTGGCACCCTTGCAGTCAATCTTCACTGTTGTGTCCAGAAGAACATTATATAATCCTTCAATTCCCAACCGGATGAACATCTTCGCCAAAACTGACAACTATTGCAGCTAATGTACAGCGATTCACTGCTACTTTAAAAGTGCTGTGGCTCACATATGTAAGGTGGGATATATTGTTGATGGGGTGTCTCAACTAGTTAGGGAAAATATTGAAGGACTCGTTTCCAAAGCCCAGGGGTTGTACATATTGTTACTCCATATGAATCTCGAGGACTATCAACAGTGCTCCAAGCGCACATTACTATGTACGAGTGATGACAGCACAAAAGTTAAAGGAGTAACTGATTGTAGGAGAGGATTGTAAAGATTAATGTGCCAGTTAGATTTTTGCGTTACATTTTTTGAAGTAAATGTTTTTGTTTAATGTGCTAGTTAGATTTGTCCATTTTTTGTAGTAAATATACATTTGTCTGCTGCTTGATAGTTTTGTCATCTTTACAGAAAAACGTAATGATAGGTGGACTTCACCTAAACTATGCTATATATATTTATATAATACATAATAATACATAATTAAATGCGTATTTTATATATGTATATATATAGGGGAAGGTGGGGCAGGTCCGCACGCATAATTGAAAACACCATGTGATTGGTGATTTCAGAACACATACAATCACATCTACAACATGCAACAAATATCTAAACTCACAATTTGGTTTAATTATTGTATAAAAGAAATTCTCAAACAAAATGTTTAAATACAATATTTAATGTAATTTTACAGTTGTACTAGGACACAAGTCACACCCACAATAACACTAGCTCACAGTTGTACGAGGACACAAGTCACACCCACAATAAAACTAGCACATATTATTTTTTGGCCCATAATTCATACAAATTGTGTACATTTCTAGAACATTACAATTTTTATTTGTCATGACTTGTAAAAATATTGATCAAGTGAAATGGAATAAATATTTAATTGTGTGATAGCCACCTCTGGAATTGCAGTTTTCACATTTTTACTCTGTCTGCTACAGTGCAGTAATCATCATTCTTTATGAAACTTGCAGAACTCGAAACAAGATACATTTATTATAATTATTACACTGGAACTCCCTACCACAGGATGTGTGTGGCATTTTAAATTGTTAAAAAAATTCTTAAAGAAAGGTCTTAAATTTGGTTTCACCAAACTGGGCTACAATTCATTTAAAGGTGGAATGACTGCATATTGCTGTTCAATATGCTTCTTTTATCAAATGATATAGTTGATCACCAAAGAAATAAATGGCTCCTTTAGGATGTTATTTGAATTAAATTTCTTTGTTATTTTGTATTGAATTTTGATAAAAAAGTCTGATCAGCCAAAAGCCACTCATACTAGATATATTTATTAAAACGTTGATTCATCACCACGGCAACAGTGTTAAACATTAATGATTGCCGCAAATATTAAATATATGTACAAATGACACAACTTTTTAGTGCTCTCGTTTCTGTGTTGACCTATTGTATGGAACAGCTACCACTGAGGTATGACAGGAAGTAGTATACAAAAACATTCAAACACAGAACACTGTTATAATTCAACAGAGTATGTTTACCGGGACTACAAGAGCTGATCTGTTTTAAAAACAGACACCCTGTCTGTGAACCACTGGCAACACGTCTGTACATCTGTATCCACCAAGCTGCTGTGCACACGCAAATATTAAATAAGAGATCATCTGATTTTCTCGCATTTTATGCAGCAAACAATTCAACAGACTCGAGTTTCTGCTGAACTTGAAAGTGTGTGTGGGCTTGGCACATCAATGCCAGGGACTTGCTCAAAGCAGGTCACCAACACCATCACGGTTGACAACCAGGCTTCAACAGCCATCGCAACCTTCAGTGACCTTTACTTCGCTGGATGCCAGCGTTGCCGGGGGCGACCGTGTCTGCTTGACGACTGGGCCGCCACCGTAGATGTTGAAGAGGAACTGCCAAGTTTCCTCCGACAGCTGGCCGTAGTCGGAGTTCACCTTCAGAGACACCTGGTGGCATCCGCTCTTCGTCACCATGATGCTGTTGTTGTCGATTGGTCCTGGCACATCTACAGCAGTGTATGACACATGAACAAACTGACAACATTGTGTAACTGCATACCTCATAATCAAATGCACTCATAGTTATATCAAACACATTATAAAACGAATTATAATACAAATTACAGAACAGTTATAAAATCGATCACAGAACAGTTCATAAACATATCTACCATTTATTGCCAAAAGTATGTAGAATCCCTTACCGACCACAAATCTAGGCTAAGACCCCGTCGCCCTCTGCGTGTACGTACCATTTGTGCGTGCACGTACAAAGTTCTCCCAATCCCTGAACCACGTCATACTGATGGCGTAGATGGGACCCGCTGGGTTCTCCCCCTTCTGGAACTCCTCATTCAACTAGGGAAGAAACAAACGCTTGGTTAAAGGTTGTCTTATGTGGTAAAGTAAGTTATTATATAGCATTGTATCCATTCAAACTGCTTTACACTTCACCCCCTGGCAGACCTGTTCATTCCACTTCACTCCCTGACAGATCTGTTCATTACACTTCACCCCCTGGCAGACCTGTTCATTCCACTTCACCCCCTGACAGATCTGCTTATTCCACCTCACCCCCTGACAGAGCTGTTCACTCCACTTCACCACCTGGCAGACCTGTTCACTCCACTTCACCCCCTGACAGATCTGTTCACTCCACTTCACCCGCTGACAAATCTGTTCATTCCACTTCACCCCCTGACAGATCTGTTCATTCCACTTCACCCCCGACAGACCTGTTCATTCCACTTCACCCGACATATCTGTTCATTACACTTCACCCCCTGGCAGACCTGTTCATTTCACTTCATCCCCTGGCAGACCTGTTCATTCCACTTCACCCCCTGGCAGATTTGTTTATTCCACTTCACCTCCTGACAGATCTGTTCATTACACTTCACCGCTGGCAGACCTGTTCACTCCACTTCACCCCCTGACAGATCTGTTCATTCCACTTCACCCCCTGACAGATCTGTTCACTCCACTTCACCCCCTGACAGATCTGTTCATTCCACTTCACCCCTTGACATACCTGTTCACTCCACTTCACCTCCTGACAGATCTGTTCATTCCACGTCACCCCCTGACAGACCTGTTCACTCCACTTCACCCCCTGACAGATCTGTTCATTCCACTTCACCCCCTGACAGACCTGTTCACTCCACTTCACCTCCTGACAGATCTGTTCATTCCACGTCACCCCCTGACAGACCTGTTCACTCCACTTCACCCCCTGACAGATCTGTTCACACCACTTCACCCCCTGACAGATCTGTTCACTCCACTTCACCACCTGGCAGACCTGTTCATTCCACTTCACTCCCTGACAGATCTGTTCATTACACTTCACCCCCTGGCAGACCTGTTCATTCCACTTCACCCCCTGACAGATCTGCTTATTCCACCTCACCCCCTGACAGAGCTGTTCACTCCACTTCACCACCTGGCAGACCTGTTCACTCCACTTCACCCCCTGACAGATCTGTTCACTCCACTTCACCCGCTGACAAATCTGTTCATTCCACTTCACCCCCTGACAGATCTGTTCATTCCACTTCACCCCCGACAGACCTGTTCATTCCACTTCACCCGACATATCTGTTCATTACACTTCACCCCCTGGCAGACCTGTTCATTTCACTTCATCCCCTGGCAGACCTGTTCATTCCACTTCACCCCCTGGCAGATTTGTTTATTCCACTTCACCTCCTGACAGATCTGTTCATTACACTTCACCGCTGGCAGACCTGTTCACTCCACTTCACCCCCTGACAGATCTGTTCATTCCACTTCACCCCCTGACAGATCTGTTCACTCCACTTCACCCCCTGACAGATCTGTTCATTCCACTTCACCCCTTGACATACCTGTTCACTCCACTTCACCTCCTGACAGATCTGTTCATTCCACGTCACCCCCTGACAGACCTGTTCACTCCACTTCACCCCCTGACAGATCTGTTCATTCCACTTCACCCCCTGACAGACCTGTTCACTCCACTTCACCTCCTGACAGATCTGTTCATTCCACGTCACCCCCTGACAGACCTGTTCACTCCACTTCACCCCCTGACAGATCTGTTCACACCACTTCACCCCCTGACAGATCTGTTCACTCCACTTCACCACCTGGCAGACCTGTTCATTGACTTCTCTGAGAAGAATTCAGCCATACTGCAATTACTGTGCAAAGACTATTGATTCACTTATATCAACCACTGTCTATAGCCAGGCACTCATTAATACAGTAGAGTGAACAGAGGCAATGTGGCATGACAAAAATTGGCCAAGCTTCAAAATGGCAACAAGAGGATTGGAACCCCAGTCCTCTTGAATGAGAGTCCAACGTTCTGTATCACTACACCCTACAAGAGAAATGGAAACCCGGTCCTCTTGAATGAGAGTCCAATGTTCTAATCACTGTATCACTGCACCCTACAAGAGGATTGAAACCCGGTCCTCTTGAATGAGAGTCCAACGTTCTAACCACTATATCACTGCACCCTAAAAGAGGATTGGAACCCTGGTCCTCTTGAATGAGAATCCAACGTTCTAATCACTGCACCCTAAAAGAGGATTCGAACCCCGGTCCTCTTGAATGACAGTCCAACGTTCTAATCACTGTATCACTGCACCCTACAAGAGGATTGGAAGCCCAGTCCTCTTGAATGAGAGTCCAATGTTCTAATCACTATATCACTGCACCCTAAAAGAGGATTGGAACCCTGGTCCTCTTGAATGAGAATCCAACGTTCTAATCACTGCACCCTAAAAGAGGATTCGAACCCCGGTCCTCTTGAATGACAGTCCAACGTTCTAATCACTGTATCACTGCACCCTACAAGAGGATTGGAAGCCCAGTCCTCTTGAATGAGAGTCCAATGTTCTAATCACTATATCACTGCACCCTAAAAGAGGATTGGAACCCTGGTCCTCTTGAATGAGAATCCAACGTTCTAATCACTGCACCCTAAAAGAGGATTCGAACCCCGGTCCTCTTGAATGACAGTCCAACGTTCTAATCACTGTATCACTGCACCCTACAAGAGGATTGGAAGCCCAGTCCTCTTGAATGAGAGTCCAATGTTCTAATCACTATATCACTGCACCCTAAAAGAGGATTGGAACCCTGGTCCTCTTGAATGAGAATCCAACGTTCTAATCACTGCACCCTAAAAGAGGATTCGAACCCCGGTCCTCTTGAATGAAAGTCCAACGTTCTAATCACTGTATCACTACACCCTACAAGAGGATCAGAACCCCGGTCCTCTTGAATGAGAGTCCAACGTTCTAATCACTATATCACTGCACCCTAAAAGAGGATTGGAACCCCGGTCCTCTTGAATGAAAGTCCAACGTTCTAATCTCTGTATCACTGCACCCTACAAGAGGATCAGAACCCCGGTCCTCTTGAATGAGAGTCCAACGTTCTAATCACTGTATCACTACACCCTACAAGAGGATCAGAACCCCGGTCCTCTTGAATGAGAGTCCAATGTTCTAATCACTGTATCACTACACCCTACAAGAGGATCAGAACCCCGGTCCTCTTGAATGAGAGTCCAATGTTCTAATCACTGTATCACTACACCCTACAAGAGGATCAGAACCCCGGTCCTCTTGAATGAGAGTCCAACGTTCTAATCACTGTATCACTACACCCTACAAGAGGATCAGAACCCCGGTCCTCTTGAATGAGAATCCAACGTTCTAATCACTGCACCCTAAAAGAGGATTGGAACCCCGGTCCTCTTGAATGAGAGTCCAATGTTCTAATCACTGTATCACTGCACCCTACAAGAGGATCAGAACCCCGGTCCTCTTGAATGAGAGTCCAATGTTCTAATCACTGTATCACTACACCCTACAAGAGATACAGTGAACATTTAATGCATTACAAGGCATGTTGGATGTGATAAACATGAGCAGTTTATACATCTTCTGAGGGATGATCTCAAGACATTGATGTAAGACACTGCACTGGGGGTGGGGGTTAGCAGCCGCTTAGTGCCTCACATCAACATGTTTCCCCCAAAACATTTCTTTATTTTTCTCTCACAGTTCACATGGCTGCCAACTTGGAGAATGTGCAGGAATGTCACATTATGACAGTTCACATGGCTGCCAACTTGGAGAATGTGCAGGAATGTCACATTATGACAGTTCACATGGCTGCCAACTTGGAGCATGTGCAGCAGTGTCACATTATGACAGCTCAAGTGTCATCTGGTGAATACTTTGCAATACCTATTTTAAAATATTCGCAGGTTGCTGTAAAGTTCTATGTAGAGGGGGAGGATGGCCTGAGGTTAGATTACTTGGGTTGTTGTGTACTGTCACACTTCAATGTTCTATGTAGAGGGGGAGGATGGCCTGAGGTTAGATTACTTGGGTTGTTGTGTACTGTCACACTTCAATGTTCTATGTAGAGGGGGAGGATGGCCTGAGGTTAGATTACTTGGGTTGTTGTGTACTGTCACACTTCAATGTTCTATGTAGAGGGGGAGGGTGGCCTGAGGTTAGATTACTTGGGTTGTTGTGTACTGTCACACTTCAATGTTCTATGTAGAGGGGGAGGATGGCCTGAGGTTAGATTACTTGGCTTGTTGTGTACTGTCACACTTCAATGTTCTATGTAGAGGGGGAGGGTGGCCTGAGGTTAGATTACTTGGGTCGTTGTGTACTGTCACACTTCAATGTTCTATGTAGAGGGGGAGGGTGGCCTGAGGTTAGATTACTTGGGTCGTTGTGTACTGTCACACTTCAATGTTCTATGTAGAGGGGGAGGGTGGCCTGAGGTTAGATTACTTGGGTCGTTGTGTACTGTCACACTTCAATGTTCTATGTAGAGGGGGAGGATGGCCTGAGGTTAGATTACTTGGGTCGTTGTGTACTGTCACACTTCAATGTTCTATGTAGAGGGGGAGGGTGGCCTGAGGTTAGATTACTTGGGTCGTTGTGTACTGTCACACTTCAATGTTCTATGTAGAGGGGGAGGATGGCCTGAGGTTAGATTACTTGGCTTGTTGTGTACTGTCACACTTCAATGTTCTATGTAGAGGGGGAGGGTGGCCTGAGGTTAGATTACTTGGGTCGTTGTGTACTGTCACACTTCAATGTTCTATGTAGAGGGGGAGGGTGGCCTGAGGTTAGATTACTTGGGTCGTTGTGTACTGTCACACTTCAATGTTCTATGTAGAGGGGGAGGGTGGCCTCAGGTTAGATTACTTGGGTCGTTGTGTACTGTCACACTTCAATGTTCTATGTAGAGGGGGAGGGTGGCCTCAGGTTAGATTACTTGGGTCGTTGTGTACTGTCACACTTCAATGTTCTATGTAGAGGGGGAGGGTGGCCTCAGGTTAGATTACTTGGGTCGTTGTGTACTGTCACACTTCAATGTTCTATGTAGAGGGGGAGGGTGGCCTCAGGTTAGATTACTTGGGTCGTTGTGTACTGTCACACTTCAATGTTCTATGTAGAGGGGGAGGGTGGCCTGAGGTTAGATTACTTGGGTCGTTGTGTACTGTCACACTTCAATGTTCTATGTAGAGGGGGAGGGTGGCCTGAGGTTAGATTACTTGGGTCGTTGTGTACTGTCACACTTCAATGTTCTATGTAGAGGGGGAGGGTGGCCTGAGGTTAGATTACTTGGGTCGTTGTGTACTGTCACACTTCAATGTTCTATGTAGAGGGGGAGGGTGGCCTGAGGTTAGATTACTTGGGTTGTTGTGTACTGTCACACTTCAATGTTCTATGTAGAGGGGGAGGGTGGCCTGAGGTTAGATTACTTGGGTTGTTGTGTACTGTCACACTTCAATGTTCTATGTAGAGGGGGAGGGTGGCCTGATGTTAGATTACTTGGGTTGTTGTGTACTGTCATACTTCAATGTTTTCAGATCATCTCTAAGTTCCCATTAATTTAACAAGGAAATAAATAAGTTAAACACATGCAGTTTTGCAGCCCCAGTTGTTCTAGCAATAAAGCATGCAGTCCTACAAATATTCATGCTGTCTAGACAATGTCATGGTCAAGACATCCAATTTTGAGCAGCATTGTGTCGATGCATCATGCCAGCCAAAACTGACGCAATGACCACTGGCCAATGTACACTTCAGAAAGCTTTCGATAAAGTGCCACATAAAAGATTGTTACTTAAACTAAAAGCCCATGATATAGGTAATGATGTAATCAACTGGATAGAAGAGTGGCTTACACACAGAAGTCAGAGAGTAATAGTAGATGGTGAGATATCAAACTGGAAATCTGTTCTGAGTGGGGTACCACAGGGATCAGTATTAGGCCCTATACTGTTTTTAATATATATAAATGATTTGGAAGATGACATATCTAGCAAAGTACTGAAATTTGAAGATGACACAAAAGTATTCAGAAAGGTTACTAATGTTACAGATAAACAAAGTTTACAAGATGATCTAGATAAATTAGTTAAATGGTCAGAAAAATGGCAAATTTGATTAAATTTTGGGAAGTGTAAATGTATACACAGAGGACATGGAAACATGGACGAAGAATATAAAATGGGGGGTGCTGTACTAGGTAGAACCACACAAGAAAAGGACTTAGGAGTAACATTTAGTGCTGACATGAAAGTTTCAGAGCAATGTCGGATTGCTGCTTCGAAAGGAAATCAAGTTCTAGGGCTAATTAGGAGAACTATCACGTTTAAGGAGAAACAGCTAATTGTACCCCTGTACAAAGCGATAGTTAGACCACATTTGGAATATTGTATTCAAGCATGGAGGCCGTATCGTAAAAAGGACATAGACAAGCTAGAAAGAATACAATGAAGAGCAACTAAAATGATTCCAGAATTGAGAGACTTTAGTTACGAAAGCCGCTTATTACAATGTGGTTTGACAACACTAGAGACCAGGAGACTAAGTGGAGACCAAATAGAAGTGTTTAAAATAGTGAACGGTTACGAGGATGTTGATAGGAATATGTTCTTCAAACTTAAAGAAGGCAGTAGAACCAGAGGACACAAAGCAGCATTAGTTAAGGAGCAGTGTAGGTTGGACATGAGAAAGTACTCTTTCTCACAGAGGGTGATAAATGAATGGAACAAACTGCCAAATGATTGTGTTAATGCTAGTAGGGTGAATGTGTTTAAAAATAGAATTGACAGATATCTGATAAGGATGGGCTATACAATTGTTGGAGTCTCGATAAGCCAATGGCTTTCTTGTCCACTTGCCATCTGGAACTTGTTGTTTGGGATGGCAATCTTGTTAAATCTCTTAAATCAGTAATGACCACTGACCAATAATGACTGCTGACCAATAATGACCACTGACCACTAACCTGCACAAACTTGTCCATCTCATATTTCTGTCGACATTTCAGCCGTTCTAGTTCACCCTGACAGGTTGTGCACAGGTAGAGGTGATTAATCGCTGGACCTCCCCCAAATCTAAACAAACAAACAAACATACATTTAATAATAATGTCTTACATCGTGCTGGTATCTGTCTACACAGGGCACTTGTGGTGTTTAGTTATATTATGAGAGCTAGTTGTTTTGGCAGCAGTTAATTTAGTGTCCATCCTACAAAGTTGAACAGAAAATTATGATTTGATGCTGCCTGTACACTACTCCATTGCCGCTGGCGTCACTTTCCAACAGAGGTCGCGTTTTATGTTATCTAGCTTATATGGTAGGTGGTGTGAGGGAGACAAGCGGGCAGTGTATACCACATGTTATGAATACTATGGTTTTGTATTTGTGCTGTTGTCTGCCGTGAGGACCTTCTTTGCCCTACGACAAACATCAATAACTGTGCACATTGATGTGTTTATTCGAGCTTTCGACAAAGACTACTACTTAAATTAAAAGCCCATTGTATCAGGGATGGCATAATCAACTGGATAAAAAAATGGCTGATTGACAGAAAACAATGTGTTGTAGTAGATGGGGAGGTTTCAAACTGGAAATCACCTTAGAGACAAGGAGGTTAAGAGGAGATCAAATTGAAGTTTTTAAGAAATTGAATGTGTATGAAAATATTGATAGAAATAATTTTTTCTCACTCAAAAAAGATAGTAGAACCAGAGGACATGAGGTAACATTAGGAAAGGATCAGTGAAGATTGGATATCAGGAAGTACTCATTCTCACAGAGGACAATAAATGAATGGAACAAATTGTCAAAGAATTGTGTAACTGCTAGCAGCGTGAATAAGTTTAAAAAAGGTTGACACATATCTCAGGAGGGCAGGTTACACAAAGATGAACAATGTTGGACTTTCGATAAGCCAATGGCTTCCCTGTCCACTTGCCATCTGGGCCTTTGCTTTGGATGGCAATCTTTTTAATTCTACAGCTGTCTGTCTAAAAATGAACCATGGAATCTGCCACATGAGTACTACACCCAGCCAATCATATTGCATTGCATTTATACTCCCGGGCATTGCTGGGTAGCCACGCTAGTTTAAAGTAAAATGCACAAAATGATAAACAAACTTCTGTATTTTGTGTATTTATATATAACCTATATTTAGTGAACCTGCATGAGCCGTACTGTTCATAATGCTGTCTCATGTCTACACCAAATGTATCTACCCTGTCGGGGGGTGTGACCCAAGGATCTTTGGACACAAGGTAAACTGAGCCTGTTTAAGGCACTCACTCATCATGTAGGAACTCCCAGAGTTTCTGAGGCACTTCCTGTACCAGGTGTTTCACATATGGCCAGCGGTACGGTAGTACTCCTGTCAACACATCACAGTTACTTGAGATGATGTTGGCATGATTCAGTGTCGTGTTAAAACTTTCTCCCCAATTCATGTAGTCCATTGTAAATCAGACTCGCTGATGTTTAAGTCTGTAGTATGAATAGTTCGCATAATATGCACAGTTAGTTTAAAAGAGTGTACCTTTGTCAAAAACACCAAAAGAGTTGACTTGATCATTAAATCCGTTAAGAGTCAGACCACTTTTGCTCTGTTTGCCAAATTTTACTTGGATCTGGTAATTTTTTTGTGAAGATGCTTCTACCAGATAAATGACTCCTACTCAAATGTGTCAAATCATGAACAATCTGTGGTAGAACATAAAGCATTAACCTGTAAATTAATGCAGTTTGGATGAGATGGAACATTTGTTAGAAAACAGTGACAGAAAAACACCGTAAAAGTGAACAACTTCTAGCAAAACAAACCTCTGTGTCTACACAGGAAGTCATCGTTTGAGATCGGCCCTGGTTCAGCAAACGTATTAAACCTGTTGATCCACTGCTTCGAGATGTAGAAGTTCATAAAACTGTCACTAGGGCAGGACATGATATCTTCTGCTTTCTGTCTCAGCGGAATCATCGCATCATTCTGTTTCCTGTACAAAGTTAACGTCAAAATCAAATATATGCTCGGAGCAATGCAAATTACACGTCCATGCAATCACGTCTCTCTGAAATTCACATAGCTGATGTTTGATCCAAAACATGACATGGAAACAAGACTAGAAGCTGGGACTAAAAACAACTGGTACATGACAATTTCAGCATAATTTGGCAAGTACTGTCATATCAGAAATGTTGCTACTTCACAGAATATACAGCAAGACTTCATAAGGGGCCATCTAAGTAATTGATGTTTAATACTAAACTAAATTGGTGTCACTGTGAGGTGGGTTGGCAGCTATTTCATGCATTGCCGTACATTGATGTATTTTCCCCAAACACTGTTTATCATCTGGTCACAGTTCATAAGGATACTAACTTCAAGGGCATGCAGGTAGTTTTAATTATGGCAGCAAACTGTGAACAGCATGTGACAGCTACAACATGAAGGACCAGGGCATTCTCACTAGTCACCTACATGGCAATGGGCCATCTCAAGACTTCAGGAGCTGGCAATGGTTGAAGTCATTAAAATTTTTATGTACTGGTTGCTTAGGTTAAGTGACACTGGTTTTATTTAGTTTGTCTTGAGATGGCCCCCTGCAATGTAGGCGACTAGTGAGAGAAACCTCAGTAGACATGTACCTGTAGAAGAGGACATAGGCCTCACAGTTCTCCACCTGCTGTCTGTTCACTTCAGTGACGTATTTGTCATCAAACTCGTACCACTGGTCACTGATGTAGTTGAGGGCATATGCAGTGTAGTGACCACCTGAAACAGATGTGGTCAGTTAGTGTCATTACTCGACTGGTGTCTGTGTTACTGTGTGTGTGTATTTGAATGTGTTATGTGAGCATGTGGCGAGTGTGTGTGTTTGTACGTGTTGTGTGTGTGCATGCATGCACTTTTATTTATGTGTGTACATGTTATTTTATTCTGGTTAAAAAAGTTAAATGAAGGCACTCAAAAAGTTCAACTCATTTGCATATTAGTAACCATGGCAAAGACCTCTAGTCTTGCACCCATATCATACATAAACGGGGGTGAAGTTGTGTGCCAAAATCTGTATCTGTGTAATGTCCCATGGAAAAGTATGCTAGATAATGCTAGATAACTCGAACATTTACTAGTTGTCATATATAAGGGTAATTATAAAATAATGTTGCTAACTAAATTTTTTAAACGCCACGCAAATATCAGATTATCTAGAACTAAAATATATTCGCGAGGCACAATTACATGTCAAAAATGTATATGAAAGAAAAAATATTAGCACATTTTGACACACGATTTCCCCGCATGACACTAGCCAGACTATAAGTAGTTACCATGGTTACCAATATGAAAACGAGTTGAAATTTATAATTTTCAATAATGATCAGTTGAAGCGTTGTTGAGATATGGGTACACAGGCATTGTCACAGAAAACACATTTGGGCATTGTACATGTTAGAAAGAATCAGAACAAACCTCCTGCCGTGCCGTGGTGACATATGACGGACACCAGATCGTACACTGTTACTTGATTCTTGCAGTCTGAAAGCAGCAAATGTGTTCCACTGTTTTAATCCCCAGACATATGTAAATATTAACTTGCTCTATTGCTAGTAAACACTAAACACGCACTGTAGTTTAACTAATTAACTGTTGTGTACCTAAAAGCCTTCCACATGGACATGTGTAGACATTGAATATGTCAATCAATATGCCATTGTCAGAAATGTTCAGTTGATGTTCGTCAACATGTATGCATGTACGCTTCTATATACAAGTACATACGCATGCATGCACACATGCATGCACGCACTCACGCACGCACGCACGCACGCACGCAAACACACAACCTAGAGGACCAAGTTTGAATCCTCTTGTTTTGAAGCCTGGGCAATTCTGCTCACTTCATGTTGCAATAGTTGCCTTAGCTGTAAAAATTAGTACCTGGTCATATAAACTGGTGGATATGAGTACCTGGCAATAGACACTCATTGATACAAATGAAGGAGTAGTCTTTGTGCAGTAATTACAGTGTGACTGAATGCTTCCCAGAGAAATTTAATTGGGGATGGAATGAACAGGTCTGCCAGGGTGAAGTGTAAACGGTGCTATATATATATATATATATATGGGAGAGCAGGGAGAATGGGAAGAACTGTAAGGGAGAGTGGGAGAATTGTAGGGGAGAGCAGGGAGAACTGTATGGGAGAACTGTATGGGAGAGCAGGGAGAACTGTAGGGGAGAGCAGGGAGAACTGTAGGGGAGAGCAGGGATAACTGTATGGGAGAGCAGGGAGAACTGTAGGGGAGAGCAGGGAGAACTGTATGGGAGAGCAGGGAGAACTGTAGGGGAGAGCAGGGAGAAATGTAGGCGAGAACAGGGAGAACTGTATGGGAGAGCAGGGAGAACTGTATGGGAGAGCAGGGAGAACTGTATGGGAGAGCAGGGAGAACTGTAGGGGAGAGCAGGGAGAACTGTATGGGAGAGCAGGGAGAAATGTAGGCGAGAACAGGGAGAACTGTATGGGAGAGCAGGGAGAACTGTAGGGGAGAACTGTATGGGAGAGCAGGGAGAACTGTAGGGGAGAGCAGGGAGAACTGTATGGGAGAGCAGGGAGAACTGTAGGGGAGAGCAGGGAGAAATGTAGGCGAGAACAGGGAGAACAGTATTGGAGAGCAGGGATAACTGTAGGGGAGAGCAGGGAGAACTGTAGGGGAGAGCAGGGAGAACTGTAGGGGAGAGCAGGGAGAACTGTATGGGAGAGCAGGGAGAACTGTAGGGGAGAGCAGGGAGAAATGTAGGCGAGAACAGGGAGAACTGTATGGGAGAGCAGGGAGAACTGTAGGGGAGAGCAGGGAGAACTGTAGGGGAGAGCAGGGAGAACTGTATGGGAGAGCAGGGAGAACTGTAGGGGAGAGCAGGGAGAACTGTAGGGGAGAGCAGGGAGAACTGTAGGGGAGAGCAGGGAGAACTGTAGGGGAGAGCAGGGAGAACTGGGACAATTTGTTTAGTTTGTTGTTTGCTTTCTTCACACCTTGAGTATCATTGGTAGCCAAATATTTTTGCCTGCCCAATGTCAAATACCCATACCTGACAATTTAGTGTAGCTTCTTCAGATTTGTTGTTGTTGTAAATCTAAAAAAGGTGATAATTTGGAGTCAACTGGGACACCACCGGGGGGAAATGGGACACTGATTGGGGTAAAGTGGGATGTTGATAAAGACAGCACACAGAAAGATCCTACAATCCTCATAACTGCACAAGGAATGATCCTACCATCCTTATAACAGCACACAGAAAGATCCTACAATCCTCATAACTGCACAAGGAATGATCCTACCATCCTTATAACAGTTGAATTTGATGGCTGAAAATGTTGTAAATAAGTAGAGGTGTCCCACTTCACCACCGTCCCATTTCTCCCCGCTCTCCCCTACATATCTTTAGCGTTTACATAATCAGAGGCAGTCCTAACACATGCAGATATACATGCAGGTTCAGCTATTCTTTATCCATCCGTGCCGACAAATAATGGACACTCAAGATACCGACCATAGCACAATATTAAACCAGAATTTCAAATTGGTTCATGCAACAGTTATGTGCATACATCCAATACATGTACACATGCAGGCACACACATCCAATACCTGTACACATGCAGGCACACACATCTAATACCTGTACACATGCAGGCACACACATCCAATACATGTACACATGCAGGCACACACATCCAATACATGTACACATGCAGGCACACATCCAATACCTGTACACATGCAGGCACACACATCCAATACACGTACACACATCCAATACATGTACACATGCAGGTACACACGTCCAATACCTGTACACATGCAGGCACACACATCTAATACCTGTACACATGCAGGCACACACATCCAATACCTGTACACATGCAGGCACACACATCCAATACCTGTACACATGCAGGCACACACATCCAATACCTGTACACATGCAGGCACACACATCCAATACCTGTACACATGCAGGCACACACATCCAATACCTGTACACATGCAGGCACACACATCCAATACATGTACACATGCAGGCACACACATCCAATACCTGTACACATGCAGGCACACACATCCAATACCTGTACACATGCAGGCACACACATCCAATACCTGTACACATGCAGGCACACACATCCAATACCTGTACACATGCAGGCACACACATCCAATACCTGTACACATGCAGGCACACACATCCAATACCTGTACACATGCAGGCACACACATCCAATACATGTACACATGCAGGTACACACATCCAATACATGTACACATGCAGGTACACACATCCAATACCTGTACACATGCAGGTACACACATCCAATACCTGTACACATGCAGGCACACACATCCAATACCTGTACACATGCAGGCACACATCCAATACCTGTACACATGCAGGTACACACATCCAATACATGTACACACATCCAATACATGTACACATGCAGGTACATACATCCAGTACCTGTACACATGCAGGTACACACATCCAATACACGTACACATGCAGGTACACACATCCAATACATGTACACATGCAGGTACACACATCCAATACACGTACACACATCCAGTACATGTACACATGCAGGTACACACATCCAGTACCTGTACACATGCAGGTACACACATCCAATACATGCACACATGCAGGTACACACATCCAATACACGTACACATGCAGGCACACACATCCAATACATGTACACATGCAGGTACACACATCCAATACCTGTACACATGCAGGCACACACATCCAATACATGTACACTTGCAGGTACACACATCCAATACATGTACACATGCAGGCACACACATCCAATACATGTACACACATCCAATAGCTGTACACATGCAGGTACACATTACACAGGAGTCAACACATGCCTGTCCGCACCTTTGTGTAGGTATGGTCCCATGTCCAGATTATCGAGTGGGAATGAAACGTAGCTGCCAATCTTTGACGAAAACACGAAGTCATGTCTGAATCTCTTCAAGTGGACGCACAGAATCTGGAAGAAATACGACCCAGAGTCAGGCGTGCGCTGATGAACAACATGACCCAAAAGAGGACCCAGTCTTACATAGGTCAGTATTAAAGACTGTACTAGCAGCTGAACTGCAATAACAGCAACACAAAAGTTTCCCAAGTTAGTTGTAACATAATATTATTGTTTTAGATAAGTTATGTTAGCTTAGAAAACTGTAAATGTTGTTCTTGCGCAGTGTTTTGATAACAGAGTTAGCCAACACATTTAGTAAGATATATCTTGTAAAGATGATGGTGGATGCCGAGTCTCATCACCCGAATCTACTGGACAACTTATTATGTGACCACACACGTTTTTAAAAACATAAAAACGATTTTTTAATTGTCTGAAAATGTCACAAATCAATGTCAATGTTTCAGATACCACGTGGATTGTGAATTATTCTGTTATGGATATTCAATACCAAATGCATACCTCAGGCAGGTCAAGAACCCTTGAGTACTTCATGCCATTTCGTAACCTACAAATCAAAGCAAGAATGCTGTTTAGAGAGAAGATAAACTTGGTAGACTGTTAGATTTTGGGTAGACACATTAATATTTTGCACAAACTGTCAATATTGATAGTCAGCCTGCAAAGGGATTAAGATTTTGACAAAACTTTGATCACGAAAAACGTAAAAAGAAAATAACAGCTGCATCCGCATGGAACACCATCTTGCAATTTAATGCCAGTTTTCTTGCATCTCAATACTACACTCGCTTGCTCTAAAAAAGCACCAAGAACACACAAAATATTAACTGAACACATATTCAAAGTAAAATTTTAAACAAAATCTTTAATTCATTACTGGGCTACCTTCATCTCACAATTACGCTGCATATGTACTTAAATGAACACAGGGAAGTGATAAACTGTTAGGTTATTAACATATTATTATTACTCAAATTTATAAAGCTGGGACCAGCCTGTTCATAGGCACTTACAAACCATAAAAATAATAAATATATAATATTATAGTTTAAAGTATATAATAAAAAATATAGTATTTGATTAAGATTAGCAAAAAATACATATAATAAATCAATTAATAATTATAGTAAAATAAATAATCATAGTAAATAAATAAATAATTATAATTGATGACAGGTATACACACATCCAATACAGAGACCACCACTGAAACAACTAAGAAGATATCGTAGACACGGACTTGTTACACTTCTCACAGCTGTACATGTTGTCCCCCTTGAGTTCGTCCGCAGAGAAGAATGCAGCCAGGCAGTCTTGAAGTGTGATGGTTGGTCCCCACAACCAGCTGCAAGGGCAAGACAACAAGATCAGGTGATGTGGGCATTGGGTCAATGCTGGCAGAATGGACAGTGGTCAAAAGGATTTCCATGAACAGTGGGAAGCCAACTGGAGGGATGAACTGGAGATGGGATTCGACTGGGATAGGGTGACACCCAGAACACATAGTTTACATCAGACAGGACCATAACTCCACAGATTGGACTGCTACAGTATAGGACCCAGGACCATGGTCCCAGATTCCACACTGTCCCTGTCCAGTCTGACAGGGTATAAAAGGGTACGCTATTTGGAAAATGACCCACCTGCGCATCCAACGCCACATCCATGTCACCCAGCCCTGCTGTAGTGTAGCGTCAGAGCACGGTGCCTTGTGCGCCACGGCACCAGCGTGTGAGGCGTGTAACATGTACAGGTGATCCTTGCCGAGGATAGGCAGAGACAGGTCTTGGAAGGTTTCCTTCGTCGACGACACCTACAACCACACACAAACACCTACAACCACACGCAAACACCTACAACCACACGCAAACACCTACAACCACACACAAACACCTACAACCACACACAAATACCTACAATCACACACAAACACCTACAACCACACACAAACACCTACAACCACACACAAACACCTACAATCACACACAAACACCTACAACCACACACAAACACCTACAATCACACAAACACCTACAATCATACACAAACACAAACAATCACAATAATGAAACAACAGGCCATCTGAAATCATTGTTTGATTTTTTAAAAACCCAATGTCATTCAACCTCAGATACTCCTCCCAACTTGACCTTTTTTATTAAATTTGACATCCATGAAAATTATTTCATCTTTCATGATGTAACCACAACATACCATTCAAATTCAGCCGTCATAATTCAAAACTGCCGTCATAATTCAAAGTCAGCCTTCATAATTCAAAATTGCCGCCATAATTCAAAACTGCTATCATAATTCAAAACTGCCTGCATGCGTTCAAAGTCAGCCTCTTATCAACTGTGATAGAAAAATAACCAATGTTTTGGGGTAAAATACATCGCTGTACAATGCTAAACGAAACAGCTAGACCCCAACTTAGTTTCCAGATGGCCCCACAACCATTGATAATGAAAGTTAACGACGTTTCTGAAAGCATTAAAACTCCCTCCTCAGTTCATTTAGCCCAGAGGTTCTCAACCTGGGTTACGCATACCCCCGGGGGTATGCCAGAGGTTTTCGAAGGGGTACGCAGAGGGTTGGCTGAAGCTAAGGTTATGTGCAGTGGTGCAAACATGTTGTCACTTTATGTGGTCTACGAAGGAGAAAATGCGTTTCTGTCAAATTCACACAAAACATATTCCTGTCAAGCAAACATTCAACGTTATTAGAATACGTTGTGATCCAAGTCCATAAATTAAGTTTTCCCAGTTAAGATACTTCCCATCTAATTGATTCGTATTATTCAACGGTTAGTGCCTAACTAGTAAATGCCAGCAAGTCCAACACACTCAATACGAGGCTCGTCTATCTCTTTTGTGTACCAAAAGGTTCGACCTGCTCTTGCACACAGAGGTCTGTTGGCTCTCGCGGGGGAACATGATGTCGCAGGAAGATGAGATCACTAAATTCTTTGACCGTGTCGGCATGGAGCAGTCTCGAATATTCGTTGAAAAACTCTTGGAAAAAGGTGGTTTTTGAAGCTGCAGGGTTGGGTTTTCCTGGGAAAAACTGGTTTTGGACAGGGCAGTGGGAAAAACTGGGAAATACCAGGAAAAACTGCTATAAACTGGGAAGAACTGTCCATTACTGAGATTAATATTGTCTAGTCCACTGGCAAACAGTTGTACTAGTTACAACGTCTGGCTATAATCTTTTTATTAGTTTAAAGCAGGAAGTCTGTGTCATGAAAGTGTCATTCTTGAGTTAGTTACCACTCCAGGCCATAATCCTTTTTAATTAAGCCAGGAAGTCCAGTAAGCCCATAATGAAAGGGTCATTCATCAGTTAGCCATAAAATGCCTTTGTTGCTCTCACAAGTGACAGTGCTAAGTACTGCTAGCTGAATCTTCTTCTGAAGAAGTTTGGTGACTCAAGTCAGATAGGCAGCACCAGTATTGTCTGGTGCCAATTTGCAGTATGGGTTAAAGTACAACTGGGATACTGAGCCCTGGACATTGGCTGGTGCTAACCCACCCTCTCAGTAAATAGTAGCCTGGTAAGTATGTCTTCTAATATGGGCAAAGGAACTACAGACAGCTGTGGACATGTCTCGATGAGCCCAACATCAGCCCCCAACTTAATCCAATTTGCATGACCCAGTAGTGTGCTGGGAAACCATGTAATGGTACTAACAAAGTGTTCATTTTGAAGTTGTTTAGTGGTTAGATTTCTGAACTTATTGTTAAACACGACAAATTTCCTAAGAATTTTAGGTTATTGTATCGGTACCATGTATAGGTAGTAGAGTTAGTAGACAGTTGACTGCTCCGACACAATATATTTTAGAATACAATTTTTGTAGCAAAGTCAAATTATATTATAATTGACCAGAATCAATTATGCATTCTGGTAATGTTACACTAGCTTTTATTGCAATACAACTTCAAATATCCTCATATCCTGCCAAACTTTTGGTCTAACAAGAGAGAATTGTATCCATCTGTGGCTGAAGTGCCCATGAGGGTATTGCTGATGTTTCCATCTACGTATCTCTGTGAACAACGATTCTCGTCAATGTTCTGCACGTAAACTAAATTAATGTCGTCCCCGACTGTGCAGGAAAGAGGACCTCTGCCTCTCCTTATCCAAAACTGTTCTGTGAATCGGGGCCTGGTTTTGACAGTGGTGAATGATGTTTCGTCTATAATTCTATATCACCATGATGGGATACCTGGCCGATCGTTTCAGTACACAGGGGGTACGCGGGGTGAAAAAGGTTGGGAACCACTGAAATTTTAGCCCATTGTGAATCACAGTTTAATAAGAGTTCATACTTTTGTTAAAATCATCGAAAGAACTGACTTTGATCGTTAGATCGGGTAACTAGAGAAAGTGTGAATAGCCTTATGCTAAGTAAAAAAATCAAATTGAGGAAGAACCTTTAAATTAAAAAATGCATCTCATAAAGACTTACTCGTTCACAAGTGAGACACTGCACCGAGCTGAGGATTCTGCCGTCACAGATGTCAGAGATGACACTTCTGTAGCGTGACACCTTCCTGCCTACAAACCACACAACATGTCACCACGACTTTGCCAAAACTTTTGAGATGCCAGTCTGGCCAACTGGTGGGCCTTCACTTCAAAGTGGTAGCAACTGGTATAGCGAAATTCCTGTAAATATGGCATACTTATTACAAATATACACAATTCATCCTTTTCAAAATGTTGGGTAAAAACGTTTTTAATAGATAACTGCGCCCAAGCACATGGTAATTAAATGTAAGTCAACAGATCAATGAACAGTAGTTTTCAGAATTCATACGACTGCAGAATAACAGTAATCTAAACAGAAAATCATAGTCAAAATACTGGTAGCCATCAGTTAATATACTGCTTGTAAAAAGGTAAAAAATGTTTTTATTCAGTGCAGTGCCCGGTCCTTCGGACTGTATTTCTGTGTAACTGATGCACTACAGAGGATACTTGCCCAACAGACCTTCCGAATGGGGCACAAGATGACTGCGCTGAGTCGTGGTGCCACACTTCTCCATTTCCATGGCAACAACTGATGGTCTAGTTGTCTTGTCAGCCTCGGGGTTTGACAGTGATTTCTGCACTCTGGATTTGCACACTGGATGTATTGGTTCGACATCGCAGATGGCATCGCAGTACTCCGCAGCATCGATGGGGTTGTCATCTGGCGTTGAGGGGTTAGGAATGGAAGGGGCGCTCTGAGTGCCCATGATGTGGGTGGTCCCCGATGCCTGCCGACTCGCCTGGTTTACGCTCTCCTTAATAGTAATACATTTCTTATATAGCGCCCATCCAAATAAATGTTCTGCGGCGCTGTACAGTGGTGTATACATGATATTGTCATAAAATCATACACATTTAAATATATTAATTTGCAATTTTTACAAGTACAATACAGTAAAATAGTAAAAATTAATAAACATATAAATAAAAACTAATAAAATTAACCAAAATAAACAAAACAATAATAATGAAAAAATAAATGATACATACGTGTAAATAATTAGGGACAGGCCTATCTTTCTATGTCCTAAAACTATGAAATTTTCGGCAAAAAAAGTATAATAATGTAAGAAACCCCCAAACATAAGACAATGACCCAATTATGACAAGTCACATGATTCAAGACGGCTGCCAAAGACAAATGCAAAACACTATTTCAAGGCTATTACTCGATATAATGTGCTGACATTTTAGCAGTGTGTTGCCAATAAGCTATGTTTTCATCTGAACTAAAAGAAACCACAACTAAAGAGTTTACAATAAATAAGATTTTTATTCTAGTCCACATGAATCTTCTTGTAGAGCTTCAGTGATAAGTAATTTTTTTTGGTAAAAATCAACTAAAACGTTTCCAGATATCACGGCATAAGATATTGGAAATGAAAAAAATAGCATTTACATTTTTTTTACCTATACATTACATTACAAATGGCCACTAAAATGCACATTTCTCGATTTTGATAATCTTCATTCAGATATGGAATGTTTAGTGTGACTAGAATGATAATATGAAATATATCTTGTGAAAAAAGCCCAATTTGCATTTTTTATTATGCAATCTAAGGGTCATACCTGCCTTTAATTAAGATCGCAAATGTAAGTTTTTAAAATAGTTTAATGTTCTATATTTCATTATATTAAAATAGTTGTGAGAGGTGTGACATAGAACTACCTTCATGTCCTTTGTACAACGCGTGTTGCTGCCATTCAGTGTTATCGCTGACACAGTAATGCCGCTGTCCTCGCACCGACTTATCTCGCTTGGCCTCTCTTTCTCCATGTCATCGTCGCCACTGTCACCAATGTCTGGCGTCACTGTGTCAATGTCCACCTCGTCTGTCAACTCAGCTTCGATGACGTCTTTGCGGTCGTCAGATTCTGAAATGTTCTGCTCCACTGAGTCTCGTTCACTGCTCATACCAGAGTCACAAGTCTCGTAGTCTGTCTCGGATGCCGCGTCACAAGCAGATGGCGCCACAATACCACTGTCGCCATGGCTACACAGCCGGCTGGCAGAGTCGTCATAATTTTCGTCTGAGGTCACTACCGGATACTTCAACTCTTCGTGGATCTGATCCATGAAGCAACGGAGGAATTCTTGTGAGTCCTACGGATTAAAAACCAGAATATGTTCAAGTCTTGTAGGTTCGCAGTGGACTACGATATCATGCCAACACATCGTGTGAAGTCAAGCGTGACAGGTTCATCCTCAATTTAATTTTTTTGCATGTCTTGCTTCACTGATTTCACAAGAAAATTAACTTAACTAATATCTACTAGAACATGCGAGTTCGTTTGTGCAAATGTGTTATTTAGTTTTGGTGAAATCATCAGACAAACTATTAATTATTTTTTATTGGATCAGGCCAAAATTCTGTGAAAAAATGGCAAACGTGGTTCGGCCTTGTATACACTGTAGCATAATGCTATTTCCACTTTACAGCATTAAGAGTAGATGACCTTAGCACCATTCCCTTAGTAGAATCTGCCCTTCTTCCAATACAGTACCACTGCCCGCAATATTTGACTGACACCAATTTATGAGGAGTGGCTGTAGGCTTACCTGCCGGGTGTAGCCACTGAACATGAGGTGTCGCTGTAGGCCTACCTGCTGGGTGTAGCCACTGAACATGAGGTGTCACTGAAGTCCTACCTGCTCGGTGTAGCCACTGAACATGGGGTGTCACTGAAGTCCTACCTGCTGGGTGTAGCCACTGAACATGGGGTGTCACTGAAGTCCTACTTGCTGGGTGTAGCCACTGAACATGGGGTGTCACTGAAGTCCTACCTGCTGGGTGTAGCCACTGAACATGAGGTGTCACTGAAGTCCTACCTGCTCGGTGTAGCCACTGAACATGAGGTGTCACTGAAGTCCTACCTGCTGGGTGTAGCCACTGAACATGGGGTGTCACTGAAGTCCTACCTGCTGGGTGTAGCCACTGAACATGGGGTGAACTTGTTTGATGCCATGCACAACACTGGATGGGATCACGTAGCTGAGTCTGCAAACAACGCTCGAGATAGAAGTCAGCAGAACAAGAGCTCCAGCACACTCCCATCAGACATAGACCAACTGACCACGGATGTGTCCACTCGTGAGCTCCAGCACACTCCCATCAGACATAGACCAACTGACCACGGATGTGTCCACTCGTGAGCTCCAGCACACTCCCATCAGACGTAGACCAACTGACCACGGATGTGTCCACTCGTGAGCTCCAGCACACTCCCATCAGACATAGACCAACTGACCACGGGTGTGTCCACTAGTGAGCTCTAGCACACTCCCATCAGACATAGACCAACTGACCACGGGTGTGTCCACTCGTGAGCTCTAGCACACTCCCATCAGACACAGACCAACTGACCATGGATGTGACCACTCCTGAGCTCCAGCACACTCCCATCAGACATAGACCAACTGACCAAGGATGTGTCCACTCGTGAGCTCCAGCACACTCCCATCAGACATAGACGATGACCTTAGCACCATTCCCTTAGTAGAATCTGCCCTTCTTCCAATACTCCCATCAGACATAGACCAACTGACCACGGATGTGTCCACTCATGAGTTCCAGCACACTCCCATCAGACATAGACCAACTGACCAAGCATGTGTCCACTCCTGAGCTCCAGCACATTCCCATCAGACATAGACCAACTGACCATGGATGTGTCCACTCGTGAGCTCTAGCACACTCCCATCAGACATAGACCAACTGACCATGGATGTGTCCACTCGTGAGCTCTAGCACACTCCCATCAGACATAGACCAACTGACCACGGATGTGTCCACTCGTGAGCTCCAGCACACTCCCATCAGACATAGACGATGACCTTAGCACCATTCCCTTAGTAGAATCTGCCCTTCTTCCAATACTCCCATCAGACATAGACCAACTGACCACGGATGTGTCCACTCATGAGTTCCAGCGCACTCCCATCAGACATAGACCAACTGACCAAGCATGTGTCCACTCCTGAGCTCCAGCACACTCCCATCAGACATAGACCAACTGACCATGGATGTGTCCACTCGTGAGCTGCAGCACACTCCCATCAGACATAGACCAACTGACCACGGATGTGTCCACTCGTGAGCTCCAGCACACTCCCATCAGACGTAGACCAACTGACCAAGGATGTGTCCACTCGTGAGCTCTAGCACACTCCCATCAGACGTAGACCAACTGACCACGGATGTGTCCACTCGTGAGCTCTAGCACACTCCCATCAGACGTAGACCAACTGACCAAGGATGTGTCCACTCGTGAGCTCTAGCACACTCCCATCAGACGTAGACCAACTGACCAAGGATGTGTCCACTCGTGAGCTGCAGCACACTCCCATCAGACATAGACCAATTGACCAAGGATGTGTCCACTCGTGAGCTCTAGCACACTCCCATCAGACGTAGACCAACTGACCACGGATGTGTCCACTCGTGAACTCTAGCACACTCCCATCAGACGTAGACCAACTGACCAAGGATGTGTCCACTCGTGAGCTGCAGCACACTCCCATCAGACATAGACCAATTGACCAAGGATGTGTCCACTCGTGAGCTCTAGCACACTCCCATCAGACGTAGACCAACTGACCACGGATGTGTCCACTCGTGAACTCTAGCACACTCCCATCAGACGTAGACCAACTGACCAAGGATGTGTCCACTCGTGAGCTCTAGCACACTCCCATCAGACGTAGACCAACTGACCAAGGATGTGTCCACTCGTGAGCTGCAGCACACTCCCATCAGACATAGACCAATTGACCAAGGATGTGTCCACTTGTGAGCTCTAGCACACTCCCATCAGACATAGACCAACTGACCAAGGATGTGTCCACTCACACTACACCAATGACTTTTAATTTTTCATATCAATTATGACTAAACTTCAAAAATTTACACCTCAATTACAATTCCACTGTTTCAATTACGCAGGACCAACTGTTTATTCCATATTTGTCACGGGTGTGTGTTTTGTTATGTTTTGTATCTGATTTATAATAATATAATAGACTTGGTGATAACTGTATATAGATAAATAAATATATATATATACTTTAATTAATAACATTGCAATTGCATGAAAGAAATCAATTACAATATTGCCTGTAATCTATTACAATTAGGTATGTAATTGGATCCAGCCCTGTCACTGATTACATTCCAACACTCAGTATTTAAAACTATGCAGGATATTATAAAATTAATTATATTACATGTTAATGCTACATGTCCTGTACATTGTTAATGCTACATGCCCTGTACACTGTTAATGCTACATGCCCTGTACACTGTTAATGCTACATGCCCTGTACACTGTTAATGCTGCATGCCTTTTACACTGTTAATGCTACATCTCTGTACACTGTTAATGCTGCATGCCCTGTACACTGTTAATGCTGCATGCCCTGTACACTGTTAATGCTACATGCCCTGTACACTGTTAATGCTACATGCCCTGTACACTGTTAATGCTACATGCCCTGTACACTGTTAATGCTACATGCCCTGTACACAGTTAATGCTGCATCCATGTACACTGTTAATGCTGCATGCCCTGTACACTGTTAATGCTACATGCCCTGTACACTGTTAATGCTGCATGCCCTGTACACTGTTAATGCTACATGTCCTGTACACTGTTAATGCTACATGCCCTGTACACTGTTAATGCTACATGCCCTGTACACTGTTAATGCTACATGCCCTGTACACTGTTAATGCTACATGCCCTGTACACTGTTAATGCTACATGCCCTGTACACTGTTAATGCTACATGCCTTGTACACTGTTAATGCTACATGCCCTGTACACTGTTAATGCTACATGCCCTGTACACTGTTAATGATACATGCCCTGTACACTGTTAATGCTACATGCCCTGTACACTGTTAATGCTACATGCCCTGTACACTGTTAATGCTACATGCCCTGTACACTGTTAATGCTACATGCCCTGTACATTACATTGCACCACACAGCACTCAAACATGACTTGAGCACCGAGCACACCAACAGGGTCATGGACAACTTATTGTTGAACATTGCATCAGTGTCAGAATAAATGCATGTGTTACACATTGTGTCAGTGTCAGACTAAATGCATTTATTAAACATTGTGTCAGTGTCAGACTAAATGCATGCGTTACACAGGGCGTGTGGTTTTGAGCTGATCAGATTTAAGACCTTTTTAGACTTTTAAGAATACCTTGAAAATTTAAGACCTTTTTAAGGACAAATTCAATACAAAATAACAAAGGAATTTAATTCAAAGGAGCAATTGATTTATTTGGTGATCAAACTGTATCACATGATTAAACATGCATATTGTTCACCAATACCCAATCCATTCCACCTTTGTCGAACATAGCTTACTCCTAGTTTGGTGAAATCAAAATTAAGACCTTTTTAAGAGCTTTCTATTAAAATTGTAATTTTCAAAGACTTTCTAGGCCTCAGAGCGCAAGATCCAATTTAAGATTACTCACCCTGAAACTACTATTGGCGTACAGTGATGGTGCCTACCTTCGTCTGTGCCACATCTCTGACATGAGCTTCATGTAGGAGTTGGAGAGCATCGGTTTCTTGTTGGTGCACATGAATCCCTGGCAGTCCAGGAAGAACCTCGTCAGTGGGGGACTGTGGACAGTAAACACACACATGAATCCCTGGCAGTCCATGAAGAACCTCGTCAGTGGGCGACTGTGGACAGTAAACGCACACATGAATCCCTGGCAGTCCAGGAAGAACCTCGTCAGTGGGGGACTGTGGACAGTAAACACACACATGAATCCCTGGCAGTCCATGAAGAACCTCGTCAGTGGGGGACTGTGGACAGTAAACACACACATGAATCCCTGGCAGTCCATGAAGAACCTCGTCAATGGGGGACTGTGGACAGTAAACACACACATGAATCCCTGGAAGTCCAGGAAGAACCTCGTCAGTGGGGACTGTGGACAGTAAACACACACATGAATCCCTGGCAGTCCACGAAGAACCTCGTCAGTGGGGGACTGTGGACAGTAAACACACACATGAATCCCTGGAAGTCCAGGAAGAACCTCGTCAGTGGGGGACTGTGGACAGTAAACACACACATGAATCCCTGGCAGTCCATGAAGAACCTCGTCAGTGGGGGACTGTGGACAGTAAACACACACATGAATCCCTGGAAGTCCAGGAAGAACCTCGTCAGTGGGGACTGTGGACAGTAAACACACACATGAATCCCTGGCAGTCCAGGAAGAACCTCGTCAGTGGGGGACTGTGGACAGTAAACACACACGTGAATCCCTGGAAGTCCAGGAAGAACCTCGTCAGTGGGGACTGTGGACAGTAAACACACACATGAATCCCTGGCAGTCCAGGAAAAACATCATCAGTGGGGGACTGTGGACAGTAAACACACACATGAATCCCTGGAAGTCCAGGAAGAACCTCGTCATTGGGGACTGTGGACAGTAAACACACACATGAATCCCTGGCAGTCCAGGAAGAACCTCGTCAGTGGGGACCGTGGACAGTAAACACACACGTGAATCCCTGGAAGTCCAGGAAGAACCTCGTCAGTGGGGACTGTGGGCAGTAAACACACACATGAATCCCTGGCAGTCCAGGAAGAACCTCATCAGTGGGGGACTGTGGACAGTAAACACACACATGAATCCCTGGCAGTCCAGGAAGAACCTCGTCAGTGGGGGACTGTGGACAGTAAACACACACATGAATCCCTGGCAGTCCAGGAAGAACCTCGTCAGTTTTCCGATTGTTTTTCTGGCATGACACATGATAATGACAATGGTTTGACAGACATGTCTGGTGAGAGTGACAATGGTTTGACAGACATGTCTGGTGTCAGTGATACAGGCAGACAGATATGTACCAGTTAGAGAGAGCTTGGATGGCTGAGTTCAAGTAGCATGTGTTGCCCATGTTTTCAAGTCCAGTCAAACCTGTGGAACACACAACAGACACAGGTTAATATAAGCAGTAACATGTGACCACAGAAACTTAAAGCTATACGGCCAATAAACAATCACTGGAGAGGATCTAACTGAAGCTGAATTACAAAACACAAACACCACCTTCTAGGAAAAAAAAAATTCCAACCATTACACACATTATGATGTGGCAGAAATTGTACCAGTTTCGATGCCAGATTCACCCCAGACTTCAGGGACAAAGAGGAACAATTATGATTTCACAATAACAACTATGGCACCAGCAATAGCCAAGAAATCTCTAGGCTGACCTTTTGGCTTGCTGGTTTCACTGTCGTCATCCGATTCAGAGTCCTCCATGGACTGGGTGTTGGAGTGAGTTCCCCTCCGCTCTGGTGTGCAGGGCTCTGACGGGGCCGCCAAGTGGGGTCTGTTGGTTTCACGCATGCTGGACACAATGAAACAGGTATTTATACCAGTCACTAGTCGGGCATGTTATTGGTGTAATAAGGAATTTAGTTTATTACATTTTATAAGCACAACTTAGCACATACAGTTTGTTGTAAACGTAGTTACCCGAAAGATGATATTTTTTATTGTTATGGTAAAGTTGTTCACTAGTTCCACAAACCAACATATACAGTAATGGTTTTGCAGTGTATGTTTTGTTAATATGCTATGCCAGCCATGATAATCAGTGCTGGGGTCAATTCCTTTTAATCAATTCCAATTCCAAATCCTTTTAATCAATTCCAATTCCAAATCCTTTTAATCAATACCAATTCCTTTTTCTTTCAATTTTCCTTTTTTTACCAATTCCTGCTGAAATCTTTCCAAATCCAATTCAATTCTTTTTCCAAAATAATTCAATTGGTAGTTTTTCCTACGGTTTTTTCAACACCTTTTAAAAATAGTTACATGAACATTATGAATGCATTTAGTCTATGAATACAGACACAGAAAAAACCTCAGAAAAACGCACTCCTGGCAAAAACGTTTTCTATTTAAATTATTATGTTCAATCAATTTGAAGCATTCAGAGTGAGCACATTCACACAAAGCCCGTCAGTAACTTCTGTGATGAATACATATCACACCTCAGTTAATGCACAAGGTGAGCAAATGGACTCCCACGATTGCAGTTATCTAAATGGGAGTGAAAGGATGAGTTGCATTGTTGAGCACAAATAAAAGCATTTAATACTCTCTCACAAGCGTTAGCTCAAAGGGAAATACATAGACCCCACTTTTACACCAAATTGTTCAAGTCCTTTAATCATTTGTCATACTAAGGTGAAAATGGACTTCCAGGGCTTATTTCCATATTTCTAAAACTCAATCTTATTTGCAATGCCTTATTTACACTGGAAGTCTAGCACATATCCAGCTACTAACTGCAATTATTAACAGCAGGCTTCTATTGTGCACACATGTATGTCATTAGATCATGGTTTCTGGCCTCAGTAAGTCAACCTGACCAACTGGGCCTAGCTGCTAAAGCCTGCTATTGTTTCATTGTTTATGTGAGCTGATAAGACATGTCTGCTGTTTATGGATTGTCTGGAAGGTGGGGTTTGGCCAGATCAAGAAAATGAGGGTCAATTCTTTTTCGTTCAATTCCAATTCCTTTTGCTCAAAATCTTTCAATTCAAATTCTAATTCTGGAATTGAATTGAATGGAATAGAATAATTCCATTTCCTTTTGGAATTGACCCCAGCCCTGATGGTGATTAGCCGCAGCCAAACTGGCACTGACTTTTCCAGAATGACAGCTCCCTCACTAAGACAGCAAACCAAGTGCACAGGCAAAATTCATGAATTATACAAATTTGTACATGATATACATATTGGTAGCAAGGCTGTCGAGATGCTGAGACACTGGACAGGCTGAGCGACACAGAACAAGGGTCTCAGGCAAGATCGTACATAGCACCTGCACTTTTATCTCTTCACATGGAAAGTTAATGACTTAGTTACAGCATGCACTTACGTGAACGGTGGTTTGTTCCTCTCCATGTAGACTTCACACTCACACAAATGACACCAGATTCTCATATTTGTCATGTTCATTGTCAGGTGATGTTTCTCCATCTATCAACGCAACCACAATGACACTTGCTACATGACAGGTCAAGCTAATGACTAACAACAATGACACTTGCTACATGACAGGTCAAGCTAATGACTAACAAGCAGGATCGTCAGTTACAAGGTATCATAAAAACTAATTACAGCACTTCAAAAGCACAACTACATTTTGATAAAGGAAGGACAATCCGGTAGCAACCATCACATGGAAGACCCAGCCTTTACACTTATTGACTGTCTAAGGGAAGATGTTGAGCCTGGAAAGCTGAATATGGCAATGTGGCACAGAGATGTTTGGAGACAGATGGTTGAAGCCAGTCATCAACATGAGGGAATGAGTGAGTGAGTGAGTGAGTGTCTGAACTGGTGTTAGAAGCTTCCCAACTTCTTCTTGCACATTTGTATGACCCGTACCTCTGAGTGCTGCACGCTATGGTCCTTGGCTGCCTCCCCACAGCCGACATAGAGACAGCGGGATTGTAGACATAGCCACAGGTTGGGTCCTCTCATTCCACACTCATCACACTCAGCATGTGTCTGTGACAACAACAAACATCATTAAAAGACATCCACGGATGGTACAAACTATGATGTTGCACTACTGAATACGTTTACTTAGTAAAAACATAAAACAGGCCAGCCACACCATATGCAATATGGACTATTTTGGGAGATATTTTAGGTATACAACTGTATCCTGTTTTTACAGATTTATTTCAAATGAAAAATTGTGATCAAGTATATATTTTCCTGTGTTCGTCACACGTGTAAAATCGAGTGAAAAAATAGCAGTTGAAGCACAATTACTTTTGATGACTGTACAGGGGTGAGATTTAGTGTTTGCCAATGCCCGGTTGCCAATGGCGCCCAAAAATGGCTTTGGGCAACTTCAATTTGTGACTACAGTGGCCGGCATGGCAACTAAAAATATTTACAGAGCTGCAATATTTTAGACGCAGCAAAAATAAACGGAATGTTAATAAACATCTCAGAAGTGTTGTCCTGGCTATATTGCATTCATGTCAGGGTTGACAAAAATCTAGATTTTTTAAGTAAAAAAAATCGGATTTTGTTTTATTTAAATAAGATTTTTTTTTTAATCTGGTACGTAGACATTTATATATAGATGCTTATATTTATAAACTCCTCCAAACATGTTCTATTCATAACGATTTCAATTAAAATTTAATTAAAATCGTGTGTTTGTGACACGTTTGACATTGCAAGAAATGTTGACAGCCGAAGTGATATCAATAGGGAGCATTCATTGTATTTTTAAACAACCACATCGACGCTCAACATGTAACTGAACGGTCATTCTACACTGAAGTAATAACCGGTCATGTTAACATATATATATATATATATATATATATATAAATATATATATATATCCACATGGTGCGTGAAGCGCTTCTGGTGAATTAATCAGGAACCTGGTTGAAGTTTCTCTAGGCTGGTGCTGCGTGGCACCACTTATATATATCCACGTGTTGCACATGTCACCGTTTTAGTAATATTTGGAGGTAAAACCAGGTCCTGTGAATAATCAGCAGGTCCTGTAAACTGTGCAGTTCACTGGACCTGATGACGCTTGGAGACTTTTCACGTAGACTGTTGGTGTACTATGTTATGAAAACAAAACAATCTGTCACATGTGTACAGTTGTATACTGTATTTTATTCCGTATTACATATTACACTGTATTGATCCTGCCTTGAAAATAAATGTTTCAAAACTGTTTGTTTTTTATGTTTTTATTTGTTATTGATGTTGTTCATACATTCTATCTTCAAAGTATTTACTTTCTATCATCAAAGTATTGATCAGCAAGTGGGCTACCTAAGAAGCTGTCGGGCTACTTCATTTTGCAAGGTTGGTAGCCCGACTGGCTACCTTCCATGACTTGCTAAATCTAAGCAAATGTTTGGCAAAACCTAGCAGATTTCATTTGGTGTACATAGACAGGGCTGTGGTGAATTAAAAAATTTATTGGAATTATTCAATTAAATTCCAGAATTTTAATTTGAATTGAAAGATTTTCATCAAACAGAATTGGAATTGAAAGAAAATTAATTGAACCTCATTTTCTTGCGCTGGTGCGATCTGGTTTTATTTCCAATGTGGTCCTCAATCCAACCCTAGAATTGTATTATGAACCCAAAAGTCTTTGTAGCAGCTAAACATACATTTGTACACCATTTGAAGATCTGAGGTGAAAACGTTTGTAAAAATTTGAACAAAGGCCAACTTGAAAAAATATCTGAAGTTCTGCTCAAATCAAACTATGGTGGGGTGTGATGAGCTTACTTTGAATTCAATACAGGTTGCAGCTCCCGCTCTAAGATAACATTTGTTGTCTGTTTGCTGAAACCATGCCCTTTGTGTGTGCTAGGAATGTGTAGACATAACCACCTCAATGTCTATTACAATTGCATATTACTATTATCCCATGCGTTTGCGTTGGAAAAACTCCCATAGAATTAATTCGGAATTGAATTTCATTTGAATTAAAAGATTTGAGCTGGAATTTGAAATTGTTTTTATTAAATTGGAATTGATTAAATGGAACTGACCCCAGCCCTGTACATAGTTATATATTTCATAGCCTGATTGATGATGACACTTTATCGGAATAGGAATCGATATAGGCCAATTAACCAATGAAAAATGTTATATGGATTTATACAGAATTGAGGACATTCAAGGCCAAAATATGGATTTAAGCCAAACAATGTAGCCAGTCTGCTGCAATCAGGGTTGTTTGATTTAAATCATGATTTAAATCGCTGAAAAAAAAATAATAATAATTGATTTATGATTTTTTTTACTTCTGTTTTCTTTTAATCGCTGATTTATATGAATTTAACACAAATACTTGTTTACAAGCATCGAGATCAACAGTTTTGTGTGTTTTTTAATACAAAAGCACAAAGTGTGCACATTTGTGTAGCTGTATTGACACCAGATAGCCTGATAGTAAAATATTTTACGACATTGTGTATACCAGATTTAAAAAAAATCAAATAAATCAAATAAATTTAAAAAATCTGATTTAAATAAAAAAATCATGATTTTTTTCAACCATGGCTGCAATACCTTGGTTTAATTAAGTCTAATAGTGTCAGTAATAGACAGACATCAGCAACCAACAGCAGTATGCACACATCAGTGATACATACTGAACATCGATGGAAATGGTGGGATCCATTTATAAAAATGAACACGTTTTGAGTATTATTAAACCAAATTGCCCTCAAAATTCATATTCGCAGAATTTGTCCGGCATTCAATTTATGCACTGTGCCACCTTGGACAGTTACTCATTCCCAAGAGGTCTCACTGTGTGTCGTCAGTTTCCACAGAAATACTGTCCTACCTGTCTGATCTTGGCAACGTCTTCCCATGTGTTGGCCCCGACACAACCAACATGTGGACAGTAACTCGTCTCATGACCAGCCATTGTAGTGGGCGTTGTGACACGACTGGCTTGCCTGAAACAGCCAATATACATACTTGTTCATGCATGCATTGTGTGCGCGTGTGTGTGTGTCTGTGATTGTGTCTGGAAATAGGAAAGACCTGTGATTAAAATTACATAACTCAGAAAGGCATAGCTTTTCTTTTAGTAAGGATGGTGTGGTAGGGGTCTGTCTCAACCTCCCACCACTTCATGAGTCACCCCTCCTCTTTAGTATATGACACATGACAAGTATTTACCATTCCTTTAAGCTAGAACAATATTATGCTATGTAACATAGATGGAGAATTTTAAAAATATGCTTCGCTCCCCAGACTGCCTCAGGAAAATGAGTTGCAAATTTGACCGATTATCTATAATAAAATTTTTTGTCAAACATGTGTGTCCAGTATGGTATACCAAACACACTATCAACTTTTCCTGTCCTTAAATTGCAGTAGCACAGTTAGCGATGTCAGACCGATTTGACCTGCCTTCTGCTAACATGGGGTCAGGGGGTCGTAGTTTATTGCTCATATATTATTGTTATGCAAGTTACATGTTAGATTATATGTATAATCATGTTGTCAATATGTTAATAAGTGCAGCTGTGTTGAAAACATGTTTTCTGGCAATGTCTAACAGTAGTAATACATTTTTCAAATTGTTGATGTAGTTTATTTTTTGTTTATTTTCTGCCATCCCGGATCTCGGAGACAGGGCCTTCCTTTCTCGCCTGATTATGGGATTATGATGAGGGCGTCCATCTTAAATTGTGAGTAAGGAAGAGGTATAAATGACGAATTCAAATCTGTCAACATCATTGTAATCTGTTGATGAAAAGTTATATTAATTTTGCATTTAAATTAACTTACATTTAAGGTTATTTTTGAAGTATTTTGGTAGTTGCGTTCAACTTCGTTGATGTTCTGTTGGGTAAAGACGTATGTCTATGACAACCTGATTCCTGTGTTGACATACTGCGCAGTTGCACAAACGTGTACAAGGTCTGCTTTCGGGACCAATGTCTGTAAAACCAACACCATCTTGTTTTGTATGTACATTGACACTACTGTATTTAAGAACCAACATTATATATTTCACTCTGTCATTAACTAGTTTTTTTTAGCAAGAGTAATCATGTGTTTTTCAGGAAAAAAGTCAGCATTGCATGAGGTATGTAAGTTATTTAGGCTTCTATATAGGCAAGTGATTTATATATAAAATCTGATAAATATTGGACATTTGTAAAACCGTAAGAACATTTCTCAAAATTTTAAACTTTAAACAAGTACCACTCTACTTCTTTTAACTAGCACTTTGAGGGCAAATTTAGAGAAAAAATTCTAAAAAAATTGGTTCGACCTCCCGACTAGAGTCTACATAATACTGTAGTGTGACAGACCAGCGAGACTAATCTTCCAAGTTCCAGCGAGACATGCTTGGTCATTGCATTTGAAATTCAGTTTTTTATTTGAATGGTTATTGAAAACCGGTCATGCAATTAACTGCTCATCAATTAAAATATACTTTTTACATGATACTCACTCGTCGTTCAATTGGGAACAATAATTTAATGTCACATATCCGTGTATTTATGGTTGTTTATTTTCTACCGCACATTCTGTTCCGTCATCTCTCTAAAATGGCGACGAGATACAAAGGCACGCCCTCTTTTGACGTTTAACTGTATCACACTATTTCACCTTTAATCGCCAGATGGGGTAACCCGCATATGTATTGTCCGTAAAATGTTTATACAGTGCAAGGATACGCCTGTGGAGACAGGCACGCTCCAGATTTTACCACACTTTTGGCCATCTGGATCAATATTTAAAAAAATTGCTACATACGCAAGAATTTACGCAAATATGGCGGAAAACCGTCTTAAATACGAAAGTTCGTAAATTACTATTCTCGGCTATTGTTCTCGTCTAAGATACTTCGTAACTATAATCCATTAGTTATTTACGACGATTCAGTCTATTTGTACGGATAATACCTAACGTGCTTATTTCTGCGGAATGTTCCATGTCATTAGAAGGAGAATAAAAGGAGAAGATATAATAAAATATACAACGAAAGCAATAGAGATTGGTGGGTGACAGAGCATGAATACTGGACAACCGGTGGATCATCAGAACAATTGAATGGCAACCCAGTGTAGAGCACGAGGCAGGACAGCGAGGCGGTGGTGCGATGATATAATTACCAATGCAGACCTTTAGACAACCAACGCATGGAGAGGTCTATCGGAAGGCTACATGCCGCAGAGGATGGGCAATACTTATGTGAAAGTGACATGTGAAAGATGTTGTTTTACTGTGGGAGATGTGAGAGGGAAACATTAAGGACGGAACATTCAATAAAAAACAATACGTTCAAACATCTGAGGACGAAGAAACCGGGAATGGGAACACGGGACAATTAGTAGCTTACAGGCCATCTGTCTTCCACGAGGAAGGTGTTCTACTCCTACTTCATATATCTGAGCGCGCTGAGTGCGAACCTGATTCAAAACCAGTTCAGCATGGAGGTACGCTTTCTCCTGGATGGCGTCCAGGATGACTGAACGACTCCACTGCGCTAGATGCATTTGAAACTATTCCTCTGATCTAAAATGAGCGTGTCTTGTCCTTCTGTAACTGACGTGCCACAGACAACCATAGACATAAAAAATAACATATATTATAGAGCAGCTTTATTAAATTTCTGCATATTATGGTACATAATCCCAAACAAATATGATACACGCAACATATTATATTTTATTGATTATTTGTAGCGAATAATTTGAGTTAAAACAATAAATCATGATGTAATTGAAAAAGTAATTGACAACATCAATTACATTTTCACCATTTCTAATTACAAAAACACCACTTCCGGAATAGTAATTTGGGTTGGTTTCAATTCCAATTATGATGTAATTGACCCCAAGTCTGTTTACCGCTGAACAACGGTTTTAATGTTTCATCAATAATTCTACATTATATGCCCCTATGATGAGGGTATGTGGCCGATCATCTCAGGATTCAAGGAGTACGCGGGAAGAAAAAGGTTGGGAAAAACTCTCTCTTTCGTATCTTCTCCTCCAGAATCCTCTACAGCAGCTTCATGACATGACTTAGAAGTGCGATGCCTCGGTATTTGCCTGGGTCTTGCAAGTGTCCTCGCATATTCACCATTAGGGCAATTATATATACTCGCAAGCCCTCATCCGATACCGTACTGTGCCTGATACATATATACTCGCAAGTCCCTCCTCCGATACCTTACTATGCCTGATACATATATACTCGCAAGTCCCTCCTTCGATACCTTACTATGCCTGATACATATATTCAACAGTCTCTTTGTTCATCTTGTTCCAACCTGGTCCACACTAATTACCTTCTCCACTCACACGTCGTCAATGCTATGGTTCTGTCCCCTTCTTTATCCCCTTCAGCCTGCGTGGTCTCCACCTCTGCATAGCTCCACTATCACCACTAAAGATCGTTGCTATTTCCTACCTCGTTCAGTAAATCCTTGAAGTAGAGGCCTTCAGCGCTGCCTCTTGTTCTGTCACAACCTCCTTTTCCTGTCCTTGATCACCGTCCGTCTATTCACATCCTTCTATCCTCAGCCATGTCTCAGGCCATTTTGTATATCATATTCTTCCACTGTTCTTGTGACACACACCTGCTTCCATATCGTTCCATGCCTCGGTGACGCCTCCCTTCGTTGCATTCTTGCAAGCAAAAATGTACATGATGATGATGATGATGATGATGATGATTATTATGATTATGAATATGAATATGATTGTGAATATGAATATTATTATGATTATGATTGTGGTGATGGTGATGGTGGTGGTGATGATGATGTTGACGATGATGATGATGATGGTGATGATGATGGTGATGATGATGGTGATTTTGATGAGTTCGTGTAGCGTAATGTCTGTAGTGCAGAGAAACTATACGAGTGTCGTCTGGTCATTCTGCGGACCATTGTAACTTACGAACACAATCACGATTTCATATATAAAACGAACACAATGTGCTCCATTCAGCACGGTGTATAACATCGTCTTCTGCCAGATCGATTCCGAAATTATCCGCAAACCGATGTATCGTCTGCTTGCCCCGATCCAGCTTTATCTTTAAATCAGCATGTTTTGTATTAATTATTTACAATGTTTAGGTTGTTAAGTGTTGTGCTAAGTTTTTCCTCAAACAAACAAACAAACAAACAAACAAACAAACAAACAAACAAACAAACAAACAAACAAACTCTGCGTGAATATGTTTGACAGCACTCGCGGCCGACATTATTGTAAGCTGTTGGTCCTGTCGGTTTTCCTATGAATGTCCCGTGGATTGTACAGGTCGAAGTGACGCACATCCAGCTTACTCAGTTATGTCGGTAATTCTAGGAGCTGCGCGTTGGTTGCAGATTGAACGACAGTGAGCTGGTCTATGTGACGCTACTGCTGCTCTCCTCTTTACCCTGAAGTCCTGGGTGACCATGGCAACGATAATGGTCGTCGAGTTTTGTTTTCCTCCTTCAGTCACAGTTACCGTTTCACTGCTGCCTCCACTAACCATCTTCACTCCTCTCCCACTCCCGCCAAAGTATCAGAGCTTTCAACTGTAATTAGGCCTCTAGTGGTTTGAAACATGACTACGGTCAATATCATAGCAACGCATCTTACAGCCGCAGATGCATGCACAGGTAGAGCAACATGCCGTCTGGAGCATGTTGCTTTGCTTGGCAATCAAGATTATCTTGTGGAAGAGTACACGTGTCCCCCATTCCTTGTAATCACTTGAAGCACCAATGTAGTATTGCGTTTGCTTGTGTAACAAATTTCGCATTTTAAAATCACAACTGGGATGACTGTTCTGAAAGCCACCTGTCCTGAAACAGAAACAAGAAAAGGGACTGACAAAATTGTATAATCTTATTATCTTTTCAAAACGTATTTTAACGCACCCATAGTCCCATACACACTCTCTTGGCTCTTTCTAAATCTGCCTATATTGAAAATAATCGATCAGTGGGGACGACCTCTAATATCTTATAAATAATGCTCTTTATTCCGAGCACAACCCATTAGTTGATAAGTGCAAAGTCACGAGTGCCACATTCCTTCTTTCGTAATATAACAATTAGCCAGATTATATAAAATGTGTGTATTCGTGTATGTGTGAGTACATGCGTGCGCTCCTGTTTGCCGAACACTTAGGACCAACATAAGCGAATGAATCCAGACATTTTAGTCAGTGGAGATTTCGCGCGCACTTCACTTCACTGGACGTCGATCGATCGGTTCGGCCAACTGGCGACTGTGGCTAGTCGACGATGTCTGATTTGTCTACCTGTCTGCCCACGCGCACCTATATTACGGTTCATTAGCAGAGTCGCTCAGCGCGTCCTGGCGACCAAGGTAAACACGACCCGGGCCGCCGCACTCAAAGAGTCGCTGTCTGTGTATCTCTCTGTCGCCGAGTCGGATACTGTGGCATGGACGCCATATGTGTGACGACAGCACTCCCGGCAGATCAGCGTGTTTACCCAAAGGTAGGTTGGTGGGGATTTCATGGGTGGGGAGATTTCTAAGCCTGTTGGTGCCAATTACGTATCTAGGTACTGACGCCGGTTCTGCGAGTCTGGTCTAATCAGATTGCGGTAATTACTGCTATAATACGTAGCGGCTCTTGTTGAATGGCGAACACTAAGTCATGCCTGTGGATTGCTGGTTAGAAAGACCCGGTAGCCAGCAAACACGCCTACATTATGCGCAGTCAGTTACGCTCGAGTTCTCAGCGGTTGAGTAACATGGGTGTTTCCACAATGAAGGCGGTGTCAGAAGCTGCTCGGATCGTTTCCACATCTCGGATTTCGGGAAACGCGTCTCACTGGTCTGAATGAAGTATTCACGGATGAGATTATCCTGTCGGAGTGTTTATCAAAGGTATTTTATAAGGGATATTCTTCAACAGCATGTGTGTGTAGTATGTACGTGCGTATGTGGTGGTGGTGGTGGTGTGCATGGTGGTGGTGTTAGTGGTGGTGGTTGTGGTGGTGGTGTGTATGGTGGTGGTGGTGGTGTGCATGGTGGTGGTGTTAGTGGTGGTGGTTGTGGTGGTGGTGGTGGTGGTGTGTATGGTGGTGGTGGTGGTGGTGGTGGTGGTGGTGGTGGTGTGCATGGTGGTAGTGTTAGTGGTGGTGGTTGTGGTGGTGGTGGTGGTGGTGTGCATGGTGGTGGTGTTAGTGGTGGTTGTGGTTGTGGTGGTAGTGGTGGTGTGTATGGTGGTGGTGGTGGTGGTGGTGGTGGTGGTGGTGGTGGTGGTGGTGGTGGTGGTGTGATGCAATTTAAGTCTCGCTCTCGGTTGTTGTACTAACTAATGACAACTAGAAGTAGAATGTATGTCGGCTACATCCGGGACCAACGATGTTTGACCATGAATCAATCGTGGTTGATCTAACAAGTAACGTTCGGCAAACGTCTTGTTCCGCTTGAATTTTTTGTATCGCAAATACAGGAAATATCTGCCGTTTATTAATATATTATTGACACTTTAATCTATGTACACATTTCCGCGGATCGCGTGATAAAGCTAAACAATCAAGCTACGAAATAATGACGTAAACGATTCAACAATGTGGCATTGGTAATGTCAAACTTTCAGCGACAAATGCGCGTAATTTCGCCCACCGGCTGTTAGAATATACCGTTACTCACTTCGTTGATTCGTTTGAACGATAAGTCACTCAGTCGTTCGCTATTGGGTTTCGCGAAATACAGGTGCGTTTTACTGGTGTGAATCTGAATCTGAACCTTATTGGCATTTCATTTGTGATTTCTTTTACACAGAGAACATTGCATATTTTAAACACTTACGCTTAAGGTTTAATGGAATTTACAAGCTGGGCCTGATTTGCTCCAAGTATGTCCTTCCCCGTTTCCAAAGGCTATCCACTCTTGCCTTAAAGGCATTGGTTGTTATGGCCGTTATAACGTGGTTTGGTAATTTGTTCCAGTGATTAACCACTATTTGGCTAAACAAATTCTGCCTAACCTGTACGGCTGTAGCTTGATCTTGTTTTGAAGAGTTTTAACGAGTTTCCCCGAAGTGAGCTGGTTTCTTCTAGCTGGAAATATTGTCCATATTGTATATGTTCCTTCCCTATCAGGGGACAGGGGTTGGTAACGTTCGATCCAGTCTGCTCTCAAGTGTCTCTGCTTCAGCGAATACAGATTTAGTCTTTCAAGTCGCTCTTCATACGGCACGTGTTTTGGTGTTTGGCTTAGTGGATCACCTCTGTACTTTTTCGAGTTGTAGTGTATCTTTAACAGGGCAGGGACTCCAGGCTTGTATACAGTGTTCTAGGTCCGGCCGGACGTAAGTCTTATACAAAATATTGAAACTTTCAGTATCCAAATAATGGACCTAAACATCGCTGTAGCTGCTGCTTTCGAGCACTGTAATGATGGTTTCATATTGCTGGATGTCCACACACCTAGATCTGTTTCTTCTGTACATTCGTCCAGTATTGTTTCTTCTGTATCATTGATCATGGTATACTGATAGTGTGGGTTATTGCTACCCAAATGCATCCTGTTACATTTGCCTACATGGAATTTTAGCAGACATTTTCTGGACCATTCACACAACTGATTTAGGTCCTCTTGTAATACTGTGTGAAAAAAAGTTGTAATCAAGGCTCTCCAGATCTTTGTATCATCTGCAAACATCCTTACTTCACTATCAACATGTTCCGGGATATCACTTACACACACAAGGAACAGAAGTGGACCCAACACAGATCTTCCGAGGGACACCACTCCTTACATCAGACCATTCTGAGTTCAATCATCTATAAAAACGCACATCAAAGAATTGAATCGATTTGGAACTTGTGTGGCGGCTCGCTAACCTTATAATAAGAAAAAGTGTTTGCATATATACAAAATCAAACGTTAACCAACACTAAATCATACAATAAATGATTAATCACTCCATACATTACCCACAAACCACCGAAACCCCTTTAACCCCGTTAGACTAAGAATGTGAAAAACAGTTGAAACTTGAGACCAGTGTGAATCCAACAATCTGACGTGGAAAAAATGGCATATTTCAGACCCACTTCTGAATTGACGGTAGACCGGGTCCAGTTAACATTCGCCGAAAAAGAAAAACGTGGTCCGGCTCTATGAAGTGTAACATATTCACACTTTTGCAAGTTACCCGATCTAACGATTAAAGTAAATTATTTCGATGATTTTAGCGAAAATGCGTACCTTTTATTAAACCAACTCCGTATACTATGTAAACTATTCACACACTGCATATATGACCATTAACGAACCTAGTTCGCGATGGGCTAAATCAGTTGGTGAAGGCGCTTTAAGGATGCCTCTCCCTCTCTATGGCCGCATGTGGCTATGCTCGTTATTCAGCTACGTGGTTTACGTGTTTAGGCCTCTTCGGCGAGTCGGTTGTACTTAGGACTGTGCTTGGAATATTTGCCAATAAACGCCACAATGTTTCGGAAAACGCACAACACAAACCATCTGCGGTCTCCCTGGAGCATAAGCACCTCCTCCAGCCTGCACGTCTTCCTGCCAGCTTCGTCTCTTCTTTCACGGTTCTTGTCCACTTATGACCAGTGGTCAGCCTCTTCTCCGTTTCCCAGTGCTGTCCATTTCAAAGCGGCGTGTGGAAGTCTGTTTCTGTTCATGCGGAGAACATGGTCAAGTCATCTCCACTGTCTCTACTTCACCTCATCGACGATGTTTGAGACATCCTTGTCGGTCACTCGCTTCTCTCAACCTACTACTGTAATAGTAATAATAATGATAAGTATTTATATAGCGTCCGATCATTCAAGATTGGTCTCAGGCGCGTTACATACATGCAATCATAACTTTAAACAAATATATTAATTATTAGTAATCAGATTAAATTATTAGTAATCAGATTAAAAATAAATATATTAATTATAAAAAATTTATAAATACATAATTTTTTTTTATTAATTATATTAAAAACAATACTAATAACAAATAATAAATATTCTATAGCCTAAATTTAAACATAATTACCTCTCAAGAAACTTGGTATTCGATCTGAATATTTCGAATGTATTAATATTAATAATAGAGAAACCGGATCATCTATCCATTCAAGGGTAGTCTAAATTGTCCTACCATAATAAAAAGTGTTCACATCAGCATATCATAAAAAACTACTCTAAAAAGATGTTTTTAAAAGTGTTTTATACTGCAAAGGTATTTTCGCTGTCTTCACTGAAACGGGCAGTCGATTCCACAGATCGGCAGCGGCCACAGCAAATCTACGATCGTCACGCGTGACCACCGTCTGCGGAGCCGGCACAGATAATAAATACAAACTGGCGGACCTCGGCTGCCCATTCGGATGGCGTCGGTTGAGTAACTCCGCGAAATAGTTCGGTGCCAGACCATTTAACGCGGAATACACACAGAGAAGCACTTTGTAGGTGCGCAAACGAATTGGCAACCAATGCAAACGTTGCAACACAGGAGTAAAGTGCTCACGTTATTTGAGGATTCGTCTGATAGTCATGTTACTCTGAGGATTCGTCTGATAGTCATGTTACTCTGAGGATTCGTCTGATAGTCATGTTACTCTGAGGATTCGTCTGATAGTCATGTTACTCTGAGGACTCGCCTGATAGTCATGTTACTCTGAGGATTCGTCTGATAGTCATGTTACTCTGAGGACTCGCCTGATAGTCATGTTACTCTGAGGATTCGTCTGATAGTCATGTTACTCTGAGGATTCGTCTGATAGTCATGTTACTCTGAGGATTCGTCTGATAGTCATGTTACTCTGAGGACTCGCCTGATAGTCATGTTACTCTGAGGATTCGTATGATAGTCATGTTACTCTGAGGATTCGCCTGATAGTCATGTTACTCTGAGGATTCGTCTGATACACCTGCTCTCAAAACCTCTGAGTCGGCTCTCAATCTTCTTGTTGGTCCTCCATGTTTATGAAACAGTGATCACGAATAATTGATAGTTACATAATGTTTCTGGTCATTGCCGTGTAGATAACACACGAAACCACCGTGTAATTAATATAATACAGTTATGTAACATACATATGTAATTCAATTTTGTTTACAACTTCTACATTTCCAGGCCGTCTGCTTGAGACAATTAAATTAGCAAATTAATTGAAAGTTTCCAGTTAATTTAGCGAGATACGGCTTCGATCGGGGTTTTGGCGACCGACAGTGTTGTGTTTCCTTGCCGATGGCAAAGCAGCATGATTTATTCACGTCGTCAACGGCGCGCGTGCATGGCAACCGACCGTGTGGTCGCGTGCCGGTAGACGCTCCACCTACGAACGGCATTTGTTTTTTGTTTGTTTTGATCGATATTTATCACGGATCTTTAATTTAAAGGCCAAGTACAACGTATTTAACAATCGGTCTAATTATCCTGTCACATATTAATATGAATGTTCGGTGCGCGACGATAACGTAATTATTTCTTTTTTGACGTTCGCTCGATTAATCACAGTATCTTTGTCACGCGTCTGCGGGTGTGTTGAACAATGTCGACACGCTTCAAAACAACCCGACTAGAGAGCTACAGCCAAGTGGATCTAATGAATCACTCTCTATTAGTCATTGACAAAATACTCGAAATAATAACAATTAGGAGATGAGTCTGCAAATGGATGTTCCGTGACGTATGATACCTTTGACGTGTTGCAGCAACCATCGATCACGTCGAGTCAGCCAATGTCCGGCGTAGAGGAGATATCGTGACGCGAGCCCGCGATGGCCGCTCAGTTGTCTGGCACGCCGCCGGACGCCATGCCGCCCGCCCACCACCACACGCCCCGTGACGGCCTAGGCTACAGCCGACACTACGCCAAGCGCATCCGAGACATCGGCAAGTCGAGCAAGGACTCGTGGATCCTGCGGCTATGGAACCAGATGTTCCCGAAGAAGATGTCGACTTCTTCACAGGAGGCTGAGAACGTCCGGTCGGACTTCCAGGTGCAAATCTCGTCGTCGACGATCCACACAAAGGAGCCGGGATCGAAGCCGCCCCCCGATCAGGTGATCGTGTCGTACCGGGCGCGTGGCCTCCCGCCGCCGCACAGGGAAGGCAGCAGGTTCCTCTCCCCGGGGAAAGACACTATGTCACAGCGACTCCCCTGGAACCCCACTAACGGTGGTCGGCAGAAGATACTCGCCGCCGAACTCGCGAACAGTCCGTACCTGTCGACGCTGCAGAGACCCAACTACCGTATCGACAAGACGAGGTCATCGGCCCCGGTCGTGGGCAGCAGCGACGCGAGGGAGATTAAGGATCCCGCCTATCGCCGCAAGGACACAGGTGTCCATCTCCCGAGGCGCACTGCGCACCCATATTTGTCAGCGAACTTGTCCTCATGGCGGCCTCGGGAAGCGCGCGCGCCACCAACGATGCAGCTGGAGAAGCGGGCCAAAGCGACAGCAGAGAAGGCGGTGACGGTAAACCTGCTTTAATGTTGTATTCTAGATACAGGCCAACATGACGTTGGGCAGGTAGGGACACGGACGATGTTCGTGCAATCCTGTTGCAGCTTCTCTTGTAGACATTCTATGTCGCCATTCTACGTATAATTAATCTACATGTCATCATTCTAAATGTCACCAATTTACACGTATTTTTTCGACATGTCACCATTCAACATGTCACTATTCAACATGCCATCAGCCTACATGTCATTAGTCTACATACTATCAATCTATTTGGCATTATTCTACACGTCATCATAACACATATCATCATTCTACATGTCGCCATTCAATTTCTATACGACATCATTCTACATCTATATCAAGATCATCAATATAGTCCCTACACATCATCATTCTAAAGTTATCACCAATTTGTCATAAATATACATGTCATCGTTCTACATGTCATCATGCTACATGTCAATATTCTATGTCATTATTCTACTTGTCATCGTGCTGCATGTCAATATTCTACATGTCATAATTGAACAAGTAAATCAACTGATTCTTCGCAGTTCTGAAGAATATTGGATTTCGTCTAATAAAGTAATGCATAATGAGAGCAATCTTCCAGGGATCGAAGGTTTTCTCGTGCGATTGCTTCTACCCGGTTGACGCTTACGTCAGATTTAGTATGCGAAAGCGAGGCTGGGTGGAGAAGTTCGGTCGCCGGGCGAACACGAACCGGACCTTGCGAAACACGAGCGACAAGCTGGAGTGTGTGCACGACGAAGGTAGGGGCTCGCAGACTGTACACTCGACTGTACACATTTGGTACATTAGAGGGGCGTAGCATGAAGTAGGAGATGGTCCGTTTGTTTGTGTAAAGGAATACCGTCTCTACCATAGCACTGGATACCACCAACCACCAACCACCAACCACCAACCACCAACCACCAACCACCAATCACCAACCACCAACCACCAACCAACAACCACCAACCACCAACCACCAACCACCAACCATCAACCAACAACCACCAACCACCAACCATCAACCACCAACCACCAACCACCAACCAACAACCACCAACCACCAACCAACAACCACCAACCACCAACCACCAACCACCAACCACCAACCACCAACCAACCAAAACCACGACAAACGACAATTAAATAAAAAAATGTCTTCGTAATTCAGAAGTTACCTGTCACGTGTATTTTCATCGGTCAGTTTCACGGATATGTTGAACAACTGTAGAAATGAGTAAACAAAGCAATTAGTATCAGAATAAAGTTGAATTTGGTGGTATACATGTTTGATAGTATGCCAGAAAAGGTCAAGAGATAAATTATTCAACAACATCAAAAATGCAACAATATCGGGGACTGCTGGATCGCGGTCAGTCATGCTGCTACAACATAGCACAATAACAACTTGTGTCGAATTTATACTGCATTAGAGGTGGTTTTAAGCACTTGGAACATAATCATGTAACAATATTTAACCATATTTAACAAGGCAAAACACCCATAAAGCAAATAGACAAGGTAGACAAGGTAGACAAGGAAGTCATTGGCTTATCGAGATTACAAAAAAATGTCATCTATGTAACCCGCTCTCCTGTGACATTTGTTAATTTTGTTTTATTCACATTGCTAGCATTTATACAATATGTAGATAATAATGTTCTATTAAATTATTAACCTTTGTGAGAATGAAAATTTTTTGATATCCAATCCAGTAATCTACGCTGATGTTCTAGTTCCATTATCTTTCTTAAGTGGAAAAATATTGTTATCAATATTTTCATACCCATTCATTATCTGAAAAACTTTTATCTACTTATCGCTAGGGTTGTTAAACCACATTCTTTTAAGCGTTCTTCACTGCTAAGGTCTGGCATACTTTTAGTTACTCTCCTCTGTATTCGTTCTAGCATATCTATATCCTTCTTTCGATATGGTCTCCAAGCGTGTATACAGTATTCTAAATGAGGCTTAACTATTGTTTTTACACACGTATAATTAGCTCTTCCTGGTATGTTATATTTCTCCTAATCAACCAAAGAATGTTATTACCATTTGAAGCTGCAATAAAAGCATCAATGGTCTTTCGATTGCCACTCGGACAAATGTCTGCACTCAGCATCTCATACGCTGCGTGTTTCTCTTTATCTACAGCAAAACATTTCTATTTGAACCGACTGCACTGTATCGCGTATTGATACGTTAGAACAAACTATGCACAGCGTATTCAGTGCACTGGCTCGGTCTAGATGCCAACGAGCTGCCACACGAAGCCTCTCCGGACTGCTCTCAAGGCAGTTGTTACACTATAGCTATTGACCCGCTCAACCGTGCAACTATAGACCGTTCACAAGGCTTGTGCTTACATTGCCGCGGTCGACTGACTGCTGTTGTAATAGCCTTTGTGTGTCGACGAGTCGTATCTAAATCAATCGCGCAGTGTTCGGTGGTAATCATATACGATTGAACTTTTAGAAATGGTTCTGCGTTCGTGATTACATTGAAGTGAAGTTGTTACTTTCCGATCGTTCGTGAGAGATGGTTGTTCGACATGGTTCAATCAAATTGCGCATTGCGTCATATATAAAAATAATAATGATGATAATGATAATAATGATGATGATGGTGATAATAATAATAATAATTATGACAATAATGATAATAATAATAATAATTGCTGCACACTTCACGTGTTTATTTCTCATTGCCAGTTCAAATACGTTTATTCAGCTGCGATTCACCACCTTGAGTGAATACATATATAGATATATATATATATATATATATATATATATATATATATATATATATATATATATATATATATACATACATACATACATACATACATACATACATACATACATACATACATAGATAGATAGATATATATATATATATATATATATATATATATATATATATATATATATATATATATATATATATATAGATAGATAGATAGATAGATAGATAGATAGATAGATAGATAGATAGATAGATAGATAGATAGATAGATAGATAGATAGATAGATAGATAGATAGATAGATAGATAGATAGATAGATAGATAGATTGATAGATAAATAAATGACAGTTATTGTGCACGCACACACGCACGCTCCCATGCACAAATGCTTGTTCACACGCACGCCCGCGCGACCGCAAGCACGCACACATACACGCACGCGCGCAAGCAGGCACACACGCACGCACGCAAGCGCGCACGCAGGCAAGCTCGCACACGCACACACACACGCACGCACGCACGCACGCACGCACGCACGCACACACACACACACACACACACACACACACACACACACACACACACACACGCACACACGCACACATTCACAATGATTGAGCAATATCACTGAATGCCTCAAACGTTCCAAAGGTGTTACTCGAATATAATTAACTCGACAAAAGGCCAGAGCTGCATCTATTAGCTGATAGTCGGGCTACACAGCTATGACGTGTTGCTCAAGAATATCTGCAATCTCACTCAAGGCTCTTTAATCACCTTTGTGATTCACGTTACGTTTGTATTGCACACCTTTAATCTCGAGTAACCAGCTGAATGTTGTGTCGATTGTGCTGATCTATATTTAACGTTGCAGATTTTGAAGCGATTTGCGATCAAGACATACCAGCCCCGTGGGAAGAGGAATTTGGCATCTACGCCATCATGGTGGGCATTTCTCTTTGGCCATTTATGATGACGTTAAATACTAGTCATCATATAAGCCTAGGAAGCTGTTGAATATGGGGGAGGGGGTTATGTTGGTTTCAGATAGCACATCGAGGAGGGTGCACATAGGCCATAGGCGTCTTTCATAATGGTAAGATCAAAGATTAATATATCTAACTGTCTTGGAGTTGAACATATTCGCTTCTCTGTGTTCAAAACATGTTGCAAGGGGCTTCAAACACATATTTTCAACCGTCGCTATACCTTCTTCTACATGTTATCTAACGCAACTATTTTGATATATGTCATTAACTAATATTATGTAGCGAGTGTGCTTGCCCTATAAATATTGTTTTGCATCTTGAGCCGCTTGGGATACATGACGCTATAGGACGACGGTTTCAGTCCCGACTTGTCAGACATCACCCGGTGAAGTTTATATGGGGAGGGCTCAGTGTCAACAATCTCACACTGAGGAGTGACGTCATCGTCAACCACTTCACCAAGTCCCGGTCGTTCTCATCAAAGGTGCGGTGCCTTTGCTGCCATAATAGTAGTATTTCGGTTTGGTGATGTTTTTATCAACGCCAATCATAAAATCATCACTGTTTTAACCCCACAGCCTATGATTGTCGCCCTTTTCTTCTTATTGACTCCAGTCGTCGTCGCTACAATTTGCTGTAATTTACCGCTATTTGCCACTATTCGCCATCACCCGCCGTCATTCGCCACCAACCGTCGTCATTCTCCCGTCACCCGTGGTCATTCGCCATCACCCGCCATCATTCGCCATCACCCGCTACCATTCGCCATCATCCGTCGTCATTCGCCATCACCCGCCATCATTCGCCATCACCCGCCATCATTCGCCATCATCCGTCGTCATTCTCCATCACCCGTACTCATTCGCTGTCACCCGTCGTAATTCGCCATCACTCGCCGCCACCGTTATGCCGTCCCATGGGTGTCAATACTACCGTTTTCGAGCGGGAAATACCGCTTTTTCTCTTGAATCCGTTTTTCCGCTTTTTGGACGAAAATTAATGTCCCGCTTTTTTGCATTAAAAAAGTAATTCCACATTTTCTCGTGCGCGCGTTCACCGCGAACGAGAACGACACATCAAAATGGCGACCCGAAAAACAACAAGTTAGAAAGCGACGAAAACCGCTAAAACACGAGAAAAGTTGACTGGAGGAGGATGTTTCCCGCTTTTTCATGAGCAGATGTTGACACCTGTCCGTTCTGTCGCTGTTTCAGATCGGTTTGACGTTGAGCCTGCGCGAGTTACCGTGGGTGAACAGCTGCGATCAGAACACCTTTTACCCGCGCAGCTATCTGCTCAGTGAGGACGAGAAGGACGCCATTAAAGGTCGGTGGATCCGTAGTCAAATTCATATGTATTCACGTTGGATGCGGTTCTTTGCGGCTTAAACATATAAATAAGTAAAATAATTATAAATAATTTAATATATTTAAATAATATATAAAATCCATCTAGACCACATGGGTCCATTAAAACATACATGGTGGAAGAGTATGTGTTGCTGTCAGAGATAGCATTGCAACATCACCACAACCTAATCTTTCTTCTGATGCTGAAATTATATGGATTATATGGATTATACTCCAGTTCACCAACAGTAGACCACTACATATAGGTGTTTTCTATCGTCCACCAGATAGTGGGGGAGATGTGTTTGATCAGCTTAAATTTTCACTTATGAAGCTCTGGCAAACTTGTTCTGGCAATACGCTTCCAAGTATATTGATTGGAAGCGATTTCAACCTTCCACACCCACAGTGTGGAGAGGGCAGAAATAAGATGATAGACGTAGTAAACAATAATTCTCTAATGCAACATGTTCAAGAACCCACACATGGAAATAACATTCTGGATCTCCTCTTTTCTACAAACCCTGACCTGGTTCAGCATGTAACGGTTGCCCCAGGGATGAGAGATCATGACATCGTTCTTTCTACAAACCCTGACCTGGTTCAACATGTTCAAGAACCCACACATGGAAATAACATTCTGGATTTCCTCTTTTCTACAAACCCTGACCTGGTTCAACATGTAACGGTTGCCCCAGGGATGAGAGATCATGGCATCGTTCTTTCTACAAACTCTGACCTGGTTCAATATGTAACGGTTGCCCCAGGGATGAGAGATCATGGCATCGTTCTTTCTACAAACCCTGACCTGGTTCAACATGTAACGGTTGCCCCAGGGATGAGAGATCATGGCATCGTTCTTTCTACAAACCCTGACCTGGTTCAACATGTAACGGTTGCCCCAGGGATGAGTGATTATGGCATCGTTCTTTCTACAAACCCTGACCTGGTTCAACATGTAACGGTTGCCCCAGGGATGAGAGATCATGGCATCGTTCTTTCTACAAACCCTGACCTGGTTCAACATGTAACGGTTGCCCCAGGGATGAGTGATCATGACATCGTTCTTTCTACAAACCCTGACCTGGTTCAACATGAAACGGTTGCCCCAGGGATGAGAGATCATGGCATCGTTCTTTCTACAAACCCTGACCTGGTTCAGCATGTAACGGTTGCCCCAGGGATGAGTGATTATGACATCGTTCTTTCTACAAACCCTGACCTGGTTCAGCATGTAACGGTTGCCCCAGGGATGAGAGATCATGACATCGTTCTTTCTACAAACCCTGACATGGTTCAACATGTAACGGTTGCCCAGGGAATGACTGATCATGACATCGTTCTTTCTACAAACCCTGACCTGGTTCAACATGTAACGGTTGCCCCTGGGATGAGAGATCATGACATCGTTCTTTCTACAAACCCTGACCTGGTTCAACATGAAACGGTTGCCCCAGGGATGAGAGATCATGGCATCGTTCTTTCTACAAACCCTGACCTGGTTCAACATGTAACGGTTGCCCCAGGGATGAGAGATCATGGCATCGTTCTTTCTACAAACCCTGACATGGTTCAACATGTAACGGTCGCCCCAGGGATGACTGATCATGGCATCGTTCTTTCTACAAACCCTGACCTGGTTCAACATGTAACGGTTGCCCCAGGGATGAGTGATCATGGCATCGTTCTTTCTACAAACCCTGACCTGGTTCAACATGTAACGGTCGCCCCAGGGATGACTGATCATGGCATCGTTCTTTCTACAAACCCTGACCTGGTTCAACATGTAACGGTTGCCCCAGGGATGAGTGATCATGACATCGTTCTTTCTACAAACCCTGACATGGTTCAACATGTAACGGTTGCCCCAGGGATGAGTGATCATGGCATCGTTCTTTCTACAAACCCTGACCTGGTTCAACATGTAACGGTTGCCCCAGGGATGAGTGATCATGACATCGTTCTTTCTACAAACCCTGACATGGTTCAACATGTAACGGTTGCCCCAGGGATGAGTGATCATGACATCGTTCTTTCTACAAACCCTGACCTGGTTCAACATGAAACGGTTGCCCCAGGGATGAGTGATCATGACATCGTTATTTCTACAAACCCTGACCTGGTTCAGCATGTAACGGTCGGTAACGGTCGCCCCAGGGATGACTGATCATGACATCGTTCTTTCTACAAACCCTGACCTGATTCAACATGTAACGGTTGCCCCAGGGATGAGAGATCATGACATCGTTCTTACTGACATAAACACTAAACTGAAAGCTAATAAAAATAAACCTACAATGGTATATCTTTTTACAAATGGTGATACGAATAGCATAAAGGCAAATCTTTCTAAACTGGCAACTGAATTCCAAAGGCTAGATCCAAGAATAACCACAGTAGAGTTGGCCTGGAAGATGTTTAGGGATGTATTACTTGCATCCATAGACAGACATATTCCATAAAAACGTCTGTCTGGCAGAGCTCAACTTCCCTGGATCAATAGAACCATAGAGAGGAAAATGAGGGAACGTAAGCATCTGTATGATCGAGTTGGAAAAACTCAAAAACAAGAACACTGGACAAAGAATAGGGAGGTCAGAAACCAAATAAAGCAGTTACTAGTAGATGCCTATAATGACTACGTTAAGAAGTGATTAGACACTACAGGAAATGAGAAACCTAAATGATTCTGGTCTTACATTAGGAATCTACAACGAGACCAGTTCGGCGTCTTCCCAATGACATCAGAATTGACAGCGTAGGGAAAACAATATTCGCTGGTGATTCTTTCTGCACAAACCAAATGGGACACTGAAGCGATGCAGAACCAGGCTGAATAACAAGATGCAGAACCAGGCTGAATAACAAGAATGCATTTATAGTAAACACTGTTTATTTTGAATTCGGTAATCCTCTGCTCACTCGGGATTATCGTTTTAATGGATGTCTTCTCAATGGAATGTGCACTACAGATTCGAGCACGCCGAGTCCGAGCCGTTGTATTCATGTTTGCACAGTCAGTAGCGTTACGCTTAAACACACACCGGTATACGTTGGCTTTCGGCTGCTTTTAGAGATTAAGACGCATGCGTTGTGCAAATACGTGCAGGTGTCTTTAAGCCTAATGCATTCCAGGTATTATCGGACTAACGCGAGTTGCTACTATTTGTGAGCACGAACCAAAGCCTTAATCTGATTGCGTTCATCCGTAGCCATATCAGACAGTGACGCGAGTTGCTGTGATTTTGGAACAACTAAGCCCTGGTTTCCTTCTAGTTTCGTCTTTGTGTGTGCTGCTCTTGTATTTTCCGTTGTTCGGATTAAGATTCACCTTGGTTGACACGTGTTGCCTTTGTGCTGTTTCGTTTTGTTATTGCCTATCTACCGATCCTCTTCGAGCCTATGGTGACTTAAGATTAAAACCACTTCTTTATTGTTGCATCAGTGTGCCAGAAACGTGTTGACATAGCCCTGTGACCGACTTTGCAGCTCGTTAGCACTGTCAGTACTCAGCGTCCACAATGCAATATTTTCAGAGGACTTCCGCCTCACAGCCTGCATATGTCTGCTCAAGTGGCTGCGCGCGCAACAGCAACCGGTGGAGACACTTCCGGTGACGACACAACAAGACGCTAAGCACGACCAGGTTGACGCGACCCCTGGCGGCACAGTTGTAGACAACGCCGAGCGGACACCTATCGGTAACACCGACCATAAGTTCAACTATACCCGAGAACCGACCGGTTTAACCGTCGTCCATCGTGAGGACGACGAGGAGGACGATGGCACGAACAATAACAATATTGATGACAGACTTGAGAGGACCCGCTCGGATGTGAGTGAGACGAAGTGTGAGGATGATGCGCGAACTCCAGAAGAAATTAGCAACGCCGATGAAATCCGGCGCCGACTAGCGACGGTCGAACTTGATGATGGAGACGGGGAGGAGGACGCGGATGAAGACGACCTTCAGGATAAGTCCAAGGTCGAGTATAACCCTAGCGGCGACCCGAAAGGTAAATTGTTTGTTTTGCCGATGTCCTTCGCCGATAATCCTTTCATTATCGCCAATAGTTGGTAAAAATGTGTTGTGTCCCATTAAACGTGTGACCGTTGTATTATAAACAATATATATATATATATATATATATATATATATATATATATATATATATATATATATATATATATATATATATATATATAACCACATTTTTTTAATAATGTGACTTATTTATTTATGAATATTCACTTTTCCGTTCGGCGTGGAATGCAAACAAGATAGACGGGGAGAAACATTTGTAATTAAGTTAAACAGATACCAGTAACATTATATTAAAACAAAGTAGTTAATACAAAGTAGTTAATACTGACTTAGTCGGTTAAGTTGTTAGAATATATATCATTTATACTACATAAAACATTATTTTGCGATGAAACTAAGCCTTGAACACGGAGCAGAACATATCTAAGTGCAATATGAATGTGTTTACACTAATGGGTTTCTGACGATTTGATAGATAACCTAATTCCACTTTGCTAGTGCAACAGCGGGTGAAGGACTGCTCAAGTATCAACCAACGTCAACCAATAATTATTCCGGTTTAAATCTTTTGACTGCAGCATATGGAGTTGATCGTGACGCGCCGCTTCGGCAGCGGCACACAATAAACCGCTAATTAAATCACACTTCTTGTATCGCACATTGTTGTAACTTTTAAACAGCTGCGTGTACACGTCGACAGTGTAATGCGTGTTGTCTTATCGTTGATCTGGGAGACTGTTTGTGCCAAACGTAGCATGAAGCTATGCAAATCACGTGGCCAACGCAAAATCGCATTCATTTCGCTTGAATCGGCGACATGCGTACTAATACTGTTGTCAAAGGCACCGACATGCAAGGTGATTATTTGTGTACGCGCGCACACACTCTTCATAACAAAGACATGTTATACAATATCAGCTCGGTGTAGTATTAATAATGCAATGGGGTTCAATGCATTGCCCTAATAGTTATATTCTTTAATAATTGTGCTTGAACTCTGATGTAATTGGATAATTCTCCTGAACAGTTTATTTTAAGGCTAATATTTTCTCGCCCATAGAGGCCCGTATAACATTTGTAGTTGTCATAATTCCCTTATGGCACGAGTGCATTATGATATTAAGATATACAGTGATTTCACGACACATTGTTTAAAGAATATGCTCAGGGCATTTTAAATCAATGACGCCATTTTGTTAATGTGAGAACGAGGCTACAACTAATCACGTTCCCCTGATTTCCTCATATGTTTCTTCGCATCTTCCTACGTGGTGACACACACACGAACACACACACGAACACACACACGAACACACACACACACACACACGCCACGCACACGCACACACAACACGCATCCACACGCACTCGCACACGCACACCCACACGCACACGCACACGCACACACACACACACACGCACACAGCCTATCGCAAATCTGGTCGTAGTGGATACTAGGTAGGTTTGTAATTTCGCAAAAAGAATTTGAAATGAGACCAAAATGAGACCAACAAATCGAATTGAAGAGGGACCTTTAAATGGGTCCGCATTGACATATAGTGCATAGGTCTTGTAGTATTCAGTCTTCAGTTGATTTACCCCTTGTGGATATATTAGTTTGTTATGCACCACTACTGGTCAAGCAACGTTCTTTGGCCATGACCCTGCATTGCTGTCCACTACAGATGACGGAACGGACCACGACGACGACTTTCAGTGTCTAGATCTGAAGTCGCCAGTGAAGTGGACACAACCGACACCGATACCACTTGGGAGAGGTTGTTCAATGACCACATAGACGAGAGTAAACCCTCCTAGATGTCCTAACTAAACCGCTAACAACGAAACCGACACCGATACCACTTGGGAGAGGTTGTTCAATGACCACATAGACGAGAGTGAACCCTCCTAGATGTCCTAACTAAACCGCTAACAACGAAACCAGTATTATATGTAACTGAACCAACCTATTTACGTGCCTAGTTAACAATACCACTGACAATGTATTCTTAGTGTGATTTCATCGTAATAATCTCTCCTTCTACTTCTGAATGTGTTAACGTGACAGGATTTCTTCAGCACAACCTTTGGGGGTAACATAACAGTCACCCTCCTTGCAATTATTACATGGGGGTTGGGGTTGGCAGGAATATGCCCTTCTTAATGTCCTGCTGCACACACTATATTGAATGAAAGTCTTCTTATAATATTATTATGTCGTCCATGCAAAAACCAGTCACAGACTCTGCATAATAAAACACTTCCCTTTATACGTTGAGCAACATTGGTAAACTGTTTACAAATCCATAACCGGTACTGGTCTACACAATAACCAGATATGAACGTGTAAATAACGCTTTTAGTTTAAATCATTTCAGTATCCTTAATACAAACGCCAAGCCAATGTATGCAATGTCTGTACCTTGAGCGGGTGGATACTGGAAACCTGTCGTGAAGTAAACTTCCTCTTTTGTTTATTTCTGTTGTGTTCTGTTATGTTCTGTTCTGTTAGTGACGCCAGGGGTCGCTGTTGTTTAAACAGCACCAATTGGTATTTGTCTAACCAAATAACACACCCTTTAGTTGCATGAAACATATATCAAAGACTTTTCTTTTTTCAGGTTGTCTTAATTTTTTTCAATGGTGTTGTTTGTTGTGCTGAACTTTGTGTGCGTTTAACAAAGTGGCAAACTGTCGTCGCTGTTGTTAATTAATAATTAATGCTGAACGTCAGTTCAACGTGCTGGATCTCATGACGTACTTGTTTAATGTGAACGGTCGAGCAACCATTGTGTTGTACTATCATACATTAGAGAGACAGGAGGAGGAGGAGAGAGGGTGGGGGATGGAGGGGGAGGGGGAGGGAGGGGGATAGAGAGATAAAGACAGAGAGACAGCGATACAGACAGACATACATACATACACACATATAGGCAGAGAGAGCGAGCGAGTGAGCGAGACACATATATAAATGTGGGAGAGTTTCAGTGAGGCAGACAGGCATAAAGACAAGGACTACAGCTACGGCCTCACTGACAACGACCCCAGTCTCACAAATAACGTGTGTTGCCAGTGTTGCCGAACCTCGCGGCTAGTCGGCCGAAGAAGGAGGGCGGCGAAGTGCCAATACAGGCGATAGTGTGGGCGCTGCAGCACGTCAAACAGTTCCTGCGCGGCAAGGCACACGTCGACATCGACCTAACTGGGGTAGGTCCAAACTCCCCACCAGTGGCATTTTCATTTCTCCAAATTGAATAATATCTTCAATTTTTCAGACTATTTAACTAATTTGTCTAGATCGTTTTGTAAATGTTGTTTATCACCATCATTGTTAACCTTTCTAAACACATTTGTGTCATCCGCAAATTTTAGTACGTCGTTTTTATATTATCGTCTAAGTCATTGATATATATATTAAGATTAATATATGTCCTAATACTGATCCTTGTATTACCCCACTCAAAACTGATTTCCAGTTTGAAACCTCCCCATATACTACAACAGGATGTCTTCTGTCAGTCAGCCATTGTTCTATCCAGTCAGTTATGCTATCCCCGATACCACGGGCTTTTAATCTTAGTAATCTTTGACGTGGCACTTTGTCAAAAGCTTTCTGAAAATCTAAGTAGATAATATCTATTGGCGATCCCTCGTCTATCCACTTAGTTATTTCTTTAAAAAGACATATTTGTTAAACATGAGTATCCGACAGAGGGCGACTGTGGTGGTTTGAATTTGGCTGTTGTCAATGGAACCACTTATATGCTATGCATGCTTCAATAATAACAACAACAATATCACCACCAACAACAACATTGTTATTGTTATTACTATTATTGTTGTTGTTATTATTATTATTATTAACGCGAAAATGTAATGCATAATGTATTCGACCTCTATTTCTACAATCTTCCGTATGTTTGAAGAAAATAGTACATTTTTGATCACGTTTGGCCCTTTACAACCACCTTTATTTGTGAAGAAAATATTACAAAATATGTTCATCGTTGTACCGAGGACGCCGTCCCCCACTTGATAATCCGTACCATGTATGTAAGTATTTATTCTGTCCAATATTTAACAATATATTAACAAGACAGCCAAGACTCTACTACACACTCTGTTACACTATACTACACACTCTCATACATTCTACTACACACTCTGTTACACTCTACTACACACTGTCGTACACTCTACTATACACTCTGTTACACTCTACTACATACTCTGTTACACTCGACTATACACTCTACTACACACTATGTTATACTCTTCTACACACTCTGTTACTCTTTACTACACACTCTGTTACACTCTACTACACACTCTGCTACACTGTACCACACACTCTGTTACTCTCTACTACATACTCTGTTACACTCTACTACACACTCTGTTACACTCTGCTACACACTCTGCTACACTCTACTACACACTCTGTTACACTGTACCACACACTCTGTTACACTCTATTACACTCTACTACACACTCTCGTACACCCTACTACACACACTGTTACACTCTACTACACACTCTGTTACACTCTACTACACACTCTGCTACACTGTACCACACACTCTGTTACTCTCTACTACACACTCTGTTACACTGTACCACACACTATGTTACACTCTACTACACACTCTGCTACACTCTACTACACACTCTGTTACACTCGTAGTGAAATACTAGACAATCTGTGTACGTACAACGACGGCGATAATCTGTTGCAGAGGCAAGGTCTGACGAGGACGCAGTGGAGCCAGTTGATGCCGTGGATATATAAGGTCGTTCAGTAAGTCATCTTGTCATCCTCGTTCTGTTCGTTGTGATGTTGTACGTTGTCACCCAGGCCAAATAGTCAACGCTCATGAGGTATTTCCCAATTCAACCAATCGGTCGATGTTTCTGTGGGATTGGGAGAGGGTGGCGCGTGCGTGTAGGGATGATTCAGATCGACGAGTTGTGATTTATCCGTCACGTGGATATCGTTGTTATTGTAGGGACGGGGCGAGGATCGTGGGAGTGACTGAGGGGGTGCTACGGGAGACAGAGGAAGCGCTCGACCGGGCCAAGGAATTCATGCCACAGTTCGAGATCGACGGACTCCGAAACATATGGATCGTCAAACCAGGAAACAAGTCGAAGGGAATCGGTGAGACACACGATTTAGACTGGGTACTGGCCAGGGGGTTAGCTGCTGTTTCTGTTTAGCATCGTTAATTGATGTATTATTCCCAAACATCATAGTTCACAAGGGTGCTAGTTTCTAGCTCACGCGGGCATTTTGTGTTACGACAGGTGACGTGCCACATAGCGAATACACTCTACTATATTATGTACGCATGGCATCGGTTTCAACGTTCGTGCAGTGTTGTACGTCGATGTTTTGATGGCATCCTAAACATCCGCCAAACGCAAATTGTTGCTATCTTCCAGTACGGTATGTCGACGCAGGGGTGCCACGTAGCGACTTTTATAGAACCGATTTCACGTATATTGCGTATATATATACTAGAGGGCGCCACCGTCAACAGTATAACGCCAGTACCAGGGCTAAACATCATGAACCCATTTGAAAAGCCTTAACATTATTTCTACACGTCATACACACTGGAATGTACCGTTCCTTGCTGACGACGCCAATGTACCAGCGTTCAGCTCCCCGACTAATGTCTACGGGCGGTCGCATTACGTTGCCGCAGGTAATCAGATAGACAGTCGGAGGTATTGATCAAGGGCACGCGACATACACTTTAGGCATGAACACGATATCCCCGACCAGAACAACGCATTACGCAACCTACCGACAGTGGAATGTTGTGATGCGCCTCTTAGCCCGGCTGTCATCAGAGGAGATGCCTCGCAGTGAATCACCTACTCCGTTATGTTGATGTAGGCGAACAGGAAGTGCGGGAAAGCACTGAGTGTTTGGTTGCGGTGTGTGTGTGTGTGTGTGTGTGTGTGTGTGTGTGTGTGTGTGTGTGTGTGTGTGTGTGGGGGGGGGGGGTATATGCTTATCACCAGGATAGCATTATCATTAAAAATATGTAACGCAGCATAATAATTAGTTACAACTCAAGCTAACTAAAATATAGTTGAATTCGGACGTTGCGATTTGCTATTCCTGACAAATTGAGAAGTGTCAATACAAAGGTTGATATACAATATATATATATATATATATATATATATATATATATATATATATATATATATATATATATAGAGAGAGAGAGAGAGAGAGAGAGAGAGAGAGGGGGAAGGGGGAGGGGACGGGGGAGGGGGAGGGGGAGGGGGAGGGGGAGGGGGAGGGGGAGACGTCGAGAAGCACGCCTTCTGCTAAGATTGGTTGCGCTATAAGAATCCTGAAAATAGCTGACTACGATGTGGTGAACAGGTCGAATTACTATGTTCAGTGCAATTAACGCCATAGCGCGCGTTGCTCTTCCGTTCTTGCTATTTGTCCTGTCAAGGGCTGCACAATTTTTGCAAAATGCTACAATTTCGTGTTAGAGAAAACACAATATTTCATATGCAAATTCAATATTTAATATGCTAAATGAATATGTTGCTCACCATTTGTTGTCGCCCCTGGTGTCGACCAACCACAAAACAATTAATGGCGTCTCTCCAAAATAAGTTACCGAACCTTCGTTTGTATCGCGAACAAATTTGCCAGCTAACCGGAAATTGGCACGCCATCTGGTGAGCACGTTTCACAAGAATACAAATAACTCTACAGAGGGCTTTGAGCGGGAATTCTCGATAAAAGTGAGAAACTTTACATCTACTTAGCTAACAATCAGAGTGATGTAATTAGTATCAATTGTTCTACTGCATTTCAGGTATTGAGTTCTTGGATACGCTAGAAAGCCTCATGAAATACGCCACCAATAGCACAACGCAAGGAACTTATGTTATGCAGAAATACATCGGTGAGTGTGGACACTTGGTTTTATCGATTTATCTCTTATTTCTTATATGTATACTATTGACCTATATCACGTGTGTGTGCTATCCGGTGTGCCTATATATTTGTGGTCTAAAACATTATATTTAACATAGCTTTAAAGATCATAATTATGCAAATATTCCAGAAATCCTGATATATGATAACAAACAGTTGTATTAGTAGGTTGGAATGCATTAACAAATAATGTTACTGGCTACTCTTCAATAAAAGCTAATTATATTAGTGCAAAGAAACCCCGAGCGATTTGACATTTCGCTCGGCAATGTCCGAATGGAGTCGGCATGTGACGTCAGTCTGGCCAAACGAACATCAACAAACATTGTGTTTCCATAGCAACGCAGAGCAACTGCGTACGTTAAAAGCTTATATGTTGCACTGGGGCAAAAAACAATGAATTTGGGGTGTGACAACATTTTTAGTATTTGAAACACTATTAAAACACTGCACATATATATATTTTAAATAATAGCTAGGGTAGGCCGCGAGGCACGTTGTGTATTGAGCTACGACACAATAACAAGGGGCAAGCTAGTTTTTATCCCGGGCATTTGTTTACTGCGACGTGAATCCGAAGGCTTCATTCAGCCAATAAATCAGAGCTGGTTTGACACAACTCGTTGTCGCTACTAACTTCGTTTGTGTGACTGTGACCGCGTTGTTGACTCATGCACGTACAGGAATGACTTGAACCGATAAGTTTATGTTAGTTGCGCCGTCAGAATCGCTGTCGCTCGACATCTAGCGTGATATAAATATAAAAAGTTAATAAAAGTTAAGTGCCTATTAACCGGCGTAGGAGAAGTTGGTTTGTTTGGGCAAAATTATGTCACGCGGCCTGACATCTACCGGCAAAGATCCACAAACTGGTTCCGGAAAGTGTCTTCGGGAATTTAGGTATATCCCCCGTTTTATGACTGAATTAATGTAACTTTTTTACAATTTCATGACTAAATATGAACAAGGAGATACAGTTGTACCAAGAACGAGTGAAAAAAATAAATGTATTCAAACTTTGCATATGATCTTTAATGGAAACAAACTACCAGAACACGCATAACTCGAGTGTTACGTGCCGGTAATCGGGTATGGATCGTTGAGAGTACACTAACACACATTTCGCCCTAGTCCTAGACACCCCTCGCTACCACCCCTCGCTACCGGACCAGGCACACACGCGACCTTTCACCACCGGCGTAACTGTTCAAAGTCCATATTATATTTATCTTCGATTAAAGATACGGTAACTGATTCCGTTACATGGATAGGATGCGATACTGGTTCCGTTATGTTGTTAGGATGCGATGCTAGTTCCGTGACACTGGTGGGATGCGGGAATGGTTCCTTTGCTGGAATGCCGCAGCGGTTTCGTGATGTGGCTTGGTTTAATGAGGGGTTCTGTGACGTTTTATGAATTTATAAATGTATAATTTACAAATGCAGGCTTGATGTTTTTTTACATCACAACACGGTATGTTTATTTCTGACAAAAGCATGATGATCCGCATACTTAGTAAATACTGATATATTGTTAATACAGTAAAATACTAGTGATCGTAATAAATCAACAAATGTCACAATCAAAATCACACTAAACAAAATCCAATTTACATAAACATATTACAGAGCAAAGGAGAGTAATTGCAAACGATAATTTATCTAGCCCTCTGGTTCACTAGACCAATATGACTGTATACTTTTATATTCTAGGTGCTATTTATTATTTACTTGGGCTGCGTGTCCAGTGTTCTGTGGTTGGGTTGGAGTCGTGTTCCAACATGGAACGCCCGGACTGGGACGTGCGTTAGACAGGGATAGCGACTTAGCAGCGGCCTCCGTGGCTAGGCGGGCGCCATGTTCTCCCGGGTCTCACCGGGTGCCCCGCTCTCTAAAGTAACGAACACGCACGCACGCACGCACGCACGCCTACATTGATATATCATTAAAAAACGACAAAATAAACGATGGAGAAGCATTCAAATACAACGAATAATCAATTGGAATTTCTTAACGAACCTTGCATTTAATTGTTGCTGCATAAATCGTTGGCGACACGTCACAAAGGGAAATACTTCACGACAAAATACGAAAATACAGACAAAGTACGGCGATGTTAGTGAAGTAAGCTATTTCGCGTTGAAGTGACAGCATTCCCATAGCGGTGGGAGATTCAGTCCTCAACACGACATGCGGTTGATGTCAACGAGTCGTACCACGAAACTCGCGCGACACTCAGTTTGGCACCGCGGTTTGAACTATGCTAATACTGCTCAGGGCCCGTGTGTCCAAAAGAAATACTGCTCAGGGCCCGTGTTTCCCAAAGAAATACTGCTCAGGGCCCGTGTGTCCCAAAGAAATACTGCTCAGGGCCCGTGTTTCCCAAAGAAATACTGTTTAGGGCCCGTGTTTCCCAAACACTTACATACTTATATCCGATGTGCTAAACACTGAACACACCAACTGAAGTATATTACATAATCTATGTTGAATCTCAACCAAGAACGGTAGGCTTGCGTTGTAGTATTACATTCGCCATGTTATTTTGGTATTAAATATTCTGCGAGTGACCCCCGGGGACAGTTTGTCGAATTCGGGCCCAGGTGTGATAAGAATGACTAGAATAAACAACGCGTGCTGCCGAGTACGCTGATGCACCGAATATCCCAATCGACAGTCTCCCCAGTTACTGAACTCTGCAATAACAGTACTGTCGAAGGTGTGGAAGTTCAGCAGCGACACAGTGCGGCTGCTGACCGTACTTATTGATGCGACTGATCTCCTTCACGTTGGCCGAGAACTTTTTCCGGTTGAGATCGTGCTTAACGGTCGCCTCGAATATGCCGCCGCCAGGTGTCGTGACGAGCGTAATCTGGTAGAGGACCTCGGTTACAGACATGGTCCCCGAGAGGTCCGCTATGCGTCCGTCGGTGTCTTTACTGCCCCGATATCGCAGCATACGATCGCTGGGCGCATACCGAACTGCCGACGTCAAGTTGGCTAAAGCGAGCGGCTGACAGACTTGACGCTTGACGTCCGTTAGTTGGTTGATGAGCTGGACGACGGCAGAGGCCGCCGCCTTGACCTTCTTGTCGCCTGTCGACACTGTCTCCCACGCCAGACACACGCACCAGTGCGCATCGATACCGGCGTCCACGCACGAGCGTTCGCCTGGGATCTCCTTCAGGAGGCTGATGCCCCTGTGTCGGATGTTGCCTTTCGTCGTCGACGAATCGTACTTGAGGATGTCGAGGAACGTCGCGTGGATGTCGTAGGGCGTCGTCAGGCGGCGCACATTCGTGCGCAGGTTGCGCATTACTTCCGGGTACTTCCGTTCGAACGACGGCGGGAATCTGAAACCCATGTAGGGCATGCGCTCTTCGTACTTGCCCTGCACGGACTGGCGCGCCTTGCTGAAGCGGGCGCCGTGGTCGGCCATCATGATGAGCAGCGTGTGGTCGAGGTAGCCGCTGGCGTTGATGGCTCGCAGGAAGGTCAGGGCGTCCTCGTCGACCAGCTGCAGGTCGTTCATGCCGTCATGACTCAGCTCCGAGTGGAACAGGAAGCTGAACTTGGGCTTGCGCGGGTACATGGCGAAGAAGTCTCGCACCCAGTTGAGCATGTTGACGTGCCGAGGCAGCGAGCCGAGGCAGTAGGGCATATGCCAGGAGTACTGACTCTCCGCCTGCAGGTAGAACGGGCGCATGTAGTGGTCGACAGGCTGTGCGCGGAAGCCGAGCATGCGGTACTGGAAGGTCCCGAAGGCGGCGCCGTCCTCCCCCCACTGGGTCGCGTAGCCGGCGTCGCGGAACTGCTTCCAGACCCACGGGTGGCCGTCGACCCGGGCGGCTCCCGGGTGTCCTCGCCGCGCCTCCGGCAGCTCGATCTCGTTGAGGCCCGTCAGTATCGGCAGAAGCGCCTGAGGCGTGCCGTCGCCCACAATGTTGTACGAGTCGAGCACGACGCCGCCGAGGATCTGCGTGAAGTAGCGGTGTGTGCGCGGCAGCATGCGCATCCACGACATGTGCGACGTCGAGTCGAAGCCGAACATGAGCACGTTAAGCGGCAGTGCTGCCGGGTCGGGTTGGCCAGGCGCCGGCCTACGCTGGTGCACCCGAGCGTTGTAGGCGATCCCCGACAGCAGGTGGCTGCGATAACTGCCATCGCTTCCACGGCACTTCGACTTGAAGAAGTCGCTAGTGATTGGCTGTCCATCGCGCATGTCTGCGACAGTGGTGCCCTCTGTCACCGTCATGTCGTCCGTCTTACGCACCAGCGGAGTGTAGGCGCACGTGACGTCTCCGTGTGACTTCCGGGCCTGCGCACTGATGCGGAACGTGCCGTTGTCCACGTAGACCCAATCTGGCCCGGCCTCGGCGCAGCGCAGAGGCCGTGGTCTCTTCGCGTAGAGCGCCTTCATCGAGTGCGGCCACAGCCACAGTGTCGGGGGCACGCACGTCTGGCCCTTCGTATTCGCCGGTCGAACGAGGAACGGCATGTCGGATGTCTCCGAGAGGTTGCTACCAAGGAACACCCTCCAGCCGGCCGATTGGAATAGCGTCAGGTAACACAGTATGGCCGTCACTATGCACACACAGGTGACCAGGACGCGTCTCAGTGACCGGCAACATGGTCGCAGGAGCAGCGCCATCTTCACGAGTAGTCTCTTCGCCGTCCAGGTCCGTCAATATTACCACCGTCTCTGAAGGATGATCACAACACACGTCTTAGAAACACACAACTGATCAATGAATACCGATACATTATGTAAAGGTAAAACGAACAACTAAATTATTGCGTGACCGATAAAACAACAGCATGATGGGATGCTGTTGTGACAGACATAACGTCTGGAAGTGATTTGTTTTATAGATATACAAAATTATAGGTGTGAAAACCAATACATTCCGAATTAAAACCCAGTTCTAAACATTCATGTTTGTGTAGATTTGTCAAATCAATATTGATTTTCATATGGTTGACTACATAACGTTTTATTTAATGCATATTCACTTTGTTAGGACTTAACATACGATTAAGCTCCACCACATCATGTCGTACGGCATAATCGGACCAAAATCGCTCGTGTAAACACCAGTCCCCACGAGACCGCTTAGCAAGGCCAATTTGTGGCTACGACTGTGCCGGTTCCAATTCTACGACAGTCGGTGCGATTTTTGAAGTAGCGACCAATCAGCGACCGCCGCGACAGACAGGTGCTGCACTCGTCGTGACCTGTCATCGAAGTTCCAGTGGTGATTGGCGCGAGTCAATAAGTTGTATTCACAGTGTCACAACATAATCGGATACAAATCGCTCATGTAAAAATGGACGTTTAGATGAGGTTCAATACACGGAGGAACGAGACAAAATAGGTCTGGAGTAAAAATTTTGCAACAGTTCAATGACTGGTGTCATCTCCAATAAGTGCCCCCTATAATAACCTATACCCGCATAAATAATAATGACCCCCTCGATCATTATTATCTAGATAATGATAATCCCTGCTATATAAATAGTACCCTCCTTTGGTATAATAAACAGCGGACGCATCTATAACCAAAATGTGCGAAGTCGAGAACACGTATTAGACTTGTATCACGTGAAGTGATTCAACAAGTTGTTGTCACATGCAACTCTAATCCTATCGCCAGCCCCACTAACACATAGTATTACATGGTCTACCAGCCCCACTAACACATAGTATTACATGGTCTACCACCCCAACTAACACATAGTATTACATGGTCTACCAGCCATACTGACATTTCATGGCCTACCAGCTACACTGATACACCCAGAATTCCGTGTTGGTGCCACATTGGTGATCCAAATTAAATGAGAGGGGTTGTTATTATTTAGATACTCACAAAACTGGGGAACATGTTATAATAATAACAGTTATCCGGGGTAAACATGATAATTATATACAATGACCGGGGTACAAAAAATGGGGGTACTTGTTAGATGTGAAATCGGCACTGTTTGTAGTTGAACATTTAAGAATACTCGCACACAAGCCTCAGTATGCTGTCATCCATTCGGTGGCTGTCTGGTGCCAGCCCACTCTGCCTAAATTACTAAGATTCGCCTTAGAAGTTCTCTTTGTGTTCAGTTGCACATAATCCGAACACTTCTATCGCGTCTAAATCTTCAGAATCCCGAGCTCATGCGGAGATATTTGTAATTTTTTTTAAGACATATTCACGCTGATTTACCGATTATAATCTGTAGATAATTTGTTCCACTCATTTATTGTTCTCTTTGAAAATGAGTACTTTCTGGTGTTCCATCTATTGTTACTTCGTGTGCTCTAGTTCATTGACTAATGCCATGTTGCTACGACTCCGCCAGCTGTCAGTGCGAAGTCGCGTCTCTCACGCTGTCAGTGCGGAGTCGCGTCTCTCACGCTGTCAGTGCGGAGTCGCGTCTCTAACGCTGTCAGTGCAGAGTCGCGTCTCTCATGCTGTCAGTGCGGAGTCGCGTCTCTAACGCTGTCAGTGCGGAGTCGCGTCTCTCACGCTGTCAGTGCAGAGTCGCGTCTCTAACGCTGTCAGTGCGGAGTCGCGTCTCTAACGCTGTCAGTGCAGAGTCGCGTCTCTCACGCTGTCAGTGCAGAGTCGCGTCTCTAACGCTGTCAGTGCGGAGTCGCGTCTCTCACGCTGTCAGTGCGGAGTCGCGTCTCTAACGCTGTCAGTGCGGAGTCGCGTCTCTAACGCTGTCAGTGCGGAGTCGCGTTTCTAACGCTGTCAGTGCGGAGTCGCGTCTCTAACGCTGTCAGTGCGGAGTCGCGTCTCTAACGCTGTCAATGCGGAGTCGCGTCTCTCACGCTGTCAGTGCGGAGTCGCGTCTCTAACGCTGTCAATGCGGAGTCGCGTCTCTCACGCTGTCAGTGCGGAGTCGCGTCTCTAACGCTGTCAGTGCGGAGTCGCGTCACTAACGCTGTCAGTGCGGAGTCGCGTCTCTCACGCTGTCAGTGCAGAGTCGCGTCTCTAACGCTGTCAGTGCAGAGTCGCGTCTCTCACGCTGTCAGTGAAGAGTCGCGTCTCTAACGCTGTCAGTGCGGAGTCGCGTCTCTCACGCTGTCAGTGCGGAGTCGCGTCTCTAACGCTGTCAGTGCAGAGTCGCGTCTCTCACGCTGTCAGTGCGGAGTCGCGTCTCTCACGCTGTCAGTGCGGAGTCGCGTCTCTAACGCTGTCAGTGCGGAGTCGCGTCTCTCACGCTGTCAGTGCGGAGTCGCGTCTCTAACGCTGTCAGTGCAGAGTCGCGTCTCTAACGCTGTCAGTGCAGAGTCGCATCTCTCACGCTGTCAGTGCGGAGTCGCGTCTCTAACGCTGTCAGTGCGGAGTCGCGTCTATCACGCTGTCAGTGAGGAGAGGTATTTCCGTTGTCAGTCGCCGTCAATGCGATTTCCTGGATGTGTTTATGTTTGATGAATTTGTTTTGTGTCATGTTCTTGATCTTCGGCGGTGCTCGTGGACTCTAAATAATGGTGGGGATCGTATGTTTCCGTGAATTCCAAAAACGGTTAGTTGATGGGAGGTTGGCCCCCAAAACAGGTTGAGACCATTGCCACACCTCCCCCTTTGTGGCTGTAAACAGATAACGACGGCATGGGTTTGGACGCGTGATTTTGTAGTGAACATGATCAGTCACCATTGTCTTGTTTGCCAGTGGAGTGTGTCGCCGCGTAGTCTTGCTGAATTCATGCCTCAAACTTGCACTCTCAAAATGCGCCTGTGTCAGGAGAAAGCAGCAATGCATTGGTACCTTGTCACTCAATATACAATGATTTGCCCGGGTTCACGTGTCAACGATCAGTTCTCTACGGCTCAATACATTTTGCTATAAAACCGAATGTATCCTTACCGTTTATCCGTGGCGCTGACCCTGCGACCCGCCAAAGAACGCCGAGCGTGCCAGACAGTGGCTATGTAAGTCAGCGGACAGACTCGTCCATGTGTTGGGTTGGTCGAGTACGTACGCCTAAACAAACGCACGGACGGCGACTGCGTGGTATACGGAGTCAGAAAGAGACTGCGAGCGCCGATCGATAAATGACCAGCAGGGATTTCTGTCGAGACCGTCAGATCTAGGGATCTATACGTTATGCAGTCGCGTAAGGGACCATCCCGATTCATCATCCATCACCGTCAATGTATTCTGTTCGCAGATATACAGACTATGCCTCAAACCGCAGGGGTGTGGAGTTGTGCGTCAGACTGGAATGTATTTCATTATATGGCTTATAATTTGGTTATTGTGTGAATTTGATTGCGTTTCGTTCTGCATTGTCCACTTGTCTTCCACGTGGATAGTTGGTGCCATATTTTGCCGGTGACCACGACGAAGTGTAGCCGTCCGCCGATGTGAGATTGTAAATGGATCCCCGTGGTAAATAAACCCCAATAACGTGGTAAATAAATCCCAATAACGTGGTAAATAAACCATAATAACGTGGTAAATGCACCCCAATAACGTTGTAAATGAACCCCAATAACGTTGTAAATGAACCCCAATAACGTTGTAAATGAACCCCAATAACGTTGTAAATGAACCCCAATAACGTTGTAAATGAACCCCAATAACGTTGTAAATGAACCCCAATAACGTTGTAAATGAACCCCAATAACGTGGTAAATGAACCCTAATAACGTGGTAAATGAACCCTAATAACGTGTAAATGAACCCCAATAACGTTGTAAATGAACCCCAATAACGTGGTAAATGAACCCTAATAACGTGGTAAATGAACCCAAATAACGTTGTAAATGAACCCTAATAACGTTGTAAATGAACCCCAACAACGTGGTAGATGAACCATAATAACGTGGTAAATGAACCCTAATAACGTGGTAAATAAACCCCAATAACGGGGTAAATAAACCCCAATAACGTAGTAAATGAACACAAACAACGTGGTAAATGAACCCCAATAACGACAATTATTTATTCCATTAGCCGACGGGGGGGGGGGGGGGGGCATTTTCCATGTCACTAAGATTGGACCCCTCTCACAATTAAGCAGTGTATGCACGAAGTTAATAACAGTAATGCCCCTCATTTTCATTGTTCGATATGAGCTTATTATAAAACTTGATATCATATTAAAGTAAATACATGAAGGGGGTGCGTTAATCACGCCCAGAGTTCATTTGTCACGACTTAATATGGACCCTCGGTTCAAATTTCACAATGGTAAATGGACCCCATTTGTACAGGAGGTCCGTTTACAATACTAGACGAGATGTCCGTTTACAATACTAGACGAGATGTCCGTTTACAATACTAGACGGGCAAGTGAAGGATGCTCGGACTGACGTAAAATTTCTACCGCGTTACAATCAACGGATGTGACGGTCGTTAGGCGCGTGTGACAGACTAATTACTTGATGGCGCATTTACTCTCCGTATCCACACCTATTAACCACAGGTCATCGCGTCTGTTCATATGCAAGCACGATACATCGGACAGCGTGCGTCATCCCAGCCACACCTGATTTAATGTATTACTGCATATCAAAAATGATAATCAAAAACATTAATCGCACTTGCGATATGGCTAGGTGGAATAGTCTACCATCGTGAACAGATAGCATGCAGGCGGTGGAATTTGTGGTGACTACCATGCTATGTCATATATTAAATACCCTGGTCTTAGCACCTCGTTTGTGTGACGCCAGGTGGGAATGTGTGTCGGTGTTCTTCGAATACAACATTATATATCACTCTGTCTCTCACTATGTCTCTCACTATGTCTCTCACTGTGTCTCTCACTCTGTATATCACTGTGTCTCTCACTGTGTCTCTCACTGTGTCTCTCACTGTGTCTCTCACTGTGTCTCTCACTGTGTCTCTCACTCTGTCTCCCACTGTGTCTCTCACTCTGTCTCCCACTCTGTCTCCCACTGTGTCTCTCACTCTGTCTCTCACTCTGTCTCCCACTCTGTCTCTCACTGTGTCTCTCACTGTGTCTCTCACTGTGTCTCTCACTATGTCTCTCACTATGTCTCTCACTCTGTCTCTCACTGTGTCTCTCACTCTGTCTCTCACTCTGTCTCTCACTCTGTCTCTCACTGTCTCTCACTGTGTCTCTCACTGTGTCTCTCACTCTGTCTCTCACTCTGTCTCTCACTCTGTCTCTCACCGTGTCTCTCACCGTGTCTCTCACTGTGTCTCTCACTCTGTCTCTCACTGTGTCTCTCACTCTGTCTCCCACTGTGTCTCTCACTGTGTCTCTCACTGTGTCTCTCACTCTGTCTCTCACTATGTCTCTCACTGTGTCTCTCACTGTGTCTCTCACTATGTCTCTCACTATGTCTCTCACTCTGTCTCTCACTCTGTCTCCCACTGTGTCTCCCACTATGTCTCTCACTATGTCTCTCACTGTGTCTCTCACTGTATCTCTCACTCTGTCTCTCACTATGTCTCTCACTATGTCTCTCACTCTGTCTCTCACTCTGTCTCTCACTCTGTCTCTCACTATGTCTCTCACTCCCTCCCTCCCTCCCTCCCTCCCCCTCTCTCTCTCTCTCTCTCTCTCTCCATTTCGCCCTATTGCTCCCCTCTCTCCACGACAAAGTTGTCATGAAAACAACATAACTCCAGCTTGCAAATCGACCAGACGCCGTTAGCTTGTTGAGTGTCCCCAGTGTTTAATGTACACGTGGCCGACTCTGTCCATTTTGAATGATAGTCGACGTCTTAGGCATCCTATTATACATCACGTTGATCATTTTAGAATCGCAAATTTTTTAAACGGCAATCATTTATTAACATAATTAATATTTATGACACTTTGAACACGGTATTGAACACATCTATCGGACAATAACGCTGTATTATAAGTGGCCACGACGTATGTGGATTACATGGCTAGTGATTTTAAATACATAATATTATTACAATAATAACATCGGGTAACCACTACAGATGGCATGGACAGAACCATCGGTTGAGACTGAGTCAGGACCATTGGACTGAAGCGATTAGAAGGCGACTCAATCGTCGTCTCACTTTCCTTAGCCGCTTACAGCGTGGATGTTTAACGACAAGACAATTTGGCTTACTTAGCTTGGTAGACAGACTACGGAGCTGCCAGAGCATCGCCCTTGCAGCATGCAGTTCACGTAATCACACCAGCCAAGCTTCTTCTGTTGGACTGAACATCGATTTTCTCCGGCCTGTTCCCCAGCGGCACGACCGCGCTTGCGGACAACAGCTGAACAGTTTAGCTGCCGCCTTCCTTTTCTCGGCGCTCCAGGAACACAAAGACTTCCTAGAAGAATACGACCTCGCAGCCCGCAGGCGTTAATGACGAGCGGTTACGCGATGGAAGTCAGGCAGCGACTCCTGCTGGCCTGTGAAGTCACACAGGCGGCGGTTTATGTGACCAGACGTGTTCGCCACATCCGACACTGCCAATTAGTCGGCGATTGTATTCCTATCGCGTTGGCGTACAGCTCACTGTGCAGTATTCCAGCCCGTTGTGACGGGAGGCGACGCAACTGCTGACAACGCCACCAGAAGCGTCCGCGACGAGGCTCAGTCACTCGTGAGATACGGAGTCCACATTTGTTCCCATATGTGGGATATTTTATTTCCCCTGGCATATAGAAGCAGATAGAAGGGACTAACGGCATTTAATGTCTCTTCCGAAAGAAACAAGCAATGTGGGGTAAATGAAACTGCTCATCTCTCTCTGCCGCACAGAGTGGCAATTTGTTGCTTCATGGTACATTATTTTTAACGGGGATAGGACCACATCTGAGGACTATGACACGTACGCACGTACGCTGCGCCCAGATTAAATGTTCTAGTAGTTGTACGTGTCAGTAATATAAGGATCTCAGTCTGGTGTCTGTGCGTGTCAGTACTGGAAGGATCCCAGTCTAGTGTATGTACGTGTCAGTAATGGAAAGATCCCAGTCTAGTGTATGTACGTGTCAGTAATGGAAGGATCCCAGTCTAGTGTCTGTGCGTGTCTGTAATGGAAGGATCCCGGTCTAGTAGCTGTACGTGTTAGTAATGGAAGGATCCCAGTCTAGTGTCTGTACGTGTCAGTAATGAAAGGATCCGTGTCTAGTGTCTGTACGTGTCAGTAATGGAACATTAACAAGATTGACACACAACGCAAACAACGGAGTGGGACTGAAGCCTTTAGTTTACCGAGAGTCCAATAATTTATGTGTGGTTCGCCCTTGAGATATGTGCCAATTCTGTTTTAAACACATGACTGACGTGTATACAGTTAGCAACTAATTTGTTCTATCAATCTATCGTCCACTGAGAGAACGACTAATGTGTCATACGCAAGTCTACACGGTAGAAATAGAAATGCTACTTCGCGTCCTCTGGTTGATCTACTGTCCTTAAGTTTGGGGAGAATATTTCTGTCAATATATTCATAACCTTTCAGTATCTTAAGAACCTCACCGGTCAATACGTCCATGTCCCGTGTTCTCACTCGCTCGTCAAATTTATAATTGAACTGAATTTGTTTTATCACTGCGTCAGTTGCCTTCGCACTGCATTGTGGAAACTGTTGTCCTGTTATTCCACTGAAACTGTTGTACTCTTATTCCACTGAAACCGGTGTTCTTTTATTCCACTGAAACTGTTGTCCTCTTATTCCACTGAAATTGTTGTCCTCTTGTTCCACTGAAATTGTTGTCCTTTTATTCCACTGAAATTGTTGTCCTCTTGTTCCACTGAAACTGTTGTCCTTTTATTCCACTGAAATTGTTGTCCTCTTGTTCCACTGAAATTGTTGTCCTCTTGTTCTACTGAAACTGTTGTCCTTTTATTCCACTGAAATTGTTGTCCTCTTATTCCACTGAAATTGTTGTCCTCTTGTTCCACTGAAACTGTTATCCTTTTATTCCACTGAAATTGTTGTCCTCTTGTTCCTCTGAAACTGTTGTCCTCTTATTCCACTGAAACTGTTGTCTTCTTATTCCTCTGAAACTGTTGTCCTCTTATTCCTCTGAAACTGTTGTCCTCTTATTCCACTGAAACTGTTGTCCTTTTGTTCCACTGAAACTGTTGTCCTCTTATTCCACTGAAACTGTTGTCCTCTTATTCCTCTGAAACTGTTGTCCTCTTATTCCTCTGAAACTGTTGCCCTCTTATTCCACTGAAACTGTTGTCTTCTTATTCCACTGAAACTGTTGTCTTCTTATTCCACTGAAACTGTTGTCCTTTTATTCCACTGAAACTGTTGTCTTCTTATTCCACTGAAACTGTTGTCTTCTTATTCCACTGAAACTGTTGTCCTTTTATTCCACTGAAACTGTTGCCCTCTTATTCCACTGAAACTGTTGTCTTCTTATTCCACTGAAACTGTTGTCTTCTTATTCCACTGAAACTGTTGTCTTCTTATTCCACTGAAACTGTTGTCATTTTATTCCACTGAAACTGCCCAGTGTAGGTTTACTAAAATACCTTGATAAAACAATCTATAAAAAGACTATAGGCACGATAATAAGATTGAACGGAGGCTTGACTGGGGGCAAGGTGGTCTGACAGGGGAGGGGGCAATACATCCAATTTGCTTGTAAAATGCTTTGATTTAGATGCTATTTAGATTCACGTGCCAAACACGTGACTGTGACGTATTATTTTCTGGCGACGATGGCATGCACGTAGCTTTGACTGACTTTGCCAAAGTGTAATTTTCCTTAATTATATCGGACTTCAATAATTATTAGCGGGCTACCTACACGCGTTCAACGGTTTCACGATACGCATTAATGACAATGTCACATTTTGCAGATAAGTGCCTGTGTTCAAAATATATGTATCGTCAATTTGTAAGTAGCTATAGTTTCAGACATATTTCGAACACAATTCGTAACATGTCTGTTTCAATTATCGTTTTGCAGTATCTTTCGTTGGATATTTCGATTGTTAAAACAAATGTATTATTATTAGCGTTACTTAAAACGGAAAGAAACAGTTTTGGTTATTATACCAACGCCGTTATACGATTGAGAAAACTTTAAAATGCAACACTAACGCTGATTGTTTTCCTGATGCTAAAATCAGAACCGTGCCATTGTTCTCGGGGAATCAAGCTCTCCTCATGAATATTCAGCATGCGCGTGAAGTGGTTTTAAACAACCAGCACGGCGAGTCGTATTTCGTTGGAAAGAGAATGGAGCGATGTCAGCGAGACAGAGAGAACCGCTAAATTGGATGAATAACAAGAAGATGCGTGGGACGAAGCCAACCACCATTTACAGGTTGCATCATAACATTCGTAGAATTTTAAATCTGTTGCAAATTTGACAGAACAAAAGCTGCTTACACGTCAACATTAGGCCTACAATCCATCAATCTAAAACAGTTGAAAGAACCTTTGTTAGCACTATGTATATCTACACTTAAAAGTTTACATTACATTTAACTGTTTAGGCTTTCGCCAAATTAGTCACTACTCATCTGTGGCGTCAACATTCAATCAAATATGACAATTAAGAACAACGATTTTTAACAAAAATGTCAGCGTCGAAGACTCGACCCAAAGGTATACATATTGAATCCTGTGGGATTACTGCCAACTAGCACAGTTGGTAAACAACAACAGGAACTATGAGCTCCAAACCATGAAGCACGCAGTCATAGTACTTGGTACTCCATAAAAAATCAAATTCGCAGTTTCCCAGGAAACTACAGCAGCGACAGTTGCATAGTACCACCCAGTGATTGAACATGTTATTAGAACAAGATTGACGTAAAATAGGTTACATTTGTCACAACGGCCAGAACATGTGAGCTAAAAGTGTTGTTTGATGTTTAACTTTTGGTGATTGTGATTAGTGTCTGCTGGTGTGTTTATTAAATAAGCTTAATTGTCTAAACGGGGCTAGTTGAGTCACCCAAGGACCAAGGGAGGGTTAGTTGAGTCACCCAAGGACCTAGGGAGGGTTAGTTGAGTCACCCAAGGACCTAGGGAGGGTTAGTTGAGTCACCCAAGGACCTAGGGAGCGCTAGTTGAGTCACCCAAGGACCTAGGGAGGGCTAGTTGAGTCACCCAAGGACCAAGGGAGGGTTAGTTGAGCAGCGGCTAAAGAACGAAAACGTGTGTTCTTTACCAAAAAATACATCAAGGAATTCATTTTCCAAGTAAATTGGGACATCGGATAGCTACATGGCAACATAATAGCAGTTTGCTACACTGGTTACGATTGGCCTATAAGTCTATATTAATTAAGTGCGTTGACTTATTAACTAAGAGCGTAAACTTGTCAGAGACGTGTTGTGCCCATTTGGGTAGATGTGTTGGCTGAGATGATATGAATTTTGTGTACAAGGCCTATGCAAATTATACAAGTAAGGCATAAAACATCACCTTTACCCCACACCAAGTGTTAGTTGAGCCAGCTTCCCAACCCTATTTGAATCAGCTATATATAATTATCTATGCATACTTGATACATTATTTTGGTATAAAATGATTTATTAATAATCATAATTTATGTGAGTAAAAACAATTTTGACTTAAGAATATTATTGCGCCCTAGACATCAAAAAGAATGACAAATGGCACAACTAACACTGCCTTCTCCTATGCCTAAAGCGATCTGGGGACCATTTCACTAAGACTAAGAGCTCATAAGAAAAACCCATTAATACACAGAATATGGTGTTGCCATATTATATGTGTGTGAATCTCTGCTTAACAATTGTCAGTCTTCTGATATTTGTCTAAGGAACATTTCCTATGTGAATAATGACTGCTTTGAAAGCATCTTTATCGAGTTACAGATTAGTAAACATGAAAAAAATCAATGTGGGTTGTATGTATAGAGCGCCGAATACCCGCATCAGCAAATTTAATGACAACCTCTCATTCATACTGGGAAATCTCACCAGTAAAATTGTATACATATGTGGTGATTACAATATAGATCTATTGCACTGCGAAGAGCGAGCTGAAACAAAATATTTCCTTGATGAAATGTTTAGCTCTGGGTTATATCCCTTGATCACCAGGCCAACACGAATAACAGGCACTAATGTGGTTAATCATGAAGATCCAACAGTTAAATATAAAAGAAAATTAGATGAAGATTCGTTAAACAGACTTGAGCATGACCAAAACGATATAAACTGGGAAACAGTAATGAACGAGTCAAACCCTAATTTAGCGTTCTCACGCTTTATGCAAGTACTAAGTAATACTTACAACGATGCCTGTCCTGTCAATATAGCCACGTATACAGGAAAAACAAAATGGAATGATAAACCTTGGTTAACAAGAGGGCTAAAAAATGCCTGCATAAAGAAAAATAACCTGTGCTTAGCGTTTCTAAAAGATAGGTCAGAATTAACAGAAAGTCGCTACAAAAACAAGTTAACAAAACTCTTACGTCTAGTAAAGAAGAACTATTACAGAAAAAAACTTGAAGATTGTAAAACTAGTACAAGAGAGACTTGGAAAATTCTTAACAACATAATGGGTAAAAGACTTCGTAAAAAAGTAATGTATCACAGTCAATGTATATCCTCCCAGTTACTGAGCAAGAAGTACTTGACATTGCAAAAGTAAAACTTCATACGGACACGATGAGATCAGCATGAAAACAGTTAAGCATATAATAAAGCAAATTGTAAAATCGCTAACCCACATTTTTAACAGATCATTGATCTGCGGATCATTTCCAAATGATATAAAATTGGCAAAAATCATTCCTGTATTTAAGTCAGGTGATCGTTTTAAATTTTCTAATTATAGACCAATATCTCTTTTATCCCAATTTAAAAAAATACTTGTACAAATATTTAACAAAAGGCTAATATCTTTCATTGAAGCACAAAACATACTGTCAGATGGGCAGTATGGCTTCAGAAGTAATCATTTGACCTCAATAGCTCTAACTGAATTTGTCAAAAAGGTTACTTCTGCAATGGATAAATCCCAAACTACGATTGGTGTCTTTATCGATCTAAAAAAAGCTTTCGACACCGTTGACCACAACATATTGCTAAGTAAATTGCAATGCTATGGAGTAAGGGGTTTAGCTCTGGAATGGATAAAAAGTTATTTATCCAACCGTAAACAATATGTATGCTACAATAATAGTAACTCAGAATTCAAAGAAATCAAGTGTGGAGTCCCGCAAGGATCAATCCTTGGCCCATTACTATTTATCTTGTACATAAATGACATATGCGATGTTTCCAAACTACTTCATATTAGTCTATTTGCAGGTGACACTAATATTTTTTACTCGGCTAGTAATATTGATGATGTAACCAATGTAGTTAACAACGAACTAAAACAACTAGGCCTATGGTTCAGAGCGAACAAATTATCGCTCAATGTGAACCAAACATATATTTTAATGTTTAACAATAAAAAACAACCTAGAACAGATGTGCATAAAGTTTTGAATGGAACAAACATTGAGCAGGTAACACATAAAAAATTCCTTGGAGTAACTATTGATGAAAACCTAACATGGAGAGAACATATAAAAATGGTTGAAACAAAAGTATCAAAAAGCATAGCAGTTTTGTATAAAACTATGCATGTTCTTGATTGTCAAACGTTACACATATTATATCAATCACTTGTTGAACCACATATGTCATATTGTTGTGAGATATGGGGAAGTACGTATCAATCCAGACTCAAGAAACTATTTCTGTTACAGAAAATAGCTATTCGGATTATTTATAACCTTAATTACCATGATCATACATCTGTATTTTTCCACAGCTCAAATATACTTAAACTTCATGATTTAGTTACATACAAGACTATGATGATACTCTATAAAGCAAATAATCACTCTTTAAATGGTCAGGTTCAATCATTCTTTAAACCAACCTAAGCTATACACATGTATGGTACCAGACAAAGCAAACTGTTTTATGTTAAAAAAAAAAAACACCACCCTCAGACTATTGTCACTCAAAGTCAACGGTATAAATATGTGGAACAGTTTAGCAAATGAAATAACTCAGCTATCAAGTTTAACGCAATTTAAAAAAACATTCAAGTTGTCATTACTTATAGCACATTTATAAACTTTTAATTGAAAGTTAGTTAATTTATAATTAGCACAAGCACCACTGTAATAAGTTTATAAGTGAATTGTGAATGCTATTTTGTATTTAATTTTTTACTTGTATTGTATTTATTTAGTTTGAGAAGGGCATAGCACCTTATAAGTCGTATGACTTCAGCTATGTCCCTTCAGCAGCAGCAGCACACCATACTAAACACCTGTATTATGTTGTTATTGTTGAATAAACTTTCACTTTACTTCACTTCAATCAATCACAGATTTTTAAGAGCGTTTTCAAAATGCGTTTCACTAAGATGCTCATAAATCCATCATAAGCTAATGATAAAAATTTCCATCATAAGGTCCAAAGTGTACACAATTCAGCAACATGAATAGAAAAGTTGTCCAAAAGTGGCTGATAATACGATCCATCGAACACTTTTCAACTACATTTGACCGATTTGCTCACTGCCACTGGGTAAAGAGAAAACATTTAATTTTAAAAAGAAGACGCCGCGTCGCAGAGGACACTATTTCTGTGACACAACCTCAACCGAAGTTGTGTCATCGAGTATACTAATATGAAGGTTAGGGATGTACCTATTTTGGTTAGGCACAGCTAAACAATTGCTCAAAATTTAAAAGCTAACGTTTCGCGAACAACCTTTACCTTCGCGATGCCGTAACACAGCGCGCGCAACGACTTGTCAACGACGTTAGTGGTGTAAAAAAGGACGCTGTAGACTAAAACAATAATTTACGAGCTATTCATCGCTCACATTTAGAAAACTTATTTGACTGTGAAAAACTGGATCTCTAACTAAAAGTAGAGTCAAGATAATACGCAGTTAGGTAGATTTGACTGTTTATGATGAATATGTTTTGCTTTATGAGCGGTCCAATCTCGTCGTAAGTTAGGAGCGTTTTTAAGAGCTTTTATATGAGCGTTGTCGTTGACGTTGTTGTGATTTATTCTTAGTGAAACGCAATTTTCAGTTTCGCTCATAGCTTAGGAGCGAAATAAATGTTTAAGAGCGAAATCGTGCTTAAGAGCTCATAAGAATATTGGTGAAACGGTGCCCTGGTTTAATGACACTTCCCTTAAAAAACGTCATGAAAAAAACGGGCACCTGAATTTTCACGCACGGCTTATGGTTATACATCCCACTTTCTACCACCAACGGCTCTCCCCGCGCCAGGAACGCGTTCGCACCACAGCAGTAACTATGACTATGAGTGCCTACAGCGTGGAGTGACCTCTACATAAATTTATGTTTCCGTTGCCGTTGTGCGCCTCCTGACGTTCATCCCATCCGCGAGGCAACGATCCCGCCTGGTCCCGGCATGGCGAGCGTCCTTCGTACGCGACTCTTCACCACACATCCTCCGAATTTACATCCAAAGAACCCCCCGAAATCACTCCCAGCTAGCACAAGCGTCTTCCCAGCAACGAAACTAGTCGACTTGCCGATAAAGATGCTGTAAAAACGCGGAGAAACGAGGAGAAACACTTACCCGCGGGACCTCGGATATTCCTGCTTATCTCATCCGGCGACAGAGCGTAGACTGCAGCGGACGGGTCGACTGCCGGGGTCGCAGTCCTTCGCAGTAGAAGGATCAAATTACAAACCGCCGCTCGGCTCCTAGCGAACGGGTTTTTTCAACGGCTAGTTTGCACCATGTGTATTGCCGTGCTGATTGTTTCCTGTATGTTGTGTCCGGTTTACAGTCATGGGAACTTCGAGGGGTGTTCAACAGGGGACACGCCATTATTTAATCTTTTTTTTTGCAACGTGAAACCATTGGTTTCAGTGGCAAAAACAGTAGTAGACTAGTCTACCCGGAATACCGTGTTTGTAATCGTCACATCGTGAATATGCCGAATATAAGCTATACGAGAATGTAGAGGCACGATTGTAGATTGGACAGATTGTATTAATATTGTCGGGGGTATTACCAATAATGGGAGGCAGGGGTGGGGAATATATAGGAACTGTAGGAGGATGGCGATCAACACACAAGTACAGAAGGTATGTATGGAGGAGGGAATAGGCTTCGTAGACATGTGGTTAAACTTTGTGGGAAGAGATGACTTTTTCATGAGAGATGGACTTCATCTGGGTGCTGCAGTTCTTGGGTGTGAGTTTGTCAGAGTTGTCGACGAGGGCACAGGTACCATAAATTATTTGAACTAGATGCGCAGGAGGAACTGACAGAGATAACTCAAAGGAGTACTACTACAAATACACATCCAAATAAATGTTCACCAATAATTTCAGACAATGAACTTAAATGTGTATGCTTAAATGCCAGGAGCATAGTAAATAAAAAAGTTAGTTAGACATTATGGTAGCAGATATTGATCCTCATGTAATAGACATCACATAATCATGGGCGAATAAAGATATAGAAAATGCTGAGTTAGCACTGACAGGCTATGCAATGTTTAGGAAGGATAGACGAGAAAGAAGGGGAGGTGGAGTCATTTTATATATTAAAGAATCTATCCAAGCATATGAAATAACACTGAAAAGTGAAGCAGATTGTGAGGAAGCAATTTGGTGTAACATAGTTACCAGTATCTCAACATTAACAATAGGAGTAATTTATCGTAGTCCTAACACAGTATAAGACGAAGATGTAAAATTACAAAAGGCGATAAGGGAGGTGAGTAAAGGGGAATGTGTTATAATGGGTAATTTTAATCATGGCCATATACAATGGGAATCATTAGAGAGTGCTGGAGATTACGACCATCAGTTTCTACTTTTAACACAGGATTGTTTCCTTACTCAACATGTCTTGGAACCAGCCAGAGGTGGGAATGTGTTAGATTTAATTTTGTCTTCTCAAAATGAATTAGTTGACAATGTTAAAGTACACGAACCTTTGGTTTCAAGTGACCATAACCAAACCCATTTTAATATAAAAGTAAAAACAGGGAATACATATAAAAAATAATGGAGGAGGAACTTCAACAAAGGCAAATATAAAGAGATGAGAACATATATAGCAAATATAGATTGGAATAACTTACTAAAGAACAAGACAGCAACAGAATGCTTGACTTGTTTAAAATATGAGATTGAGGGCATTATTGCGGAATTTGTTCCATTAAGAAAACAAGGGAAAAGGTCCAGGAAGAAACATCTGTCAAAAGAGGCTATTAGAAAAAAAATTCACAAACAGATGCTGTGGAGGGTATATAAACATACTGGAAATGTAGAAGACTACACACACTACCAAGAGGCACTTAACCTAGCTACAACTGAAATTAGAAAAATCTTAAACAATCTTTGAAAAAAAATTGGAAGGTAATATAAAAAATTACAGCAAGAGTTTCTATGCTTATATAAGGAGTAAACAGAAAGTTCGAGATAAGGTTGGACCATTGGAAAACAACAGTGAAAACATAATTTCAGATGGGTTTCAGATGGCAGAGGTTCTGAATGAGTATTTCAGCTCAGTTTTTACCACAGAAGATATCAAGATTTAACAAGATTGCCATCCCAAACAACAAGTTCCAGATGGCAAAGTGGACAAGGAAGCCATTGGCTTATCGAGAGTCCAACAATTTTCTCATCTATGTGTAGCCCACCCTTATCAAATATCTGTCAATTCTATTTTTAAACATATTCACACTACTAGCATTAACACAATCATTTGGCAGTTTGTTCCATTCATTTATCACCCTCTGTGAGAAAGAGTACTTTCTCATGTCCAACCTACACTGCTCCTTAACTAATGCTGCTTTGTGTCCTCTGGTTCTACTGCCTTCTTTAAGTTTGAAGAACATATTCCTATCAACATCCTCATAACCATTCACTATTTTAAATACTTCTATTTGGTCTCCTCTTTGTCTCCTGGTCTCTAGTGTTGTCAAACCACATTGTAATAAGCGACTTTCATAACTAAGGTCTCTCAATTCTGGAATCATTTTGGTTGCTCTTCGTTGTATTCTTTCTAGCTTGTCTATGTCCTTTTTACGATACGGCCTCCATGCTTGAATACAATATTCCAAATGTGGTCTAACTATTGCTTTATACAGGGGTACAATTAGCTGTTTCTCCTTATACATGATAGTTCTCATAATTAGCCCTAGAATTTGATTTCCTTTTGAAGCAGCAATCCCACATTGCTTTGAAACTTTCATGTCAGCACTAAATGTTACTCCTAAGTCCTTTTCTTGTGTGGTTCTACCTAGTACAGCATCCCCCATTTTATATTCTTCGTCCATGTTTCCATGCCCTATGTGTATACATTTGCACTTCCCAAAATTGAATAACATTTGCCATTTTTCTGACCATTTAACTAATTTATCTAGATCATCCTGTAAACATTGTTTATCTGTATCATTTGTAATCTTTCTGAATACTTTTGTGTCATCTGCAAATTTGAGTACTTTGCTAGATATGTCATCTTCTAGATCATTTATATATATTAAAAACAGTATATGACCTAATACTGATCCCTGTGGTACCCCACTCAAAACCGATTTCCAGTTTGAAATCTCACCGTCTACTATTACTCTCTGTCTTCTGTGTGTAAGCCACTTTTCTATTCAGTTGATTACATCATTACTTATACTATGGGCTTTTAGTTTAAGTATCAATCTTTGGTGTGGCACTTTATCGAAAGCTTTCTGAAAATCTAAGTAGACAACATCCACTGGTGACCCGTCATCTACCCACTTTGTAATTTCTTCAAAAAACACAAGAGATTGTTTTGACATGACCTTGCTTTTAGGAACCCATGTTGAGATGTATTTATTAAATTATGTTTTACAAGGAATTCCACCGTGTGGTCTCTAATTAATGTTTCGAGTAATTTACATACAACTGATGTTAAACTCACTGGTCTGTAATTTTCTGGCTTGTTCCTCGATCCCTTCTTAAATAGTGGCGTAATGTTTGCTTCTTTCCATTCTGATGGAACTATTCCTTCTTCTAGTGACAAGTTAAACAATTTTGCAAGTGGTGTACTAATTTGATCAACAATTTCCTTAAGCAGTTTTGGTGGTATCCCATCAACTCCATGTGATTTATTATCTTTCATCTTCTTAATTTTGTTTGCTATCATTACAGGAGTTACAAATAACTGCCCTAAATGTTCTGATTTATTACCCTCAAATTTAGTAAATGGAACTGAAAGTGAGCTGATATCTTCTGTGGTAAATACTGAGCTGAAATACTCATTCAGGACCTCTGCCATTTGAAACCTCTCTGAAATTATGTTTCCCCTGTTGTTTTCCAGTGGTCCGACCTTATCTCGAACGTTCTGTTTACTCCTTACATAAGCATAGAAACTCTTGCTGTCATTTTTTATATTACCTGCCAATTTTTTTTCAAAGGTTCTTTTAGATTTTCTAATTTCAGTTGTAGCTAGGTTGAGGGCCTCTTTGTAATTTGCATAGTCTTCATCCTTTCTGGTACGCCTATAAACCCTCCACATAGTTTGCTTAAACACATTTTTTCTAATAGCTTATTTTGACAAGTATTTCTTTCTAGACCGTTTTCCTTGTTTTTTCAAGGGAACAAATTTATCGATGATACTCTCAATTTCATATTTTAGAATATTCCAACATTCAATTGCGGTCTTATTCATCAGCATGTTATTCCAATCTAGCTTTGCTAAGTATTTTCTCATATCTTTATAGTTACCTTTGTGGAAGTTTCTCCTATACGTTTTTTTACTTTCTGATTTTACGTTGATGTCAAAATGTATTTGATTGTGGTCACTGTTACCCAATGGTTCATGTATTTTTACATTGTCGACTAATTCTTTTTGTGATGATAAAACTATATCTAATACATTTTCTCCCCTGGTTGGTTCTAGCACGTGCTGAGTAAGGAAGCTCTCCTGAATTAAAAATAACAATTGTTGGTCATCACCCCCTGTACTCTAGAGATTTCCATTGTATGGGTCCATGGTTAAAATCTCCCATTATGATACATTCCCCTTTACTAACTTCCTTTATAGCATTTTGTATTTTTGTGTTATCCGCTTCGTTTATGTTTGGACTTCGGTAAACTAATCCAATAGTTAATTTTTTATTTCCTGAAACTATTTTGCACCAAACAGCTTCATCGTAATCTGCTTCGCTTTCTAATTTTATTTCATAAGCCTGAATAGATTCTTTAACATATAAAATAACTCCCCCTCCCCTTCTTCCTATTCGGTCTCTCCTAAACATTACGTATCCTGTCAATCCTAATTCAGCATCTGTAATATCTGTGTTGGCCCATGATTCGGTTATACCAATTATGTGAGGGTCAATATCTTCTACCATAATGTTTAATTCGTTTTTCTTATTTCTTATACTCCTAGCGTTTAAACACACGCATCTGTAACCTGCTTCAGACATGTTTTTCGGACATTTTGTTACTGGCTTATCTGTACTAGCGGCCTCTTGTCCTGCTTGAGGCATCTCTAAGTAACCCCCCTGCGTTTCTAGTTTAAATAGTGTTGACTACCAACAATATTCGTTATGCTACCCATGCCACTGTCTACTGCTGCTGCTAGCCCTTCCGCAAATACTGCTGCCCCCTTTCCACTTAGATGCAGCCCGTCCTTCATGTACATATCAGCCCTTCCAACAAAACTTCCCCACAAATCCACAAAACCCACTTCCTCTTCTCTACATAGCTTCTCGACTAGCATGTTAATTGCCATCCCCCAGCAATTTCGATATCTATGACCCCTCCTTCCTATAACTGGTAGAATCCCTGACAGTATTACCTGCTCAACCCGCGTCTGCTTTAGTGTTCTGACCAAATTCCTGTATTTCCTAACTATGGCAGTTGTACCCTCCCTCTCTACGTTATTTGTCCCTACGTGTATTAAAACAGATCCACCCTTGCCCAAACCCACAATGTTTTCTACCCTCTCAGTTATTGCCTCTATTTTGGCCCCAGGCAAGCAAACTACAATGTCCTCTCCCTTGTTTAAGACTCTGTCGGTCTTCCTAACTATTGAGTCCCCCACAAACACCCTCGCTCTCTTTCTCACCCCCTCTATCACTGCCTCGGAATAGCTCTTCCGATGGATCCCCTCCATCACAGTGTGTCCTGCAGCCTTGTCACTTGTCACTATCAGCTCACTACCAGTCCCATTTACTAAATTTGAGGGAAATAAATCAGAACAGTTGGGGCAGTTATTTGTAACTCCTGAAATTATAGCAACAAAAATGAAGAAGATGAAAGATAATAAATCACCTGGAGTTGATGGGATACTGCCAAAACTGCTTAAGGAAATTGTTGAGCAAATTAGTACACCACTAGCAAAAGTGTTTAACTTGTCACTAGAAGAAGGAATAGTTCCTTCAGAATGGAAAGAGGCAAACATTACACCGTTATTTAAGAAAGGATTGAGGAACAAACCAGAAAAGTACAGACCAGTGAGTTTAACATCAGTTGTATGTAAATTACTCGAAACATTAATTAGAGACCACATGGTGGAATTCCTTGTAAAATATAAATTAATAAATACATCTCAACACGGGTTCCTAAAAGCAAGGTCATGTCTAACCAATCTCATGTTTTTTGGAAGAAATTACAAAGTGGGTAGATGACGGGTCACCAGTGGATGTTGTCTATTTAGATTTTCAGAAAGCTTTCGATAAAGTGCCACATCAAAGATTGTTACTTAAACTAAAAGCCCATGGTATAGGCAATGATGTAATCACCTGGATAGAAAGTTGGCTTACACACAGAAGACAGATAGTAATAGTAGATGGTGAGATTTCAAACTGGAAATCTGTCCTGAGTGGGATAACACAGGGATCAGTATTAGGCTCTATACTGTTTTTAATATATATAAATGATTTGGAAGATGACATTTCTAGCAAAGCACTCAAATTTGCAGATGATACAGAAGTATTCAGAAAGGTTACTAATGATACAGATAAACAAAGTTTACAGGATGATCTAGATAAATTAGTTAAATGGTCTGGAAAATGGCAAATGTTGTTAAATTTTGGGAAGTGTAAATGCATACACATAGGACATGGAAACATGGACGAAGAATATAAAATGGGGGATGCTGTACTAGGTAGAACCACACAAGAAAAGGACTTAGGTGTAACATTTAGTGCTGACATGAAAGTTTCAGAGCAATTTGGGATTGCTGCTTTGAAAGGAAATAAAATTCTAGGGCAAATTAGGAGAACTATCTCGTATAAGGAGAAGCAGCTAATGTACAAAGCAATAGTTAGACCACATTTGGAATATTGTATTCAAGCATGGAGGCCGTATCGTAAGAAGGACATAGACAAGCTAGAAAGAATTCAACAAAGAGCAACCAAATTGATTCCAGAATTGAGAGGCCTTAATTACGAAAATCGCTTATTACAATGTGGTTTGACAACACTAGAGACCAGGAGACTAAGAGGAGACCAAATAGAAGTATTTAAAATAGTGAATGGTTATGAGGATGTTGATAGGAATATGTTCTTCAAACTTAAAGAAAGCAGTAGAACCAGAGGACACAAAGCAGCATTAGTTAAGGAACAGTGTAGTTTGGACATGAGAAAGTACTCTTTCTCACAGAGGGTGATAAATGAATGGAACAAACTGCCAAATGATTGTGTTCATGCTAGTAGTGTGAATATGTTTAAAAATAGAATTGACAGATATATGATAAGGGCGGGCTACACGTAGATGATAAAATTGTTGGACTCTCGATAAGCCAAAGGCTTCCTTGTCCACTTGCCATCTGGAACTTGTTGTTTGGGATGGCAATCTTGTTAAATCTTGTTAAATATCTATACCCAGGAATGGCCGGCATCATTTGAATAGCAAGAACAGTTAGATACTTAAAAGTTCCCGAAGCAATCGGGTATAGTAAGCATGCTAGCTAAATGCCGAAACATGCCACAGTAACAAACCATAACACAAAACAATCCATAGATACAAATGTGATCTCCCACGACATACAGTCAGGAATACACTAATAACAAGCGTTTGAAATTATTCAAATGTTGACTATTTTGGACTTAGGATCGGTCACGCGTAGTCGTGAATACGCGATTGTTCTGCAACAGTTCGTCAACACGTCAAACACTAAAGTACAAGATAAGGGTCCACAAATGTACGTGTATAAGCGCCACGGTTTATTTGGGTATAGTTGTGTTAGCGTGTAGAGCGCTAGCGAGAATGACCTGATATGTGAATGTGTCACGACGGCGGATGTCGTTCTGAGGCTTCGCATGTGGAAGGTGTTCAACCTCCTCTCATGCAAGGCGTATGTTGGCCAGGTCTCACTACTGTAGAGTAGTATGTTGGCCTGGCATCACTGTTATAGAGTAGTGTGTTGGCTTGGTATCATTGTTGTAGAGTAGTATGTTGGCCTGACGTCACTGCTGTAGAGTAGTGTGTTGGCCTGGCATCACTGCTGTAAAGTAGTATGTTGGCCTGGCATCACTGCTGTAAAGTAGTGTATTGGCCTGGCATCCTTGCTGTAGAGTAGTATTTTGGCCAGGTTTCACTGCTGTAAGAATAGTATGTTGGCCAGGTGTCACTACTCTAGAGTAATATGTTGGCTTGGTATCACTATTGTAGAGTAGCATGTTGGCCAGGTCTCACTGCTGTAAGAGTAGTATGTTGGCCTGGCATTACTACTGTAGAGTAGAGTGTTGGCTTTGCATCACTGTTGTAGAGTAGTATATTGGCCTGGCATCACTACTGTAGAATAGTATGTTGGCCTGGCATTACTACTGTAGAGTAGAATGTTGGCCTGGCAGCACTGCTGCAGAGTAGTATGTTGGCCTGACATCACTATTGGCCAGTGATGTAAGTTGGCCAGGTCTTACTGCTGTAAGGGTAGTACGTCGGCCAGGTATCACTACTGTAGAGTAGTATGTTGGCCTGGCATCACTGCTGTAGAGAATTACCAAGATTTAACACAATTTTCCATCCAAGCCAAAGGCCCAGATGGCAAGTGGACAAGGAAGCCTTTGGCTTATCGAAAGTCCAACAATTTTCATCTACATGTAACCCGCCCTGTAAGTGTAGCGTAGTATGTTGGCCTGGCATCACTACTGAGTGTAGTATGCTGAGAACGCAAGCTTCGTATAGGGGTTTACTCTATATTTGGTGCGAACAGTGAGATATCTGTTTGACCAAACACTCTCAGAATATAAGGCCAGCAAACAAGGAGGAACAATTTCCTAGGCGGATGTTTAGTTCTCTGTAAAACATATGAACCATATGTATCACCCGCACATCTAGTCGACAATAACCCCAACATGATTTGTATTAAGACACGTACATTCCCACCTCGCGGGCTGCAGTAAGGTTCTTCAGGTAGCCTCTTTTCACATATTTGTAGTTCAACATTGCAGCGACCAACTTGTTTTTGGACCTTCATAGCAAGGAACATTGTATGCTTTCGGTCTCTCAGGCTATTTCGTGACACGGGGGATTATAAAGAAACAGTTTCAATAATTAATCCTCATTGTCTGCTAGTTCCTTCCCAATACACCCGTGCCCAGTATCACCCATCTGTTCACCCACTTTATCATTATTTGTAGAGATACAGGTCTCTAAAGATCAGACTCGGGGAGCGACTTTTCGACTTTTTAAAGTCTACACGCAGAGAAGGCTGCATAAACTGGACTCAATACTCAGCATTGCTTCATTAATTCAAAACTGTTTTCAATTGTTCGTGGTTCCATAAATCCATGTGATGCACTTTCCATGAATCTTGACGTCCATGATGATGCAAGTTATTTCGCCATATCTTTGAGACGGCCTGAAAACAAGCATGATGGTAATTGATAATAATAATTGTATTTATTATAACACGGGATATGTTGAAATGGATTTTTTATGGCTACAAACAAAAGAAGAAACCGATACATCAGTACTTACACTTCTTTGTTGTTACTAACATTAAAGCTTTTTTTATTTGAAGTACTTCATTGATGTCATTATTGAAGTGTAACTATATGATCCCAAGGACCAGAACACCACTTAGTATAGTCATGAGGTCAGCCTGTGTCTTGACTCAAATTATTATTATTTTATTTCGATATGGAATTTATAATTAGTACGTTTCAGGTGGAAATAAAATTGATATGCTGTAATTGGTGTGTAATTAGAATTGTTATACCGGTAATGTAATTGACCCCCTCTGACAACAAGTGATTTGAATTGACGCAAACCATCATAATATTTAACAAGATTTGCCATCCAAGCCAAAAGCCCAGATGGCAAGTGGACAAGGAAGCCATTGGCTTATCGAGAGTCCACAATTTTCATCTACTTATAACCCGCCCTCCTGAGATATGTGTCAACCTTGTTTTTAAACATATTCACGCTGCTAGCAGTTACACAATCTGTAGACAATTTGTTCCAGTCATTTATTGTCCTCTGTGAGAACGAGTGCTTCCTGATGTCCAGTCTACATTGATCCTTTACTAATTTTACCTCATGTCCTCTAGTTCTGCTATCCTTCTTGACTGAAAAAAACACATTTCTATCAATATTTTCATACCCATTCAATATCTTAAAAACTTCAATCTGATCTCCTCTTAACCTCCTTGTCTCTAGAGTTATTAAACCACATTCTTTCAGGCGTTCTTCATAACTAAGGTCTCTAAGTTCTGGAATCATTTTAGTTGCTCTCCTTTGTATGATTTCAAGCGTATCTATAGCCTTCTTACGATATGGTCTCCATGCTTGTATACCGTATTCTAAATGAGGTCTAACTATTGCTTTATAAAGAGGTATAATTAACTTTTTCCCTTGTATGTTATGTTTCTTCTAATCAATCCAAGAATTTGATTACCCTTTGAAGCTGCAATACCACACTGCTCTGAAACATTCGGGCGTTCCATGTTGGAACACGACTCCAACCCAACCACAGAACACTGGACACGCAGCCCAAGTAAATAATAATAAATAGCACCTAGAATATAAAAGTATACAGTCATATTGGTCTAGTGAACCAGAGGGCTAGATAAATTATCGTTTGCAATTACTCTCCTTTGCTCTGTAATATGTTTATGTAAATTGGATTTTGTTTAGTGTGATTTTGATTGTGACATTTGTTGATTTATTACGATCACTAGTATTTTACTGTATTAACAATATATCAGTATTTACTAAGTATGCGGATCATCATGCTTTTGTCAGAAATAAACATACCGTGTTGTGATGTAAAAAACATCAAGCCTGCATTTGTAAATTATATATTTATAAATTCATAAAACGTCACAGAACCCCTCATTAAACCAAGCCATATCACGAAACCGCTGCGGCATTCCAACAAAGGAACCATTCCCGCATCCCACCAGTGTCACGGAACTAGCATCGCATCCTAACAACATAACGGAACCAGTATCGCATCCTATCCATGTAACGGAATCAGTTGCCGTATCTTTAATCGAAGATAATTATAATATGGACTTTGAACAGTTACGCCGGTGGTGAAAGGTCGCGTGTGTGCCTGGTCCGGTAGGGAGGGGTGGTAGCGAGGGGTGTCTAGGACTAGGGCGAAATGTGTGTTAGTGTACTCGCAACGATCCATAACCGATTACCGGCACGTAACACTCGAGTTATGCGTGTTCTGGTAGTTTGTTTCCATTAAAAATCATATGCAAAGGTCGTATACATTTACTTTTTTCACTCGTTCTTGGTACAACTGTATCTCCTTATTCATATTTAGTCATGAAATTGTAAAAAAGTTACATTAATTCAGTCATAAAAGGGGGCATATACCTAAATTCCCGAAGACACTTTCCGGGACCAGTTTGTGGATCTTTGCCGGTAGATGTCAGGCCGCGTGACATAATTTTGGCCAAACAAGATTTAAAAAGATTTGCCATCCAAGCCCAGATGGCAAGTGGACAAGGAAGCCATTGGCTTATCGAGAGTCCAACAATGTTCATCTACTTATAACCCGCCCTCCTGAGATATGTGTCAACCTTGTTTTTAAACATATTCACGCTGCTAGCAGTTACACAATCTGTAGACAATTTGTTCCATTCATTTATTGTCCTCTGTGAGAACGAGTGCTTCCTGATGTCCAATCTACATTGATCCTTTACTAAATTTACCTCATGTCCTCTAGTTCTGCTATCCTTCTTGAGTGAGAAAAACATATTTCTATCAATATTTTCATACCCATTCAATATCTTAAAACTTCAATCTGATCTCCTCTTAACCTCCTTGTCTCTAGAGTTTTTAAACCACATTCCTTCAGGCGTTCTTCATAACTAAGGTCTCTCAGTTCTGGAATCATTTTAGTTGCTCTCCTTTGTATGCGTTCAAGCGTATCTACATCCTTCTTACGATATGGTCTCCATGCTTGTATACAGTATTCTAAATGAGGTATAACTATTGCTTTATAAAGAGGTATAATTAACTTTTTTCCCTTGTATGTTATGTTTCTTCTAATCAATCCAAGAATTTGATTACCCTTTGAAGCTGCAATACCACACTGCTCTGAAACTTTCATATCAGCGCTTATTGTAACTCCTAAGTTCTTTTCTTTTACAGTAGTACCCAGAACAGTATCTCCCATTTTATAGTTTACATCCAAGTTCCCATGTCCTGTATGTAGGCATTTACATTTCCCAACATTGAACAACATCTGCCATTTCTCAGACCATTTCACTAATCTGTCTAGATCGTTTTGTAAATGTTGTTTATCACCATCAGTATTAACCTTTCTAAACAGTTTTGTGTCATCCGCAAATTCCAGTACGTTACTTGTTATACTGTCGTCCAAGTCATTGATATATATTAAGAATGGTATAGGTCCTAATCCTGATGCTTGAGGTACCCCAATCAAAACCGATTTCCAATTTGAAACTTCATCTACTACAACTCGTTGTCTTCTGTCAGTCAGCCATTGTTTTATCCAGTCAGTTATGCTATCCCCGATACCATTGACTTTTAATTTAAGTAGTAATCTTTGATGTGGCACTTTGTCAAAAGCTGTCTGAAAATCTAAGTAGATAATATCTACTGGCGATCCCACGTCTATCCACTTAGTGATTTCTTCCAAAAAACAACATATTTGTTAAGCATGACCTCGCTTTAAGGAATCCATGTTGAGATTAATTTAATAATTTATGCTTAACGAGGAAATCTACCATATGGTCTTTAATTAACCTTTCTAATAATTTACAAATCACTGACTTTAAACTCACTGGTCTGTAATTATCTGACTTATTTCTCGAACCCTTTTTAAATAATGGTATTATGTTTGCTTCTTTCCATTCAAACGGAACAACTCCCTCTTTTAATGACAAGTTGAATACTCTTGCAAGTGGTATACTGATTTGTTCTACTGTTTCCATTAGTAATTTTGGGAATCCCATCCACTCCCGGTGATTTATTATCCTTCATTGCCTTTATTTTCTTAGCTAACATTTCTGGAGTTACAACTAACGGTCCTAAATAGTCAGATTTAGCCTCCTGAAATTTAGCATCAGCAACTGGTAATGAACTAATATCTTCTTTGGTAAACACTGAACTGAAGTAACCATTTAGGTCTACCGCCATTAAAAACCCCTGTGATATTATATTTCCAGCACTGTCTTCTAGAGGTCCAACCTTGTCTTGTACGTTTTGTTTACTCCTGACATATGCATAAAAATTCTTGCCATAATTTTTTATGTTACATGCTAGTTTTTGCTCATAGCTTCTTTTATATGGTCTGAGTTCAGTTGTAGCTGCATTAAGTGCCTCTTTGTAATTTGCATAGTCTTCTTCCTTTCTGGTACGCCTATAATCCTTCCACATAGTTTGTTTTAACACTATTTTTCTAATAGCCTCTTTTGACAAGTGTTTCTTTCTATACCATTTTCCTTGTTTTTGGAAGGGAACAAATTTATCGATGATACTCTCAATTTCATATTTTAGAATATTCCAACATTCAATTGCGGTCTTATTCTTTAGCATGTTATTCCAATCTAGCTTTGCTAAGTATTTTCTCATATCTTTGTAGTTACCTTTGTGGAAGTTTCTCTTGTACGTTTTCTTATTTTTACTTTCTGATTTTACATTGATGTCAAAATGTATTTGATTATGATCACTGTTACCCAATGGTTCAAGTATTTTTACATTGTCCACTAATTTTGTGATGACAAAACTATATCTAATACATTTTCTCCCCTGGTTGGTTATAGCACGTACTGAGTAAGAAAGCTATCCTGGATTAAAAATAGAAATTGTTGGTCCTCACTCCCTGTGCTCTCTAGAGAATTCCATTGTATGTGTCCATGGTTAAAATCTCCCATTATGATACATTCCCCTTTACTAACTTCCTTTATAGCGTTTTTTTGTGTTGTCCTCTTCGTTTATGTTTGGACTTCGGTAAACCAATTGAATTTCTTGAAACAATTTTGCACCAAACAGCTTCATCGCCATCTGCTTCCCTTTCTAGTTTTATTTCATAAGCCTGAATAGATTCTTTAACATATAAAATAACTCCCCCTCCCCTTCTTCCTATTCGATCTTTCCTAAACATTACGTATCCTGTCAGTCCTAATTCAGCACCAGTTATGTCTATGTTGGCCCATGATTCAGTTATACCAATTATGTGAAGGTCAATATCTTCTACCATAATGTTTAATTCGTTTTTCTTATTTACTATGCTCCTTGCATTTAAACATACGCATCTATAACCTGTTTCAGAGTTGTTTTTCGGACGATTTGATATTGGTTTGTCTGTACTAGTGGCCTCTTGTTCTGCTTGAGACACCTCTAGGTACCCCCCCCTGCACTTCTAGTTTAAACAATGTTTACTACCAAAAATATTTGTCATTGTACCCATGCCACTATCTACTGCTGCTGAAAGTTCGTCCGCGAATACTGCTGCCCCTTTCCACTTAGATGAAGCCCATCCTTCATGTACATATCAGCCCTCCCAACAAAACTTCCCCATAAATCCACAAATCCAACTTCCTCTTCTCTACATAGCTTCTGGACTAGCATGTTAATTGCCATCCCCCGACAATTTCGATATTTGTGACCCCTCCTGCCCACTACTGGTAAAATCCCTAACAGTATTACCTGCTCAACCCACGTCTGGTTTTAGTGTTCTGACCAACTGCCTATATTTCCTAACTATAGCAGTTGTAACCTCCCTCTCTACGTTATTTGTCCCTACGTGTACTAAAACAGATCCACCCTTACCCGAACCTACGATGTTTTCTACCCTCTCAGTTATCGCCTCTATCTTGGCTCCAGACAAGCAGACCACCACATCATCTCCCTTGTTTAAGACTCTGTCGGTCTTCCGAACTCTCGAATCCCTCACAAACACCCTCGCTCTCTTCCTCACCCCCTCTATCGCTGCTGCAGTATAGCTCTTCCGTTCGATCCCTTCCATCACATTCTGTCCTGACCCCTTCCCTCCTGTCTCCTTCGCTCTTGTCTCCCCCACTCCCCTCTCCTTCACTCCGGTTGTTTTCCCTCCCGTCTCCCCCACTCCCTTCTCCTTCCCTCCTGTCTCCCCTACTCCCCTCTCCTTCACTCCGGTTGTCTTCCCTCCCGTTTCTTTCCTTCCCGTCTCCTTACGTCCTGTCTCCCTACGACCTGTCACCTTCCCTCCTCTTAGCTTCCTCCCAGGCTGAGGTGAGCTCTCCCTAGCATCTCTCGTGTCTTTCCCCACTTTATCATCTACTGTTCCCCCACCGGAACTACTGGCACAACCCACCTGTTCCCTTTCCACCATTGCCACAACGAGCAGCCTCAGCTCTTCCAACTCCACCTCTAGTTCCTTCATCTTCGTACATCCCCTACACTCAAAACTAAAACTATCTGCCTGGACCTCAGCCCAGGACTTCTCGCACCCAGAATTGACGATGATATGTCTGAATTGATGACTCAGCTAGATTAGCATTATATACATGACGTGATTAGGATTAGCTCAGTTGCTCGTGTTTGTATTCTTTTTAGCTTGTCAGTGTTCTTATAATAGGGCCTTGTGTGCGGCATTCTAAGGAAAACATTATGTTCAAAACGTGAGAAACTATGGCAGTATCTTGAGTAGTTAAGTTAAGCTAGTTAGCTCACCTGTGGGCTTGTCACTTGAAACACTTTCAGAAGGGTGTGATTCAAATGCATAATAAAATATCACTTGACATGTCCCATTCACATAATTATTTCAGGGGAATAGCATACATGTTTATGCTTTATGCAATGTAGTAGTTTAACACTGTGCTAGATATTTTCTAAATACTAATCAACATTATTCTACTATGGCATAAGGATAAGCAAAAGCATGCACTTTTGTGAATATATATGTTAAACTGATTTGTGGGAAAACAAAACCACCTGTAAGATGACATTACAACGTTTTACTTATAAGAAAAAACATGTGTTTTTAAATAAAACACCATTATGGGACATTTTAGAGAGTTTCTGTTTCATTGGGTTTAGCCTTTCTTCATTTTGTTGCCAACGACTATTCGTTCACATACCACTGTTTATAATTAAGTACTCGTTTATACAGCAATGTGGCGTGAATGAAACTGCCCAATATTCAAAACAGCATCATAAGGATAGGAACTCGGGTTCTCTCGATTTAGAGTCTGGTGTTGTAACCACGAAGTCACCGTGGCCCACTGACAGTGGCTGACAAGTAGTAGCTGATAAGCAAATAGTCCTATTTTCGTAATTTAATGGGAATTTCATATTCAACATTTTTATATTTACAAATTGTATGCTTAAACATTTAGCTATTTTTGCATTGACCTAGAACAGTAATCACTGTCATAATTAATTAGATTAATTTTTGCAATCCTAATAATTATATACTTACTGCATGCATATCTAAGCAAAGCCAGAGGTTGAAAACATGCAATGAATTCCATATAATATTACGAAAACAAGGTTGAAAAAATTTACTCTTGTAAGCGAATGCACTTAATTAGCCAAACACCGGATGACACTGACAGTGACAAGCCGTTTGTCGAAGGTTGTTCAATAATTCATACGCGATCAAGAGTGTTATGAATGAAAATAATGCATCCATTTTCTAATGTTATTACGTTTTGTAAGACGTATACATTTCAGTGCCAGCCACTTGAAAACAGGGAACATTACTTGCGACAAAAGTCCTAAAATATATATTTAGAAGACAAATCACGGCAACAACGTGCCTGGGCGATAATGAGGAATGGGCACGTAGGCGAAGAACAAATTAACATACTAATCATCCGGTTCTTTTTGGTATTTTTTAAACTTAGATACTACATTTCACAAAGAATATGTTGGTGTTTCAATATTATTTATATTTCTAACGATTAATGAGTGTTTTGCAATTTGATTGTGCTTATTACTGATAACAAGCTGTCTCTCCATCTAGGGAAAACAGAGTCAATACTTTTCGGCCCTAAGAGAAAACTTCAAAATGGTAATTCGATTCAGGTACAATGTGTTGGCAACACACTGACATGTAAGTGTTAAATACGTGGTGTTGAACTAGATCAATCTCTTACTGAAGTTAGAGTGGCTGAACAAATAATTCCTAAGTCAAATGCCAAGTTAAAGTTCCTGTAGGCAAACAAGAAATGTCAACCTGAAAGCTAAACAACTTCTTACTTCGGCCCTAATACAATGTCATTTTGACTATGCAAGCTCATCGTGGTTCTCCGGTCTAACCAATAAATACTAGGCTACAGTGTACCCAAAACAAGATAATTCGGTTCCTTCTAAATGCACCAGCCAGAACCCACATTGGTTCAATTAAGTTTAGACGGGTCAATATGTTTCCTGCGGAGTTACGGGTTAAACAACTTAAATGCAACCTTGTACATTATATTGTCAATGGTAAAGCCCCAAACTATTTGTCCGAATCTTTCAACCTAACACGTAACCAACACTGTATTAATACAAGATCTAGTACTTTGTCTCTTCGTGTGCCATGCGTAAAACCATTTGAAAAAAATTCTTTTTACTACACAAGTATTCAGGCATGGAATGAATTGCCATATAATATACAAAGTGATCAGAATAAATATCAATTCAAATGTCTAGACAAACAGTTTTTATTCAGTTATCTTAGTAACCAGGAGGCTAGCTCTTTTATGTACTATTAACATAATTTTACATATGTGGTACTTTAGTACTTTTTTGTTTTAGCAATTAGCATGTATTTAAATATCTTAATAATCAGGAAGTTAGTTTCTTTATACATGTCCCAAATATTAGTTATGTCTTTTTACATAATTGTTTTTGTGTTTTTAGTCAAATAGTACGTTTAAATATCATATTTAAATATCATAATAATTTAGGAAAGCTTCATACGTACCATTACTATTAATGTATTTTGACATATGTGAAGTCTAATTTTTATGCATATGAATAAATAAATCAATAAAAAAACTTACTAAAACTAATCACAAGGATCCTCAAAATTATGACGATTGGGACAGTTTGTTTCCCCTGTTATTAATAAATCAATGTATAACCACGTATCAATATAAAACATTATCAATTCATAACATGCAGCAATTACACAAGAGCCCGTAAAACTTACCAAGTAAGCGGAGCATGTAAACATCTACTGCGCATGACACGAGCCTACCACCCTCCTCTAGTATACCCGGGAACTTTTAAGTTACGACCCGCGCGCTCGTGATTGGCTGCTGAAAATGAAGCCGCGTGTTGCTACACTATTGCTGCTGCATTTATAACGTAGTCAACGTATATGGTGCTGCCACCTACTGTAAACGTACTAAAGCAACAGTATGGAATTCGCCATCTAACGGTTACTTCCTTAACTGTTCCCTTGCAACTATTGAAAAATAATCAATTCGTTGCTCTGTTCAACACTACCACAATACTGCAACAAGGCAGCCGGTTCAGAACAGAATATGTGTTGGTTTTCTAATATTTCTAAACAAGTTTAGATTGTTGAATCGGACGTGTCCGATTATGTCGGAACTATTTATTTACGTCGCGACGCGTTCATCGCGTATGAAGCGGCACGTTTGATAACGACGGGACTATTGTTTACGTTTTGTGGCTACACAATTTACGATTCGAAACAAAGAGGGACGAAGAGTTGCGGACGTTCGATGCCCTTTGCAATTGTATCATTTAATATAAGAATTGTACTTCAAAAACGACAAGAACGCGATTCCTCTTCTACGCGCTCATACAACAATCATATTTTGAACCTGCGTCATTAAATTGGTTTGAAGCAATGTCGTATACGTGGTTTATCTTGCACGTGTTCACAGAGCCGTCGTTCTTTACACAACGTGGTTTCTCTTGTAGTGTTCCCAGAGACTTCGTTTTATAGACAATGTGGTTTCTTTTGTAGTGTTCACAGATACTTCTTTCTTTAAACAAAGTGGTTTCTCTTGTAGTGTTCCCAGAGACTTCGTACTTTATATTAATGCATCGTAAACGTGGTTTCTCTTCGTAAACCAAGTTTCCCTTTACGTGTTCACAGAGACATTGTATTTAATGTGTCAAAAACGCAATTTCTCTTGCACATGTTCACAGAGTTGTCGTTCTTTAGACAATGTCGTAAACGTCATTCTCCTGCATGTCTTCACAGAGCTGTCGTTCTTTAGACATTGTCCTAAACGTCATTCTCCTCCATGTATTCACAGAGATGTCGTTCTTTAGACAATGTCCTAAACGTCATTCTCCTGCATGTGTTCACAGAGCTGTCGTTCTTTAGACAATGTCATAAACGTCATTCTCCTGCATGTGTTCACAGAGATGTGGTTCTTTAGACAAGGTCATAAACGTCATTCTCCTGCATGTGTTCACAGAGCTGTGGTTCTTTAGACAAGGTCATAAACGTCATTCTCCTGCATGTGTTCACAGAGCTGTCGTTCTTTAGACAAGGTTATAAACGTCATTCTCCTGCATGTGTTCACAGAGCTGTCGTTTTTTAGACAATATCATAAACGTCATTCTCCTGCATGTGTTCACAGAGCTGTCGTTCTTTAGACAAGGTCATAAACGTCATTCTCCTGCATGTGTTCACAGAGCTGTCGTTCTTTAGACAATGCCATAAACGTCATTCTCCTGCATGTGTTCTCAGAGCACCCGCTGCTCATTCACCGGGTGAAGTTCGACATCCGCCAGTGGTTCCTTGTGACGGACTGGAACCCACTGACGGTGTGGTTCTACAAGGACAGCTACTTGAGGATATGTTCCCAGGAATACGACTACGACACCAAACACGAGTAAGTCTTGTTAAAAAGGGTCGACCCGTTAGAACCTGCTCCTGCTACACCTTCAATCACTGAAATACACAATCATGCTCGTCTCGTTTCAGAGTAATTTAGCGAACAATCAAACGTACCCAGTACGTTGTGCACATTTGATGGAATCCTTGGAAAAAACTATTAAATTAATATTGGTTCGGCCGAACAAAAACTAATTTTAAAAAGACAAAAGTGCCCCACCTCTATATACAATAACATCAACTAACTATTCATCAGCTAACTATTAACGTAAATTATTTCGGCGATTTTGAGAAAAGTACGCACTCTCTCGTTAAACCGATTTCGCGTGTGTGTTACTTTGACTATTCAAGCACTACATATTCGAACATCAACGGAGCTGATTGGCGACGGGTTAAATCAAGCGGAGAAGTCGCTTTAACCCTTGAGCGCGTGTTGTTTGCAGGTCCGTGCATCTGTCGAATGTTGCCATTCAACAGAACTATCTCAATGGCAAACGTTCGAGCGAACTTCCCGACAACAACTTCATGACGAGCGAGGAGTTCAAGCAGTATCTCTGGTTTGTCGATAGTTTTATATCTGGTCCTGTTTGTTTTCCAGTCACGTTTACCGAGCATTTTGCACATTTTGGTGAAATCCTGAATCTACCCACGTATGTAATTATTTATATGTGCATAATTCGTTTTCGTCGTCGGGGCAGAGGAAAAAGAGAAAACTCAATGGATTATATAACGCAACTGATTCTTCAAGCTAAATTCCTTACAGTCGAACATATAAGAATGTATTACGAAACCAAACAGGAAACAATGCTGCATGATTGCGCGTTCGTGTGTGTATGCGTGTGCGCGCGTGAGTGCGTGCGTGTATACGCGTAGTGTGTGTGTGTGTGCGCGCGTGTGTACGTGTATGCGCGTGTGTGACACGCTCGTACCTGCCCACGTGTGTTGCAAAACTCACTGGCATCCGTCTGTCTCGAAAGGTAACGGAGCTGCGCCGTGGGTGACATCAATGTTTTGCACATCATCTGTTTTGACTAATAAATCCGATTTTGAGTGTCAGTCTCTGCTACAGATGGTACAGGTGTAGACTGTTTAATGGAGAGACGTGGTAATCGATGGTCTTTCTCTCCGAGGCTCTCTCTTCTCTGTCTGCTGAGCACAACACGGGCACAGATTTTCCCCACTGTGCTGAGCAGGGAGATTACTCTGTAGTTGTTATAGTAACTACGATCGCCTTTATTCTTATAAAGGGTGACAATGTTGGCGTCACACCTGTCTGGAAACACCGAGCCCTCTCCCTAGAGCCCTCTCCCTAGTACAGGCACAGAAGCTTGTAAAGATGTTTCAGCAGAGCGGGCTTACCACACTTGATCACCTCAGGTGGTATGCCATCGCTACCAGGTGTTTTACTGCAGACTAGAGAGTCAGTGCCCCAATGAGTTCCTCTACAGTTGGTTGGCTGTGTTAGTTCGTGGACGCCCTTTCTGCTTTGGGTGGTGAAATTTCTTTGGCCGTTGCCTGACCTTGCTGCACACCAGGAAATGGTCAGTGTCGCAGTCTGCACTGTAACAACTGCCGTTGCCATTAGCACATTGTTCAGAGTAGCTCGCCTGGTCACGACTAGGTCAAGCTAGTGCCAGTGGTGCGATCGAGGATGCCTCCAGGACAATATGTGGCATGACTTCGTAAGGAAGAACGAGTTGGTGATACAGAGGCTGTAACAAGAACAAAGTTCCAATAGTCTTTGGCCATTTTCGTTCGTTTCCCCAATCCCGTAGTCTCGAAGGCAAGTTAGCCGCCGTCCATGGTCCGACCCCACTCTGGCGTTGAAGTCTCCCAGCATGAATAGATGTTCAGAAGTGGGAATACTTCTGATTGCATTGTCTAATTCCTCATAGAACTGGTCCTTAATGTCAGTTGTGGAGCAGAGTGTTGGAGCATAGATGCTCAATATGTTGACAAGGCCTGATACTGTAGAGCGGCGAATGACAAGGATACGTTCTGAGCCACCTGTCTATGGTTTGGTCGACTCAAATAAGGAGTTTCTCACTGCGAAGCCCACTCCATGCTGGCGTAGTTCCTCAGGATGCTTCCACTGCCAGAAGAATGTATATTCCTGCTCCCACAGGGACCCACGAGTCCCGTTTCCTGCAATGCGACGATATCAATGTTGAGTCGTTTGAGTTCGAGGTCGATGATGGTTGTCTTCCTCGAATCATCGATCTGTTGGAGAGACGATATCTGTCCTGACATCCAAGCTTGATAATCGAAGAACTGGCATCTTCTTTATTCTGTTTGATTTGCCTGGTGTGATGTTGTCGATCCACTTGTTGAGCAGATGCTCTAAGATCCAAACACCCATTGAAGCAGGAGGACCGTGACAGGTCGGCACCTTATTGGCCGGGGGTTGCCCAGTTTGAGGCGGGCGATAGCTGACCAGTGGGACACGATGATCCCTCCCACCGTCGGAGGCAACCCGTAGCGCCCGTTCTACGTTAGTTGAGTTGGGCTTGCAACGCGTAACTGCTGCCTCCCGTGTTGTGCTACTGCTGATCAGTGATACTGAAGTATCCTCTCCAAGGCGCAAGCCTGTGCGAAATGTGAGGAGATCCTGGGTTGCTCAGTCGTCAGGATCCCCCTCTCAGCCTCACTGGTGCAGTCTAAAGGAACCACATGGAGGTTGTGCTAGAGTCCTGTCAGTGGAGAGGCTATGTACCAGCAGGGGAGACTTTCGCAGTCGGTTCCCTTTTCGCTCCCAGGAGCTACCTGGTAGCTGCAGCAGGAAGTGGGAGTATGAAGCAAGCGCTACAAACTACCCAATAAACTACAGCGCTAGACCCGTCACGTAAACCCGTCACGTAAACACACCAAACCACAATTGCAAAAGTTACGCCTTAATTAAACATATGTTACTATTGGTCCGTCCTTCATGTCCAGGCTGCCGTTGTTGCAGTATGATTGGCGAGGTCGCCACGTGGGATGATGTCACGTACCCCGCCATGAAAGACGCTGTCGTCAACACCCTTCTGACGACACTGGACGTCCCCGAGACTAGGAAGGTAGGCGCTGTTACGATATCACCTGCATTGAACATGTCGTTAAAATATGATCTTTATATCGTAACATCATGTTAGACTTCCATAATGTATAAACTATATCTTTTCTAACATCTTCACCGCCCCAATGTGTTTTAATGCATCACATTTTGTGTACGCGGCATGTACGATACATACGATCACACTTTGTACGATACTTAGATCACACTTTGTACGATACATACGATCACACTTTGTACGATACATACGATCACACTTTGTACGATAAATACGATCACACTTTGCACCTTAAATTAATTAGCTCCCTCAAGTTTCCCTCAATTAGGACATATATGACATTAATGAACATTAGCTATCAAGAGGTAAATTCTCGGGTATGTTGACAGAACGCATTTGAATTGTACGGCGCCGACTTCATCATGGCGCAAGACTTGAAGCCATGGCTTCTCGAAGTCAACTCAAGTCCCGGCATGGCGCCCACGTCCAAAGAGAAGGCGAGGCTATGTGCTGGTGTCGTCGATGATGCCATCAAAGGTAAGTCAGACTTATCAAATCGGCACGTTAGACGTTGACACATTTGTGTAAATTTGTGTAAACATACATCAAACATTATTGACAACAATTGGAAATTTTAATAGCAACGGTAATGCTAAAATGGACGCGTTGCACAAAAATCAATAATTGTTGGAGTCTCGATAAGAAAATGATGGAATTTCGATAAACCAATGTTGGAGTCTCGATAAGCCAATGTTAGAGTCTCGATAAGCCAACGTTTGGGTCTCGGTAAACCAAGGGCTTCCTTGTCCACGACATGAAATTATTGATAACTTAATGTTGTCATATTTGTTCAGAACAAAGCTGCACATTAAGCATGGTCGATCTAAGCATCCGGCATATTTACATTCACTGCTCACACCTGCAAGAAACCATAGACAGTCTTGACCATCTGATCTACCTTTTGTTACCAGAATTGAAACAAACATTGGAACTAGGGCTTTCTCAGCTGCCACATCAACTCTTTGGAACTCACCCCCTGCTAGCGTTATGCAGGAAATACAATCACATTTCGCTTTGACGCGCCTCTGAGCTCAGCTAGCGGATGATTTTGGCGTAACAGGCGTCTTCGTATTGTATTGTATATTTACGTTCACTTATAAAGATTGTCACATCACGTAACAGGCGTCTTCGTATTGCATTGCATATTTACGTTCACATATAAAGATTGTCACATCACGCGGTGGCGCAGGGGTTAGAACGTCGGACTCTCAATAGAGAGAACCCGGGTTCGAATCCTCTAGCACACGTTGCCACGGTTCACTCAGTTGTATAAATGAGTTCCTGACAATAGACAGAGGCGGATATGTGAACTAATAATATTCGCGCTGTAATTGCAGCGTGGCTGTTTGCTTCCTCGAGAAGGCGTTGGAACGAACAGGGCTGCCAGGGGGTGAAGTGTAAAGCGCTTTGAACAGTTCCAAGGATAGGATACCGCGCTACATAAGAACGTACTTTCACCTTTATTTCACAATTGACTTTGTGTTTCAGTGATTCTCGACCGGAAAGAGAACAAGACTTGCGAGACGGGTCGCTTCGAACTGGTGTGGCGCGACGTGGCCGTGCCGCAGGTGAAGTGCGTCGACACCAAGTTCGTTCTGGAAGGTCAGAAGATACGCAAGACTGACCTACAGAAGTACGCCGTCATCGACGCGAAGCTGGCGAAGGCGGAGCGCGTCGAACGGGAGCGGGAGGCGACGCGGCTGACGAAGGTAGAGGCGGACCGCCAGAAACAGGAGGAGCTGCGTATGCAGAAGCAACAAGAGGTGGAGGCGAGGATACGCCAAGCGAGGGATTTCGAGGAGGCGAGACAACGTAAGGAGGAGGAGGAAGAGGAGGAAGAGGAGGGAGAGGAGGAAGAGGAGGAAGATAGTGAAGACGGGGAGTTTTGGGGCAAGGGCGACGACAAGTCTGGCGGGAAGGACCGACAACCGAGTGGCGACCACGAGAAAGACCCGCACTGGACTACAATCCTCAACAAGACTGTTCCCATTCAAAGTACTGGCTACTGAACCATGCAGCTGTCGTGTCGTGATATTATCTCGCTGGTGCACAAGACCATGCAGCTGTCGTGTCGTGATATTATCTCGCTGGTGCACAAGACCACGCAGCTGTCGTGTCGTGATATTATCTCGCTGGTGCATAAGACCATGCAGCTGTCGTGTCGTGATATTATCTCGCTGGTGCACAAGACCACGCAGCTGTCGTGTCATCATATTATCTCGCTGGCGCACAAGACCACGCAGCTGTCGTGTCGTGATATTATCTCGCTGGTGCACAAGACCACGCAGCTGTCGTGTCGTCATATTATCTCGCTGGCGCACAAGACCCTACATGTCACTCACTTTAATTATGATACTTACCAGTATTACACAGCTGATACTCTAAACCATAGGTTATTGCAACATTGCTTTGCAGAATGACGATTTTGAAGTTAAACATCTAATGATTTGTATATTTTATAATTCCAACTTCAATGTATATGCTGTAGGAGTAAATTGCTTTTAAGATGGCGGTGAAGTCATTAAAATGTACATGCATCTCATTCGTAATGTATATATCTATTTAGAAATTACCCCGTAAAGTGCACAGTGCTGGCTGATTTTACAGCAAGTTACAATATCGTATTTTGCGATAATAGGCAATTATGATAATGTTATGCAACGTGTATGTGATGAGTCTCTAAAACTAGACTTACCGATATTAAACTGTCGATGCCCTAAGCCACTAAGTCAGGTTGTTGTATTCTTTTGCAGAATGACGATTTTGATGTTAACCATTTAGTAGTTTGTATATTTTACCATTCCAACTTCATTGTGGGTGTTTTATGATAAAAAATACCCTTGTTGGCTAACAAGGCAGGGTTTGTGATACGGTAGTTGGTAATGTGTACATGCGTATAATGAAAATTATTCATACATTATATTAGGTTTTACCGTCCAATGCTCCGTGGTGGTCTGGCTGATTTTGCAGCTAGTTACAATGTAGTAACTTCGCAATGAACAATTATCGTGTCTGTGATAAGTCTGAAACGAGACAGCGGTGGTTAAAGCATATTTTGAACAGTTTATGTGATTGCTGCATTATTTAAACACAGATGTGCTCAAACGCGCAGCGAACGACACTTTCTACTACCAAAAGCAATATGTAATGTGTGATATGTGCATTGTTTTAATATGTCTACTATGTGTCTATGACTGTATATATGTATGTATATGCAGCATGTAAATGTTATCATCAATTTATAAATAATAAACTAATTGTGAGACTTTAATTCACGGCATTAAAATTCGTTTCCATCGAGCCGGTAGGCGGCGCTTCAAGTACCATCTAAGTATTGACCAATAGTATACGATAATGTTGTGTGTTTCGCACCTTTCAGTTGGAGTAAATAACTTATTCTGCCGTTTTAATTGGTGCAATATTTCATAAAAAATATTTTATTTCGCTATTTGTTGTAAAATTACCTATAAAGATAGTTTCAATACAAAACGTGGCACGCCTACCTTATTAATTGGATATATTTCCCCGGTATGCCCTTGACGTTACTTAGATATCATTTAGAGGTGCACAGTCGTTTGTATCGTAACATCGTGTTACGTACTAGACACTGTATCTACCCTAACATCTAGACCGCCCAAATGTTACGTACTAGACACTGTATCTACCCTAACATCTAGACCCCCTCAGATGTTACGTACTAGACACCGTATCTACCCTAACATCTAGACCGCCCATATGTTAAGTACTAGACACTATATCTACCCTAACAGCTAGACCGCCCAAATGTTACGTACTAGACACTGTATCTACCCTAACATTTAGACCGCCCAGATGTTACGTACTAGACACTGTATCTACCCTAACATATAGACCGCCCAGATGTTACGTACTAGACATTGTATCTACCCTAACATTTAGACCGCCCAGATGTTATGTACTAGACACTGTATCTACCCTAACATCTAGACCGTCCAAATGTAACGTACTAGACACTATATCTTCCCTAACATCGAGGCTGCCCAAATGTTATGTACTAGACACTATATCTACCCTAACATCTAGACCGCACAAATGTTACGTACTAGACACTGTATCTACCCTAACATCTAGACCGCCCAAATGTTACGTACTAGACACTGTATCTACCCTAACATTTAGACCGCCCAAATGTTACGTACTAGACACTACATCTACCCTAACATCTAGACCGCCCAAATGCGTTTTACTGAACCACATTCAAATTAAATAGATAGTGGTCAAGACAAGACAAGTTAGAAAGTGAAGCACATTTGGGCGGTCATCATATTAGAATAGATACACACCCCTGTAGTTAGGGAATAATACACTGTTTGTTGATGTCACGAGAGTGTCACCAGCCAGTTATCTGGCTGGTGACACTCTCGTGACATCAATAAACATTATCTTATTCCCGTTATATAACGGCAAATTAACAATTGAGCATACCGTTTCACTTCCTACTTTTGTAAATCCGTTGCTGGGCCGGTTTTACGAATAATTGTACCGTAAGATTGAACTGACGCGGACGTTTGACGCAAATTACGTAAATCAGAACAATCACAGAAAACCCGCAGAGCGTTCGATAAATTGCGCGTCTGTGCCGCCATCTCTGACATTTAACATGTTGAGTGCGAATTTGCGCGAGGTACGCACACGGATGTTAGACTCCGGAACCTGTTCCCTGTTGCTGTTCCCCAAAAGTAATTGTTTGACAACTGAAGGAATATTCTCAGTAAAATAGAACAATATTTCCCATTGATGACCGCTATATATTAAACCAACATGTCAGATAGGTTTCCATATTGGGCATGGCATCATCTAATTGCATTTTGAAAGCACCACTAACAATATTGGTGCGACTAAAAGTGTCATTGATTAAAATAACAAGTCCAAATATCTCATAGAGTAAGCATACTTCACTAATAGGTATATGAACCGAGTGATCGATAAGGACAACACCGAAGCAGGGGTGTACGACAAATGAACTAAACTACCATACCACAGAGAGTCATTAGTCACCACTGATACTTGGCCCCTCATAAAAGAACTGGAAAGAAAGCTGGACTGGAGACTCATCAGATTGCTGAGGAAGTGTCTAGATGGAGAACGTTATAAGGATAAACAATATTCGAATGAGACGCCTCCAACCCGCTGGTATCCGTTATTGGCACACAGCAGAACCAGTTTTAATACTCGTCGTGTCGACACCATCTCATGGCAACATCAAAAGGGGAAAACAAAGAAAGTTATACAAAGGCTAGCCGCAGTGATACCACTCGACGTTCTCAAACGAATGTTTAACATAAGATTCTGAAGCTCTGAGAATCCAGCTAACGTTTGAATCATTTCAAACGCTACCGAGTAGGCGCTTTAGCAAAGACACGCGATTGTTCGACCGCTCTGCGTGTTTTCTCTGAATGTTGTGATTTACCTCAAACGTCCGCGTGAGTTCCTTCGAACGGTACGGATGCTTCATAAAACCGGCCCAGCAACAGATTTACAAATGTAGGAAGTGAAAACGTATGCTCAAGTGTTAATTTGCCGTTATATAACAGGCATAAGATAATGTTTGTTGATGTCACTCGAGTGTCACCAGCCATAACATCACTCGTTACTCCGGCACACGTGATGTTATTTGGCTGGTAACACTCTCATGACAAACAGTGTATTATTCCCTAAACATACACCAAAGAGTACACAACTGATCTGCAAAAAACCTTTATGTTGAAGTGGCTGACCTTTCATCCGTAATGAATAGTTGACCTTTATAGAAACGGCTCGTCAGTGCTAAGGCCCACTCCGACCAATGATGATGTTGACAGTCATCATCATGCTGTCAGTCGCTATGCGACAAAGACTGCTTTCATTTCTTGACCGCCGCACTCCAATATTCGTGCGGTTGTGCATTTCATGAGAGCTGCTTGCAAAAAGCGTTGAAGTGCTGCTGGCTTTTGCAAGTTACTAGCGGCACTCTCTCGGGGAGCAAATAGAGGTCTCACACCGGCAAGAACACGTCAAGACAGGCGCGAGCTATTTGTCCCTGCAGTGGCTGGTCGGGAGATGTTGGGAGTTCCATTCATCAACCACCCTTGATGCTGCCACAATGACATGGTTTTCTGTTAGGGTTTGCTCCCTTAGCCTTTGGTTCTGTCGAGAACCTGTATCACAAGGCAGTGGTTTTCAACTCTGCAATGCAGGGGCGTCAAACTCCCTGAGGTATTGTAGTACCAGAGGTACTGTAATACTTGCATACTGCCAGTACCAGATACAAACATCGCTGCTGCCCGACACTGACTATTTACCCATAGTTGGGGGATTGGAATGGTGACTGTCGGGACGTATCCACTCGCCGGTGGGCCCAGCACACGACACCTCTGGGGCTCCAATCTGCTCCGAGATCTCTAGCACATTTGCCTGGGGCCGCAGGGTACCCAGTATCCGCAGTGTACCACGAGGAGGTTGTGCTAGAGTCTTGTCTATGGAGAGGCTATGTACCAGCAGGGGAGACTTACGCACTCGGCTCCCTTTTCACTCCGAGGAGCTATCTGGCGTCTGTAGTTGAAAGCGAGAGTATGAAGCAAGAGCTACACACTACACACTACACTACAGCACCAGGCGCATCACAAAGACCTGTGTTGACACACCACACCACCAATGTTGACAGTACTACACGCTATACCAATGTCTGCTTTCTTCAGCCTCTTCCACGAAAGCGGCATCTCTTGTGGATATCATCGTTTTGTCAACTTCATCACAATGACCATCTCATTGTATGACACTCCCCGAGAATTTAAACTGTTCCACTCGTTCTAGTTTTGTGTTCCTCAATTTGAATTCTACATTACGAAAAGTGATATTTGCCATCTGCATCACTTTCATCTTTTTCACATTGATCGTCATTCCAAAATTTTCCACATATCTCGCCAATTATTTCTTAATTTTCTACAACCCAACTTCTGAACTTGCTGTAACTGGTCATCTGCAAACCTTAAATGACCTTCCCAATTGCGTTTTTTTCTCGTCTCTTTAAAAAAGTAATCCTTAGTACTAGCCACTAAGATATGCAACCTCGTTTCTACAAATGTATTATTTAGTTACGACGAAATCATCCGACAAACAGTTACATTATTTTTATCCAGATCCCGCCAAAAGTCAGCGAAAAAGTACAACAGTGATCATATACATTGGGTATAATGTTACTCACACGTTTGCAATTTACCCGATGTAATGATCAAAGTAAATTATTTTGATTAGTTTACCAAATGAGCGCATATAACTAAACATGTTCACTCAGTGCAGGTTTAAACACGAACGAATCTCACTCGATCTGGGAGACGTCAGTTGACGAGGGGGTGTTAATGGTTTAACCAATTGTCTACGAACTTTTGTCTGGGGCTCTATGAATGATTGTTGTGTTTATTGCTAGGTTTCTAGTGTCACATAATCCATTTTCACATCAAATAATAAATAAGGACATTCTTTTCTGCCAAAATTCAAGCTGCGGTAAATGAGTGACATGCCACAGTTCAGTTATACTAGTTAGGATAATGATTGTGGCATTCGTGAAGAGGACATGAGATATTACACATACACATTTATTTTAAGCTCTCCGCGAAGTGTCTGTTCGAGTCATCGTCAGTGCTGCAGATCATGCATCATCACCATCACAGCGGCAGCCGGACGTAGTCATAGTCCGATTCTCATACGCTGCTTCTATTCACACAAACACGTATCAGTACACGTAACTCCTGCTTTCTGCTAGGACATATCATTGAGGTACAAGCTCGATCCACTATGCTTACATTTTACAAGCTCTGTGGTTGACTGAGCTCGTTGTTCATAAGCTATGCTAATTTAGTATCCTTGGCGGCCATTTTGAAAATGGCTGCCATTTGTTATTATGCGTATCATATCCAGTTTGATCAGTAGATGATTGTATTTTACCATAAACCATACAACCATTATAATATTGCACATAATTTATTTTGAACTACATGGACTGCCTCTGCATGATGAGCATTTTCACAGACAATGGTCGTCAAGTAGTTAATACTAGCAATGCAGATACAACGATTACACCTGTATCATCCAGTGATCTGTGATATACCAATTCGCAATCTGTTGTGACTATCGTCCGTCAATCGGGTGACGTCAGAATATGGCGTATCCTTTCGTTGCTACGCAACAGTTTCGTAGCATCCGGTTTGAAAAATACAACACACTTTCAAACATAACATAACACCGGATAAACTAGCGTTGGTTTTGTCTGCAAGAAGGTACGTGCAAAACTAAATACTCTGCGACAAGTAACAGAATTAGACAACTTCAAGTTGCCACCGAAGCGGAAATCAAAACAAATTTCGGTGGCATACAAACTCTAATCACGGCTATGCGCCGCTAAAGTAGCGACAGTATTCCGAACAACAACAGCCTATCCAAGAGTGGAACATAAACACCTTTCAGTGGGCAGCACACAATGAGAACTGCTTGAAATAGTTTCATGTCACCGGTGTTGCCGTTGGTCACGAAGAACAAGCGGAAAGTTAACGCTGTGTGCGGAGACGCAGTTGAACGATGGCTCGCGTGGAAGATATCAACCAGGAGCGGTGTGTGTTGCTGCTTTGTGATCGATGGAAGGCCGTATGCGAGGGTCTACACAACGTCAACCGTTTTATTGCGGTCCACCTGAGTCGATTCAAGGGCGTTCGTGTCTACAGCACAACTTTCAGGTAGATGTGTCCACGTGTGTGCGTGTGTGCGTGTGTGCGTGAGCGGATGCGTGCGTGCGTATAAATGCTCGCAAACTTGTGTGTGTATATGAGTACGTAAGCGTGCACCGTCATTAACACAACTAAACCATTCGGTACGCCGTCTAAATGCTGTCCGTTGTACCGATGCATCTGTTCGTCTCCCCCGCCTGTAGCCGCGTCGAGTCGATGAGCGAAAACGACAGAGAGGACGCAGAGGCCAACAACATCCGGTTGGTGAGTCTGTACAACCGAGGAATCGCCTCGCCAACCGAACTCTACAAGACCTTAAACTCTGACCCCAGGTCCGTGTTCGAGCCGAAGAGTCACGGCATCGACAGCGTGACGCACATCATCGGTCATGCCCCCATCACGGCGGAAGCAGCAGTGCGCATGCGCAAGATGTTCCCCGAGAGTAAGGTAGGATTATCTCTCCCCCCTCTCTCTCGCTCTCCTTTCTCATGCAAAGCAACCACTAACGATTAGTGACAGATTAAAGTCCAGTTTATACGAGCGTTTAATTCTTCGATTGGTCGATCGACGTGCTAGTCGTTCGCCAGGTGATACTGTTTTACCACGTGCTTGTCATTCGCCAGGTGGTGCTGTTCTACCACGTGCTTGTCATTCGCCAGGTGGTGCTGTTCTACCACGTGCTACCCAGAGACATCGGTTGGATGCAGGACCGTCTGCCGTATAGGGTGCCCAACGACCGCCAGCTCGTGCTCTTAGCCGAGAAGGCCGATGTTGTCTATCTGGTCACGGAGAAGATCCACTGGTACTTCGCCTCCAAGTTCCGGAACCGCGCGACGGATGACGTCGACTTCCGTCTGTTTGTACCGCAGTGCACGGAGGAGATCTTCCGCGCCAGCCGAGCCATCCGACCACACGGACTGCCCATCGGCGTGAGTCACCTCACCTCACCTATCCTCTTCGGGCCCAGTGGCCCATAAGGCCGAAGTGCATCTCCTCCAGCTCGCTCTGTCAGCTGCTACACGTCTGGCTTCGTTCCAGCTGTTCCACCCCAGTATGCGTCTTTCATTTTCAATAGTTGATCGCCACGTTGTCTTTGGTCGACCAACCTTTCTTCTACCTTCAGGCGTCCAGGTCAATGCGTCTCACATATGCTGTTCTTGTTCATTCGTAGGATTTATCCTCAATATTTGAGTTTTCTTTTTATTTATTCTTAGTCCTGTCCTTGCTGCAAATTGATTCAATTGTCTTGTTTTTGTTTGCATGTGTGTGTAGCATGATGACATGAGTGCTATGTCATCGGCAAAGTCCAGGTCCTCTAGTTTTGACGTGAAGTTCCATCTTATCCCTGTTTTGTTTCTTGCTGTTGTGTTTCTCATTATCCAGTCCACTACTATCAAGAAGATAAATCCAGACATTACATCTCCTTGTTTAACTCCAGTTTTGACCTTGAACCACTCAGATTCCTCACCTTCGTCTAACACTGCACATTCACTATCTTCGTATAACATCTGTATCATATGGATTATCTTGCATGAAATTCCATACCTCTCCATAATTTTCCATAGACTCTCTCGGTGCACTGAGTCAAATGATTTTTCAGGGTCCACAAACGTGATGTATAGAGTTGCCTGCCATTCCACTACCTGTTCTATAATATTTCGTAAAATAAATAAATGTTCTACTGTGCCTCTCCCACTCCATCTCTTATTATGTCAATGAGTACTCTTCCGAATACTTTACTAGGAACAGATGTCAAAGTAATTCCTCTCCAATTCCCGCACTCTGTAAGGTCACCTTTCTTTGGTATTTTAACGATCAGTCCTTACTTCCATGTTTTTGGCACTTTCTCTTGTTCCCAAATGTTCTGAATAATTTGACAAGCCATTTCTCTGTTGTATTCATGTCTGCTTTTAATAATTCTGCTGTAATTTCGTCCTTGCCCCCTGCTTTCCAGTTTTTCATCTTCCTTAGCGCTGTTCTAATTTCTGCTTTTGTTATTGGGTCTGTGCTAATTTCATTTATGATCGGATCTATCTCCACATCTGTTACAAGGTCATCAGGTATAGGTCTATTAAGGATTTCCTCAAAGTGCTCTTTCCATCGCTTCCTTCTGGCCAATCCTTCTGTTATTAAATTTCCACATTTGTCTTTCACTGCATTTGTTATCTAATGTTTGTCATTACTGAGTGTTTTTGTAATATCATACAGTTCTGTCATTCTTCCATTACGTGCTACTTCTTCTGCTTCCATGGCAAGGTGGTCAACCCACTTCCTCTTGTCTTGTCTCATGCTCTTCTTCACTTCTTTGTCTTTACACCTATATTTATCCATGTAATTCTGCTTAATCCTGTCTGACTTTGTCTGCTCGATGTTGTTCTTCAGTCGTTTTCTCTCTTCTACTAACTCCCGCCACTCTTTGCTGATCCATGGTTTATGCCCTTTCTTTTTGTACCCCAGTACTTCTTGAGCTGTTTCTCTGTATGCGCCCTCAAAGTCTTGCAATTGTTTCTCAACTTCTTCGTCGTCTGTTTCGTCGTAGTCTTGTAATATATCATATTTGTTGCGCAACTTCAGTGAGAATTGGGCTTTAATAGCTGGTTGCTGTAACATAATTATATCAAATGTCTTTCTCATCGCCTTGTTCTTTTGTTTTCTGTTTAGTTTCAGCTTGATTTTTTATCGCACTAATTGGTGGTCGCTCGCAATGTCGGCTCCTCTGATGGCCCTAGTGTCCATTACTGATGTCCGGTGTTGTCTGCTCTCTAACACATGGTCTATTTGATTCTTTGTCTTTCCTCCTGGAGATGTCCATGTCTGTTTATGTATCAGTTTATGTGGAAAATGGTACCTGTTACCACGAGGTTATTGAGTCCACAGAAGTCAACATGTCTTTCTCCATTTTCATTTCTTTCACCTACTCCATGGCTTCCTATTGTGTTTTCATATCCTTCGTTGGCTTCTCCAACTTTGGCATTTAAAACCCCATTACTACGAGTATGTCATGCTTATGAACACTGTCCACAACTGTCTGAAGGTGTTCGTAGAAATTGTCTTTATCTTCGACGTTGGCTTCATTTGTTGGTGCATAGACTTGTATGATCGATAGCTTTACATACCTGGAGAAGAATCTAGCATAAATAATACTATCGCTAATAGGTTTCCATTCCATCAAAGCTTGTTCTGCTTTCTTTGTCATCATTATTGCCACTCAGTGTCTGTGTATGTTGTCTTCTCTCCCTGAAAAAATTACCATCTCTCCTGTGTTCATCTTGACTTTTCCTTGTCCCATCCATCTGCATTCACTAATGCCCATGACACCTATTTTATAGTTATCCATTTCTCTTGCAAGCTGGGCTGATTTCCCTATAGAGTACAACGTTCTCACATTCCAACATCCTATATTTACATTAACTTTTGACTTGGTTAACGCCGTTGTCAGCCTCCGAACTTCCGTTTGGCTTTGATACGGAAGCGTCATACTGTCAAAATAAATGATGTCATCATCCGCTGGCATCTGGGCCGTCGCCTTCCTGTAGCCATTTCCAGCACAAACTGGCTTTTGAAATTCACTTCTGGTTTCTGTAACATCATTTCAGTTGGGAGGGTTGTTGGCCCTCCGCAGTAGGTTTATTTTTGGGGTTTCCCTTCCCTTAGCCATAGCCTCGTTAGCCCAGCACAATGTACTGGTTACCAGGGTGCACCATGGAGAGGTGAGGTTGACTCGAGTGTCTTTACGGTTAAGCGCATAAACACCCCTTACACACCCATCGGCGTGAGTACGTCGTCATAAAGGTTTCGATGGAAAAGGTTGAGTGCGTGCGTGCGTGCGTGCGTGCGTGTGTGCGTGTGTGCGTACGTGCGTGCGTACGTGCGTGTGTGTGTGTTTGCGTTTAGGCTATAGAAATCGCGTCCTTCCGTTCGTTCATTCGTTCATTCGTTCGTTCTTTGTATCGACACGCTACCGTATGCCTTGCAGGATATAATGATCCTGGCGATCGCCCACGGTGGCAGCGGTCTGGATGACTGGCAGGGCATGGATCTGCCAGTGTTGACGGCCGACAAGGTGGCCCGCGCCCTGCCCGAGGCCAGGTTATTCGTCGGCATTGGCGGCGTGAAACGTTCAATGGCGGATTCAACTCGCGACAAGCTAAGCAACATGCTGCCAAGTGACCACACAGTGGACATCACTGTCCATGCCTACGACGAATACACTGACCTTGTGAGCGACCTCGAGGTAGGGGCGGCTCTAACTAGCGTTATGCAATATTTTAATAATTGCGGAACCATTATATTGGTGTCCAATTGGACAGTCGCATACACAGAGAGGTATTAATTTATTCTTATGTAGAGTCTGGTCATTGGCACCGATCCAATTGCTCTGCACTTTAACCCCTGACATCGTATGGACTAGAACAACAACAACCTACTTCATCCATCTCCATCATTTCCTCTACTTCATCCACTTCACCCACTTCACCCACTTCATCCACTTCATCCACTTCATCAACTTCATCCACTTCATCCACTTCATCCACTTCATCCACTTCATCCACTTCATCCATCTCTTTCGAGCGTTCTGTCTCTCCCTCTCTCGCGCATCCCGCTAACCACTTGCAGAAAACGCAGAAATCAGAACGTCGTCTTCACACACATGCACACGCACGCTCATCGCACCACACCACACCACACTACGCACGCACGCACGCACGCACGCACGCACGCACGCACGCACGCACGCACGCACGCACGCACGCTCACACACACGCAAACAGGCACGCGCGTACACGCACACGCACGCACGCAAGCACGCAATATGACATTTTTTACATAACAAAAACCGTTGTGATTAACCCATGTGCGTTTCAAGAGCTACAGCCTGTGCGTTGTGCCGAGTCGAGCTGAGCCGTACGGGTTCCACGGCCTGCAAGCCCTCAGCTCAGGCATCCCCACCCTCATCGCAGACAACGCCACCCTGTCCGACCTCATCAAGCGACTCAGTCTCGAGGCAGAATACTTCCTCGGTACGTCTGGCTGTCGTTGGTTCGTCGTGCCTACGACAAATGCCCAATGCATTTTACGATAAATATATGATAAGCTGTGCAGGATTAACAATATATTTTTTATCTTTGGGGGTGCTTACCGAGTGCATGAAAGACGAAAATCTCACACGCGCACACACACACACACACACACACACACACACACACACACACACACACACACACACACACACACACACACACACACACACACACACACACACACACACACACACACACACACACACACACACACACACACACACACACACACACACACACACACACACAAACACACACAAACACACACAAACACACACAAACACACACACACAAACACACACACACAAACACACACACACACACACACACACACACACACACACACACACACACAAATTACAGCATATGGTGACCAACTAGAAAATACAGCGTACAACGACAAGCAAGAATTATACCATACAAGGGCATACCAGAAAATAATACAACGTGAAATATAAACCTTACATGTTCTCCTGGTCAAACAGAAGTGTCAATAGTAAGGCAGACCGGGGCTAGTTGTATACAGAGGCAAGTTGTTACAGAGTTATTTTACGAAAACATAGCACACATATGGAGATACCATGTCAAAAAACTGGCGTTGAGAAGATGAAATTAACGAGGTGTGGACAAAAATTACTTTTTGACCGCCGAAAACTTTTTTTGTATGCGAATATAATACTATCTCATGCAGTAAGTAAGTAGTAATCTTTGATGTGGCACTTTGTCAAAAGCTTTCTGAAAATCTAAGTAGATAATATCTACTGGCGATCCCTAGTTGCTCTCCTCTGTATTCGTTCAAGCGTATCTATGTCCTTATTGCGATATGGCTTTTAAACAATATTCTAAATGAGGCCCAACTATTGCTTTATGCAGAGGCATAATGAGCTTTTTTCCTTGTATGTTATATTTCTCCTAATGAACACAAGAATTTGATTACCCTTTGAAGCTACAATACCACACTGCTCTGAAACTTTCATATCAGCGCTTATTGTTGTAATTTTTACGGTAGTACCCAGAACAGTATCTCCCATTTCATACTTTACCTCCAAGTTCCTGTATGTAGGCATTTACATTTCCCAAAATTGAATAACATCTGCCATTTTTCAGACCATTTAACTAATTTGTCTAGATCGTTTTGTAAATGTTGTTTATTGCCATCATTGTTATCTTTTCTAAAACAATTTTGTGTCATCCACATATGTCAATACGTTGCTTGTTATATTATCGTCCAAGTCATTGTTATATATATATATTACGAATAATAAAGATCCTAATAATGATCCTTGTGGTACCCCACTCAAAACTGATTTCTCTATCCAGTCGATTATGCCAGCTCCGATACCATGTTCTTTTAATTTAAGTAGTAATCTTTAATGTGGCACTTTTTGGAAATCTAAGTAGATGATATCTACTGTTGATCCCTCGTTTATCCACTTAGTGATTTCTTCCAAAGAACATAACATTTGTTAAGCATGACCTCGCTTTTAGGAATCCATATTGAGATGGATAAGTTATGCATAACGAGGAAGTCCCTCATGTGGTTTTTGATTAACCTTTCTAATAATTTACAACAATTTGGTGTCACAGTGCAATATTGTCTATGTCACAGCTCCAGTCAGTCACAGTGCAATGTTGTCTATGTCACAGCTCCAGTCAGTCACAGTGCAATGTTGCCTACATCACAGCTCCAGTCAGTCACAGTGCAATGTTGTCTACATCACAGCTCCAGTCAGTCACAGTGCAATGTTGTCTACGTCACAGCACCAGTCAGTCACAGTGCAATGTTGTCTACGTCACAGCTCCAGTCAGTCACAGTGCAATGTTGTCTATGTCACAGCTCCAGTCAGGCACAGTGCAATGTTGTCTACGTCACAGCTCCAGTCAGTCACAGTGCAATGTTGTCTATGTCACAGCTCCAGTCAGTCACAGTGCAATGTTGTCTATGTCACAGCTCCAGTCAGTCACAGTGCAATGTTGTCTACGTCACAGCTCCAGTCAGTCACAGTGCAATGTTGTCTACGTCACAGCACCAGTCAGTCACAGTGCAATGTTGTCTACGTCACAGCTCCAGTCAGTCACAGTGCAATGTTGTCTATGTCACAGCTCCAGTCAGTCACAGTGCAATGTTGTCTATGTCACAGCTCCAGTCAGTCACAGTGCAATGTTGTCTACGTCACAGCTCCAGTCAGTCACAGTGCAATGTTGTCTATGTCACAGCTCCAGTCAGTCACAGTGCAATGTTGTCTATGTCACAGCTCCAGTCAGTCACAGTGCAATGTTGTCTACATCACAGCTCCAGTCAGTCACAGTGCAATGTTGTCTATGTCACAGCTCCAGTCAGTCACAGTGCAATGTTGTCTATGTCACAGCTCCAGTCAGTCACAGTGCAATGTTGTCTACGTCACAGCTCCAGTCAGTCACAGTGCAATGTTGTCTACATCACAGCTCCAGTCAGTCACAGTGCAATGTTGTCTACATCACAGCTCCAGTCAGTCACAGTGCAATGTTGTCTACGTCACAGCACCAGTCAGTCACAGTGCAATGTTGTCTACATCACAGCTCCAGTCAGTCACAGTGCAATGTTGTCTACATCACAGCTCCAGCTAGTCACAGTGCAATATTGTCTATGTCACAGCTCCAGTCAGTCACAGTGCAATGTTGTCTACGTCACAGCTCCAGTCAGTCACAGTGCAATGTTGTCAACGTCACAGCTCCAGTCAGTCACAGTGCAATGTTGTCTACGTCACAGCTCCAGTCAGTCACGGCCCGGAGTCAGTCAAGATGGACTCCGGATTCTGGCAGGAGAAGATCGTCAACATAGTGAAGGATATGGACCTCGCCGAGCGGAGAGCGCTACAACTGCGCACGGCCATTCGACAGGATGAGAAGACGAAAGACACGCACGACGACTTCGTTTCCTACGTCCTAGGTAATTGTTGGTGGACGATGGAGAGCACACTCCCCATAAGTGTAGCCACTCGCCATGTCACCACTGCCACAACTGGAATATCAATTCAAAATGGACGGTTTGTTTAGTGACATAAACTTTGTTGTTTCCGATTTATTACAGATATAATCATTTGTGCACAAACGCAAACTAGATTCATACAAAAAAGGAACGTTATCGTGTTTCTAGTCACATTTCAACACAGAATATTATTTACAATGCAACTGAAATAGAGATATGTGTTTACAGACATTGGGAGTTTACTTCCCCAAAAAAATAAACACGTGCAAAATTTGCACATAAATGTAAGTTGTGGCAGGGGTGATAAGATCAGTGGTCACGCATGCGCGGAGGTTGGCTGGACAGGAAAAGTATAACCTGTTGTACTGAGGCTGTCATGAGGTAACCCGCTAGGCGGCGTCTCTGTTTCTTTCGTCAGAAAGAACCAGATGCCACCTAGTGGATTCACATACACTGACGTCTCAAGAAGACTATCCCGAAACAGGAATCAGCATTTTCGACCAATAGACTAGAAACTGGCACGGAAGTAGATTAGATGTTGATGTTTAATTTTTGTATTTACAATATTAAAAAAGCGTTAACATTATCGCCAGTGGGAACATTAACAGTGATCCGTGCCCTACCCTGCTGTGCCTGTCACGAAGCCTCCACTTGTTACAGGCGGTATTGATGTAAGACATCATGCCGTTCACCTCGCCTTTCGGGGCGAGTTTGACGAAGCTGTCGCCCTAAACGCCTATCGAGGGTTCAACGATCTGCTTATGACGACCATGAAGCAGTGCTGGCGACGTAAGGTATGCACGTACACACGTATGCACGTACAAACCTTTGCACGGACAAACGTATCGGCTTATGAAGTGCATTGATTGGTAACAATCGAAAAAATATGATGAGTTTGCCAATGATAACACGTGATGAGATAGCCAATGATAACACGTGATGAGATCGCCAATGATAACACGTGATGAGATAGCCAATGATAACACGTGATGAGATAGCCAATGATAACACGTGATGAGATAGCCAATGATAACACGTGATGAGATAGCCAATGATAACACGTGATGAGATAGCCAATGATAACACGTGATGAGATCGCCAATGATAACAAGTCATGATTTATCAAGCAAAGGGCAGTAACAAAGTGCCGCGTTTCGGGTGAAACCAAAACCCTTAATTTATTGTCAACACCGTTACTTTCAACACCCTTACCGTGATGCCTTACGTTTTTGAACATGCCCCCGAAAATCAGTATCAGTTACATATAAAAAGTTTAAATGTGGGTGACTAGACTAACTCAACATTAACGCACACAACAGAAAGCGATAAAATTATTTGTGGTGCTATTTAATGCAGTTTATGCAAGCTTCCTTTTAACAGGCATAGTAACGGCGTTGACAGACTTTCTTCCAGTCTCTGGCATGGTATATTTCCTAAAACATCAACTTAGCAAAAAGTGTGAAATATTCAGCGATCAACTTGTTGTGTAGTTCAAACACAACTATTTTAGTTGGGTTCCGTAGCCATGCATGTATGCCGTCTGTATTGTCCACTTCTTATCATACGGTGTCCACTGTATACACAGCACCATCCGCTGACCACCGACTTCGATGTCGACCAGCTGCTGCCCCCTATCGGACTGCCCATTGACGACCTGATCGCCGATGTGACGAACCTGATCGAAAACAAGGATCGCCGCATCGTCGGGGTGGACCGCGAGACCAGTTCCTTCATCGTCTACTGTCCGACGGTGTCGTCTCTCAAAGACCTCTGGGCCATGTGTGACCGCATCAACGCCGGTCTCATTAAGCATGTCGTCGGCTCGGGAACCACAGTCATAGAGGCGCCGCTCATGCGTAGGTTTAACCTGCTGGCTGCCGATGTGCAGACGACAATCTCAGGGCCGGAATACCTGCTCTACAAGAACCAACTGGTGAAGATCAGTAAAAGAGTCACACCGACTGAGACGGTTCGTACAGCCGACGTTTGAGAGTGCTGACGCTGAAACAGTCGCACGATGTATGCACATACGGTATACTTACCGTACGCAGGGATAACAGAGCAGCCTATATACGGCATAATAGTTTAATCCTCAATGAAGAACATTACATAGATGAAATGAAACGAATAAATTAAAATATAGCTATATGAATATAATGTGTGAAATAAAACTGCTTTAACTCGTATTTATTGTCTCGCGTTCTACGCTTCATTAATGCCAAAACAAGCAGTTTTTCGCTACAATCGATTATACAGGTTCCGTGATGTGGCGCCATCGTTGGTCGCCCTCACTGCCGCCTACAATGGCTGAGATTTTCACTCTTATAAAACCGGACGATTGCCCGGAAGTTTGGTAACTAATCAAGCTGATTCTTAGACTTTTATTTTAATTTATTTTATTTACTGGTCATTTATGAGAAACACCCTACAAGCATATATGACTCATTCGGAGCAATTTGAGCAGTATAATTGTGCTATACAAATACCATTATTTTTTGACGTTGTTTGAATCTCACAAGAGGAAATTTATTTTTCGTGGCCGTCTATTTTACATTTTATTCTGTACTGTTCAGTGTCGTGTTGTGTTAGTAACGCCTTGGGAATATCGCGTAAATAAGTGTCTCATACGACCACAACCCAGACCGTTGACGGAGTTTAACATGACGGCTGGTTTCCCAGAAGAACCATTTGTGTTGCACAGTAGACCATACCTGTATGACGGCGTAAACAGGTAACTGTACTAACTGTAAATGCGACTGTCCCATTGCAATCAACTCGCTCTTGCTCCTCCCAGGGCAATATCTGTTCAGTTTCATTATTTGATATATCTTTGAGATATTAAATTGTTCTGACTAATCTTGGCACTTCGTTAATCCTGACTGTACAATATCTTATACAAATATTGATAGTTCATCTTATTATAATCCACCGTGAGTGTGTTTGAATGTTTGTTTGTACTTTTGTTGTATGGTTGTTTGTTTGTATGTACGTTTTTGTTTATACAATTGTTGACAACGTAATGCGTCTTTTCTACGATTGCCCACAGTTACGTAATACAAGGCGTCGCTACACGTTGTTATACGTGCCAGTACTACGTCGCAATTTCGAGAGTTGGAAAGAAGCCATCAAGACATTGACTGACAGCACCAAGTACCAAGTGCCAAGTACCAAGTACCAAGATGTTGACCGATTTTCTTTGATAATGTTTTGTATCGTGAAAAATATGGTAAACACGAACTACCAAATTATCCCGTCCGAAAGATGGGCATTTTTTATTTTATATAAAGTCTATATGACTCGTCCTCAGGGCGACTGTATGAGATGATGATGGATACTTATGTTACAACAGCGATGTTGTAATTTCTTTCAATGGTAGAGTTTAATCGCCATCATTTGGAAGCACTAATTCCTAAGTGTATGAAACACTAAACATTACCACTTCGTCGACACAGCTCTGGGTGCTACTAAATTATTTTTAACTTGTCATCCCTAATTTACTAACTACTTTTTAAGCTGGTGATGCTGGATAACAAGCTTCAGCCATTGTTGGTCAGTTCGTGATGTCGCCTCTACTCCGTAATAAACATAGCGAAACAACAGTCCGGTGTGCATGCAATGCAGGAAAGGGAATCCAGTCATTATAATCGTCACCCCCTGGCAGACCTGTTCATTCCAACGTCAACTGAACTTCTCTGGAAAGTAGTCAGCCACGCTACAATTACTGCGCCAAAACTATTCATTCACATATATCCACCACTGCCAATAATCAGATACTCATTTGTACAGCTGAGTGAAATAGAAACTGTTACAAGATACTACGATCAGAACAGCAAACCATTACCAGATGCTACGCGCAGAACAGTAAACTATGACTTGATGCTATGAGTTGAACAGTATACTATTATTAGTTGCTACGAGCAGAACAGTAAACTATTACTAGATGCTACGCGCAGAACATTAAAATATTACTAAATGCATGTTACGAGCAGAGCAGTAACATATCACCAGATGCTACGAGCTGAATAGTAACCTATTACTAGATGCTACGAACAGAACAGTAAACTATTACCAGATGCTACGAACAGAACAGTAAACTATTACTACGAACAGAACAGTAAACTATTACTAAATGCTACGAACAGAACAGTAAACTATTACTAGATGCTACGAACAGAACAGTAAGCTATTACCAGATGCTACGAACAGAACAGTAAACTATTACCACATGCTACGAGCAGAACAGTAAACTATTACTATGTACTGCACGCAGTACCTTAAATGATTACTAGATACTGTTAACAGAACAGAAAACTATTCCTAGATACTACGAGCAGTACAGTAAACTATTACTAGATACTATGTGCAATACTGTAAATTATTCCTAAAGTAAAAAAACGTCAAAATGTACTAGATGCTACGAGCAGTACAGTAAACTATTACTATATATTACACGCAATACTGTAGATTATTATTAAAGCAGAACAGTGCAAAAGTACTAGAAAGTACTACAAGCAAAACAGTAAATTATTACTAGATGCTCCGTGTTAGCGAGTTGGGCATTTAGACAAAGTACATCGTCAAATAATCTTCCGGTCAAGCGTGGACTGCGAAAGACAGTCTGTAGAACAGAGGGTTCAACAAGTGGATTGCAAGGCAAGTCTGCACTTCCACTATGGCGTGTTAGAATACATTCAGACAGAGTACACATTATTATGTTTATTAGCACAAAATCTGGTGACACTATTACAAAATAGTCATATTTATACAACAGAGGTGAATGATCAGTAGTTGAGCATAATTAGCGTTACAAATAAGAAATTATCAATACTGGTAAGGCGATTTTTTCAACGGGGTACTGTACAGTACTGTAACGTATTGTACTGTACCGGTCAAACAATGGGTATATAAGAATCCATTTATACAACACATTTCCTTAAAAAGTCCGTATAGAGCATACATACAGCGAGTACTTTTTCTGCAGTCTAGACTTCAATTACTGCTTAGTGTCGCGGAGAACTAACCGCTCAGCAAGTATCATCACAGTTAGAGGATGGCGCCTTCAATGCTGCGTTCATTGGCCACTCGAAATACTGTTCGCGTGAAAATTGTTGCAATACATTCGGTCACCGATGTCGAGCAGCTCGTCCATCGGCGACCCCAACCCGTCACTGTAGTGGCTCTCCCAGTCCGCGGCCGGCTACAGCGTTTGCAGAGCATGTCGACACGCGCCGCTGACTCGCGTTCCGCGCGGCTGCTCACATACCCATATCGGCCGCGGACGCAGGCGGGGTCCGTCACAGGCCTGCCACAAAACAGTCGGGAGACAGTTCGATGTTCTGGCGATGGTGGTCCATGAGTACGGCGACTAGATCACTTCGGCCCATGTCGTTGAGCGCGTCAGCGAGCAGGTCCACCTGTTTGTTCTTGTAGATGTTGGTGCGTCGCTTCCACAGCAGCAGGATGCGGTACGTGATATCGACGATACTTTGGCCGTTCGCCAGCGCGTCGAAGCCCATGCCCGTGATCGTGCTGTCAGAGATGCCCAGGTAGATGGCTAACGTCAGGCCCTGTTCGACTTCCCGCGCCAGACACGCCAGACTCCGCCCTGTCAGCACCTTAGACTCCCGTATCGCTGCAACCAGAAGTCAGCGTTCACACACGTGTCTGACATGTATATCCGCGTTTATTTTGAAGGGAAATAGAGCGATTTGGGTTAACCGACATGGAGATAGTTGGGGGTTTCGTATAATTAAAAGGCCCAAATTATCTTAGTTTAGGTTTAACAATGTTATACTTTATCTTTTAGAGAAATTGCATAAACCCGGAATTTGACAGACCAATGAAAACAACATCATATTTCACCTTCAAATGTGTAAACTTGTCAACATAGGTACGCCGTAAAGCAATCCCTATATATGTCGTAAAACTGGTATTTTATTTCATCGTAGGAACTAATTGGTAAGAATGAAGAGGCTTTGCTTGACAAAACAGCGACGACTTGAAATTCAACTTGACATCAGTCTAGTCGCACGCATCGTCCAACGTATTACATAATTTTCCGCTCATTAAATTTTCATATGTATCTAGCAAATTGAACCAGCAGTTAAATGTTTTATTTTCGGCGTTGCCAATGGCAACATTACGTTTTGTTAACTTATTAATCGCGTAGGAATCGCCACTTTGCATGCTGTTGTTTCTTATTTGAAATTGAATGTCGAATAGCACGTAACATTAGAATTTACTTGTTCTTAAAATTATAAGCTCAATGTTGCACTTGTATGTAACGAACTACGTCAACGTGTTATGTCTTGTCAAGCCTTTCGGTGAGCATGGGAATAAAACAGAACCGCCTGACTACCCCGATAATAAACTGCCTCTATGAATGCATCTTGCCAATTGTATCATGTGGAAGCCACACGTGGTTGATGATGAAACTATTGACTAAATTAAGATCAACACTAAGGGCTATGGTACACAATTTTAGACGTCAAGCTAAAGGATAAAATCCCACTTTAAGTCACCAGAAGTCGAAGAAAGGAAAGACATATATTAAAAATATATCAAGAAAACAAAGTGGAGATGGGCAGGTAACAGAACGAGAATGCAAGACAACCGGTGGACCATCAGAACAACTGAACCCAGAAGAAGGAAAGACCAAGAGGCAGGCCGATGAGACGATGGTGCGATGATAAATTACAAGGAACAATGCAGGAGCACCGTGGACAGGAGAGCACAAAGTGGACACCCGGCAGTGAATGGACACGGCTCCGGTGGAAGATGAAATGAAGCAACACAGACCTTCCCGCGGTGGTTTCATCGGCTTCGTGAGCCGCGCGAAGGCTAAAGCGCGACTCCGGTTCGCGCTCACTTTCGTCGAGTCCTTTGACGGTGTGAAGTCCCGTTGCGGGCGCGGCGGCTGTTTCTGCTGCTCCGGTGTCTTCTTGGGCCTCTTCTCGGAGACGTGTATGGCATCGCCCGATGCCGAGTCGTTGGCTGTCTTACGGACCTGCTCGGTCAGTAGCACAGCCGACTTCGATTCCAGTATCGACTCTTCGACCTCCTTCTCGGTGTGCAGGTAAGCATTGACGGCCTCCAAGTCAAAATCGATGTCGAACGTGCGCACGCACGTCACGCCGTCCGCGCCCGACATGTAACAACGCAGCTGCGCTGTCAGGGGGTGGCACTCGTCCGTTGACGTCGGCTCAACGACGAAGTGACGATAGTTCTGGGGCAGTCGCTCGTCGAAGCGCAGCCCCATGTACTGACGTCCTGGATCCTCACTGCTGACACAAATGTCACCGCTCAATTGCAGCTCGATGACACGTTCCGACATCAGGTCGATGTCTGTACGGTCGACCTTCGGCACTATCATCGACGACGCCGTTGCTGTCCTGCGCACGCGCCAGTTGGAGCGCCGGGAGAATGACGTCGACGTGTCGGCGACTTCCGGCTGCACGGCGAACGACTTGACGATTTGCCGGAAACCCTGTAGCTCCCGCTGGTCGATTAGGGCGGACGCCTGGTCGTGGGGCACCGCGTGCACCCACAAGTTCCACAGCTCCGCCTCGATGTGAACGAACACGAGAATCTCGCCGCGCACGACGCGCTCGTCGTCGCGGATATGTCGGAATGTCTCCTTCATCCGCTTGCGGCGCTGCGGTCGACACAAGACGACGCAGTACCTGCGCGCAGACGAACGGCAAATCGGTTAAGAACAAAACGGGTGTGAGCGAGTTTATATCATACAAACAAGGTCTGATCATTTTTAGCGTAAAACAATGTTATATAATATAAACGACACGTATTTTCTGCCATCTTGGCCGCCTTGACGAAGACGTCATTTTAGGCTACACGCGCGTCGTCATCAATATGTGCAAAATGATATCATAACCATCTCCATAAATTGTATTTAATTGTGTCATGTAAATACATTAATTATGGTACATGTTGCGATATCTTTTAGCGAAACGTTGTTCCCTCAGTGATTAATCGCAAGTATTTACTCCAATAACAACTTTTCTAACTACATATGCGTATTGAATATGAATGGATAAGTAAATTGTTGAAGATTTACAACATCAACAAATGTTGTAAACGTTTGCGTAGATTTTGTCAATATGCCATGTAGATTGCATAATCCGCTACAACCAGTAAAGCTGAATGTTTGCTAACAATCTTTTCGGAAACTACTTTAATTCCTGCGAGTACAGACACACGTCTTACTTGTTTGCATATCCCTGTAAATCCGTGCGCCTCTGCGAGCATTCCGTGTCTAATCCGTCTTAAGACTATACCTCCTCAATTTAGTTTACATAGTTGTACTCCTTCTTTGCGAGCATTCCTTGTCTTCTCCGTCTTACGACCGCCTCCTCAGTTAATTCACATAGCTGTACGCCTTGTCTAACCCGTCTTAAGACTGCCTCCTCAATTAATTCACATAGTTGTACGCCTTGTCTAACCCGTCTTAAGACTGCCTCCTCAATTTAGCTCATCGCGAATCAGGTTCGTTGATTTTTAAATATGTAGTGTGTGAATAGCTTAAGTAATATGCGCGGTTGGTTTAATACAAAATTGTGCACTTTTGTTAAAAGTGTTGAAAGAATTGATTTCTGGGTAACTTGCGAATGTGAATAATCTTACGTTGTGCACGTCTTACGTTGTACACGTCTTACATTGTACACGTCTTACGTTGTGCACGTCTTACGTTGCACACGTCTTACGTTGTGCACGTCTTACGTTGTACACGTCTTACGTTGTACGCTGAACCACTTTTGTCATTTTCCGCTCAGTTTTGACCGGACCCGGTAAAAATATGATTTCACCAAAGCTAAAATAAATGTGACCAGGCGTACAACCCAGCTAGCGCGTCGTCGCGGATACTAGGTTATATTTGTTCACAAAATGAGGCTGAAACGAGACGAGCGAACCGTCGTCCCACAAACAAACTATGCGCGTGCGCCCACCTGCCCAGCGTCCTCGTGTCGAACGTGATGGCCGACTTGGTGAACTTGATGGGCGTCTCCATGAGCTGCCACGTGGTGTCCACGAGGATCATGACGACGATGTCGTCCTGTGGGAAGTTCTCGTCTTCCATTGTGGGCAGTGGCAGTTTGACCGTGACGGCACGTCGGAACGGCTGGTCGATGCTCGTGGTAATGTTGATGTAGTCCGTGGATGCGAGCAGGTCGTTGATATCGTGCGGATATTCCCTCGCCAAGTTCACCAGATTAGCGCGATCCAGGGGCACAATCTGAAACGGCGCAGACGTCAATATGCGAGTTTGCCCCGATTCATCGGGCGACTCTGTGTCGCATGATAACGCCCAACTAAATTGTGTGTACGTTTAGTCACGCGACACGTCTAGACACTGCGACCTAGTTATTGATTCGCGCCGGTTTGAGCAACGACGAAAGGTCAGTGTAGGTCGCTGATTGGCAACTGCTTCAGAAACGGGGTTAACTGTTAGCTAAGTTGGAACCAGTCCCAATTCCCCCCGACACAAACGTAAAAAAATTGGCCTAGCTAATCGGTATCGCGCGGGTGTTTACACGAACGATTCTTGCAGCACGATACCGAGCGATACCGCTTAGGACGTAAATTATACAAGATTCGCTTTGGTAAACCGGCCTTTATGTAATGATCGACGACCATTAACTATGATAAAAAATATACTGTAGCTTTGGCGTCAGCGGGCAACCTTCGAACAATCTCGTGAAGGTTAAAAAAACCTTGACTAAAATATAAAGAAATACATTTAATTAATTTCAGCTCTAAAGCCGCATTGTGTTGTACACATCATGGGTAGATATATCTTAACTGGTCCTCATGAAACCGTGTTAATTATAATGATAATGTTTGTCACTTCGCATCGCATTTTACTGAGATTAATCGACCGCTGACATACGAAACACTGAAGCCCTACATTCCTAGCAACAATCCATATTCTCTGACAACACGGTGTTTATCCGGCAGAGGCAGGGGCGACGTGCAAAAGAATAGTACCTGTATTTCACACGTGATGCACATGTCGGTGGCTTTCTTGGGGAAGCGCAGCGAGATCTGCTTGCTAAGATGACTGTTGTGGAGGCAGCCTTGGACTGGGACGTCGAACTGTTCCGTCTTGGGCCGAGATGTCACAACGAAGACGACGGATCGAAAAGCGATTAGCTCGACAAACCGCTGTCCGTCGACGGCTGAAGACTGTATGGTGTATACGTACGATCAGTTATACCATTGGTGTTTGCCTCATACCACAGATCGTGGTGTACTGATATGACAAACGGTATATCAATTATCAACCACCAACCCACCCACCAGCCAGTCCAGCCAGTTACGCATATAAAAAAGAGCGCGCGCGAGCGAAAAACACACGCACTCACACACGCACGCGCATACACGCACACGCACACGCACGCGCGCGCGCACGCACGCACGCACACAAACATGCACCGACGTTTTTAGAAGATAGCTATATAAGATTTCTGGTCAACTACTATACTTGGCCTGTACGAAAGCTTTAATGTAGAACTGTCTGCGTGCGACGGAAGAACGATTGACTTACGGCGGTTGTGAACTCTGTCTCCGTCCATTCCTGGCCTTCGATATCACGCTGGCTCACAACGATATCGTTGTAGCCGTTTGGTTCCTCATACAAGTTGGTCGGCAGTCGTAGGTGTATCGGCTTCTTGAGATTGCGGTTCGTGAAGTTCAGGCGTATCACGAAGAACTCGCTCACGAGCACCTCGTACGGCCTGCGAGAAACAATAACATTACACAACCGTGTAGGCGCTCTCTAGCTCTCTCGTCCTCTCTCGCACACCCTACTTGCTTCACCTCCCTCAAACAAGTATCCCTGGTAATATTGGACTGCCTAAATGTACCCTTAATTCTGTTCAACTACCAAAAAGTACCGATAGTAAGGTTGAGTGTGCTAGAAAGTACTAATGGTATTGTTGGATGTGCCAAATAACTATTCCCGATAAGGCTGAACTACCAAAAAGTACCGTTGAAAAAGTGCGACGTGCCAAGAAGTACCACCAGAACAGCTCATCGTGCAAGAAGTACAATTGGACGGGTAAAAAAATACACTTGGTATTGCTGGACTACCAAAAGTACCCTTAGTACGGTGGGACGTGCCAAAAAGTACTGAGGGAACTGGTAGGAGACTAGGGACTGGATATCCAACACGTCTCCTGACGCAATGATATAGTAATCATTGCGCCAATGTTGTGCTTTAGTACAATTGATGTGATGAAATGTTAAGGACATTGACGAGTCCTCTTAGTTATCAGATATCGCTGAAAACAACATGAATACAATGTCACTTAATACGAGAACAACATTGAAGCAAGTTATCCGCGTGCAAACAATGATTTTGTGATGAGCAACACGTTTTTCCTGGGTCAGTTACTATTTAAACGTGAGTTATTTGAGTTATTAATCATAGTGAGTCTTCATATAAATGGCTTAACGTGTCAGTAGAACATTTAACTGACGTTCGATTGCTTTATTTCGTGTGGTGTCCTTGCCGGTGGCTCGGTGTCAATTTGTTCCCGGTGTTACGTGTCATGTCAAAGCCAGTATGTCGATTGATGTCTTTGTGACACTTTACCATTGAAACGTGTGTACCTTCGGAATGTCTACATATCAAAACATGTAATCAAGTCCGTCAGAACATTGCTGGTCTGCTAGGCCACGATGAGAATAAACACATCCAACTTGCAATACAAGGAAAGTGAACGACCTCCTGGACGGATTAATATCCGTGCTAACAATACAAGCAATAAAACCAATGTAAACACAGCTTTAGATGCGTCGTGTGTATTCGGTGCATTTCTGTGCGCGCACGAACCAACCTAGCAAGCGGCCTTCTATTTACACTTTGTCCCAAAGATGGATTTATTTATCGTCGAGGGGCCTTCTCTACCATCTGACAAATTCCTTTAGGGTTATATAAACACTACGGTTCGACACGCGAACACGCACGCGCGCACACACGCGCGCACGCACCCATACACGCACACACACGCGCGCACCATGCGAATCTTACGTCTAGTGAAGGGGGTCTCCACTTTTGAGATTCCACCTCCCACCAATCTCACCTCCCACCAATCTCACCTCCCACCAATCTCACCTCCCACCACTTTCTAGGACAAACCTTCCATTTCCTGCCACCCCTTCTCTAGTGCCAAACATTGGTAATACATTTGTGTTGAGTTATTTTCATTCCAGTGCAGGTGGCTCCGTACTGTGGCTATTACTCACTTCAGTTCGAACGCGTATTCGTGTCTGTCTGAGGGCGAAACCATGCAGCAGGAGACGACACCTTTTTTGTTGTTCAAGACGCCGCTGTCGACGGTCATGTAGCCGCCGAACGGGAACTCGTACCGCCCTCCCTTCCGACCCGGCGCAAACTCCCCAGTCAGTCTGAAACCATCAAGATCGACGTCCAGTTCTAAAGGTTCTTCCCCGACTCGATTTGTTTCGCTGGTCTCGTTTATCGTTTCGCCAACAATTAAACAAATCTTGCGTCCAAAAGTACATATTGGTTAGTTTTGGTGAAATCATCTGACACATCAATGTATATTTGACCGGGTCTGGTCACAATTCGGCAAAAAAGGGCAAAATTGGCCCGGTTATATATACTATGACATTTAGGCTATTCAGATTTTCACGAGTTGCTCGATCTAAAGTACGCACTCCTATTAAACCGACTGCGTGTATCACTTACTTAAACTAGTCACACATTACAGATTTGAACATCAACGAACCCGATTCCCGATGGGCTAAATATGTTGAGAAGTGATTTAAAAAAGTGTTGTTTATAGTATTCGATGTACTAGTGACTCGACTCGAGATCCTAGTTTATTGTATTCGATGTACTAGTGACTCGACTCGAGATCCTAGTTTATTGTATTCGATGTACTAGTGACTCGACTCGAGATCCTAGTTTATAATAGCTCGGGTCCCAATGTCCAAAAGACTCCAGTCAGCGACCCGAGGAGAAAATACTCGATTCGAACATCGACTGGAATCACTGACACCAAATAACTTAACTAGAGTTACTGACACCAATGCCTCAACTAGCGTAACTGACACACACAAAAAACTCGGCTATAATCACCGACACCAAATAACTTGACTAGAGTCACCAACACCAACAACTCAACATGAGTCGGTGACACCAAATGAATTGACTAGAGTCACTGGCACCAAATGACGCCACTAGAGCCAGTGACACCAAAAATGACTCGACTAGAGTCACTGTCATCAAATGAGTCTGGAAGATAATGACTGTGTTACAACATTGATATGTCCACGGAAGTGCACGCGATAATTACGTTGAGGCTCAATTATTTGGTCAACTTCAGTAGTCCTTAGTTAGTGACGACACGCGGGAATGTGGGGAAAGACCAACCTAGAATCAATGTGAACAGACATCTCTGAATGAGAATACAGTAATCTGGCGATCAGACTAGTCGACCAGACAAGCCCGGACACAGTTCCGTCTGCAGTAATCTTTGCACTCGGCTGACAATAGTCGTGTGTCTAATGTGACGGCTTTGTCACAGCGCAATCACACGTGCGTAAACAGCATTGGTATCCACCTATGGTCGTTCATGTATCAGTTCACACCAACGCACAAACACAGCTGAATTACTCAACAGCCTAGACCGCATTTGACGTCACGATTTTCTATGAATAGTAATGTGATCAAGTACCCGGATAATAATCAAAACACTTCGAAAAAAATGGCGGTGACGCGTGAAAGGGAGACAATCGAATTGAACAAAAAGGGGTGTCCTGGTGCGAGTTTTGTCTTCGCACAATTCGAGGAAAGTAACATGAATAGATGATATAAGCGATGGCAGGTACGCCGTGTCGATGATATTGAGGTTAATCACAAAGGTGTATGTTATGTTGTACAAAACAATTGTTTTAATCATGTCACACAGCAATACGATTATTCAACGTAAACGAACATATATTTAGCAAAAAGCACTTACACCGAGGAAATGCAACTATGTTGGCACTCAAATTATTACAGATGCTACTATTAATCATTTGAAATTAATTCGGAAAATGTAATAAAAAGAAGCGTACCTTTCTGCATCAATCGACACACGATGTCACAACATATGATAAACCGGTGAACCCAAAATCACGTGTTGTTACTTGTAAAATTAAATATTAATGATATTTCTGTGTGAACGCATTCTATCAACTGTTTTTTGCCTTGAAGTCAATCATTGATGTCTTACTGGGCCGCCCGTTACCATGCCTTCCGCTTATCCATTACGACAACAGGACATTCAAACCAGTTCTAACACCAGACTAATGCTATTAGATATTTGATCCTAAAGAAAGACTTGGACTAACAACACAGCTCGTGCATTACTCGGCACGACGCATGTAATTGTGTGTCTGTATCGCCGCATCGCTCGGCAACGAAGAGGCGCCTTAGTGTGGTGGTTGGTGTGCTTTACATGGCAGAGTTCTGAGTTGAAGACCACTACTAGACATGGGAACGTTTGGTGTAAAAACCTGGCTCTTTACATTTGGGACTGTGTAGGCCTCGTGACTCGGATGGCCACGTTAATGTCGGTCCCGTTTAATTTAATTGGGGACGTAAAAGAACCAGTGAAGATGACATGCCCCCTGACAGTGACCACCTTCAGTGCCAACACACATAGGTCGGCTTGACGATAATGTTCTGAAAAAGGCTGCTAGTTTAATTAAATATCGTAGTAACCACAACATACTAAATAGTCAGTTAATAGAACGTAACCGAGTGCTGCTTGAAAAACACTAGAACTAGAACATTCGACTTGATGTGATTGATGTTATTGATATTATTGATGTGACTGATGTGATTGATGTGATTGATGTGATTGATGTGCAAATGCCCGACCTGTGGAGTTTTGTAGACACGTATGCGATTCGTTCTTATTCACGTATGATTTTTGGGAGCACTTCTCTATTGGCGAAATGAGTAGTTTTGTTGTTTGATTGTTTATTTAATACCATGGTTACTAGGGCGTGTTATCCTAGAAACATTATTTAAAAAAATCATTGTCATTAGTTCCGTAACAGTTCCCGCGCGGTGCTGCTTAATGTAACGGTGATCATATTTGTCAAGCGACCGACATTAAAAAAATTTAGTACGCGGGCTTTGACCCCTAACCCACCTTTAGTATGTTTTGTGGGTAATGAATAGGTAAATGTTGACATTCGCGAACGGCCCCTTAGACGAACGTATCAACGTTTCAAAACCAATATCCAAATCAAGGCGTATGAGGTTTAAGAGTGTGCTTTTATAAGAAAAACAGTGCTGCATCACTGTCACGATTTTCACACAAGAGCTACGCTAATCTATGTTTATCGTGATGTGAACGTTTAAGGACATCGGACACAAGAACCACAAATGGTGGTCATCAACTCGCTGCATTCGCGCCCCCCCCCCCAATAAACGTACACTTTGTGCGTGATTTAGCAAAGGCACAATGTGCTAGCAGTATGAATATGTTAAAAAAAGTCGACATGTATCTGATAAGGGCAGCCGATACATAAACGAAAAACTCTCGACAGCGATTGGCTCCGTGTTCCACTTGTCACCTGTAGCTTGAGCCTTGTTAAATCCATGTTAATTCTCAGTGGTGTGATAATGTTGTATGCAGCGACAATTAATCCTGCAACCTACGCACAGCCGGGAGGTTGACAACGTAGGAGTGAGTCATTGCTAGCGTCTTGTTAGAGGTTGTCGTGAAGCAACCACCAGCGAGCAGAGAGCGTGCGGGACGGGTCAGTATTGTTCTCTGACTTGCGGCTATCGCTGGTGTCGTATGCATTATTGTGTGCTTGTCGCGGATTTCCCACGAACACTGGTGTGTTCCGTTCACTTTAAATAAAACACTTTCCTCGACTGTGAAAACAGACATAGTGAAATAGCACATTCTACGAACTAATATGACTTGTTTGAACAGTTGTCAGGTCGAGGTAACAGTCATTATTGCCTATTGCCACTCACTCACTCACTCACTCACTCACTCACTCACTCACTCACTCACTCACTCACTCACTCACTCACTCACTCACTCACTCACTCACTCACTCACTCACTCACTCACTCACTCACTCACTCACTCACTCACTCACTCACTCACACACTCACTCACTCACTCACTCACTCACTCAATCAATCAATCAATCAATCAATCAATCAATCAATCCTATGTGTATGAGTGTGTTTGTATGTATAGTGAGTGAGTTTTGTGCGTGCTTATATGCATGCATGTGCGAGTTGTGTGTTTGAATGTGCTTGTGTGCATGTCTACTGTATATAAAAACGGTACTCACTAATACATTACATCAGATATAACCCGCCTCGCAGACGAGTCATAAAAACAGTTCAGAAATACCAACATCAGCCTAATCTCGACCACCGAACTCTACCAACATAAGTGAACGAATTACTGTTAATGGAACGAGACAATACAGCCGCGTTAAAGTGCAATAAAACACGCGTGCGTGATATTTCAATAGGCGGCCAACAGAAAAAACTATAATAGTTCAATAAGTAATCTGATCGCGTCTAGCCTATAAATAGTTGCACGTGTAATCCGAGTTTGTTGCCATTAGCGGGTAGTCGGGTCTCCTGGTCAGCCCGGTAGGTAACGACTGATTCTTACGTTTCTGCAATACACTGAACTCCGTTTAACAGAAGCGTGGATAAGAGAATCAATCGTTTAGTAGATTCAAAATAACTGCTATGTCAAAATGCGCCTTTTAAAGCTGCTTCCTCAAATGGTTCAGCCCATCGCGAATCCGGTTCATTTATGTCCAGATGTGTAGTGTGTGACTAGTTTAAGTAATGTGCGCAGTCTGTTTAATAAAAAATTACTATTTTTCAAATCATCGAAAGAATTGACTTCGGTCGTTAGATCTGGTAAGGATCAAACTAGTGGATATCCAAAATGGTAAGCACTGTGCGAGTCAATGCCGATCATGGGCGTGACTTCAATCCTCTCGCCGATCACATGACAAAGATACGAAATTTCACCAAGGGTGAAAATCGTGATTTTTCAGCATTTCGATTTTCACTTCACTTAATACTTGAACAAGAATTAACTAATTTAAAGGTTTGTCTGATGATTTAAAAAAAACACATATAAAAGTTGCACAAACGAGCTAGCATGTTGCAGTGGATACCAAGGGTGAAAATCGTGATTTTTCAGCATTTCGATTTTCACTTCACTTAATACTTGAACAAGAATTAACTAATTTAAAGGTTTGTCTGATGATTTAAAAAAAACACCTATAAAAGTTGCACAAACGAGCTAGTATGTTGCAGTGGATGCTAGGTAGGTTTGTTTGTGTTCTTACCACTGAGCTACTGTGTGTTCTTACCACTGTGTTACTGTGTGTTCTTACCAATGAGTTACTGTGTGTTCTTACCACTGTGTTACTGTGTGTTCTTACCACTGTGTTACTGTGTGTTCTTACCACTGTGTTACTGTGTGTTCTTACCAATGAGTTACTGTGTGTTCTTACCAATGAGTTACTGTGTGTTCTTACCAATGAGTTACTGTGTGTTCTTACCACTGTGTTACTGTGTGTTCTTACCACTGTGTTACTGTGTGTTCTTACCAATGAGTTACTGTGTGTTCTTACCAATGAGTTACTGTGTGTTCTTACCAATGAGTTACTGTGTGTTCTTACCACTGTGTTACTGTGTGTTCTTACCACTGTGTTACTGTGTGTTCTTACCAATGAGTTACTGTGTGTTCTTACCAATGAGTTACTGTGTGTTCTTACCAATGAGTTACTGTGTGTTCTTACCAATGAGTTACTGTGTGTTCTTACCAATGAGTTACTGTGTGTTCTTACCACTGTGTTACTGTGTGTTCTTACCACTGTGTTACTGTGTGTTCTTACCACTGTGTTACTGTGTGTTCTTACCAATGAGTTACTGTGTGTTCTTACCAATGAGTTACTGTGTGTTCTTACCAATGAGTTACTGTGTGTTCTTACCACTGTGTTACTGTGTGTTCTTACCACTGTGTTACTGTGTGTTCTTACCAATGAGTTACTGTGTGTTCTTACCAATGAGTTACTGTGTGTTCTTACCAATGAGTTACTGTGTGTTCTTACCACTGTGCTACTGTGTGTTCTTACCACTGTGCTACTGTGTGTTCTTACCACTGTGCTACTGTGTGTTCTTACCAATGAGTTACTGTGTGTTCTTACCACTGTGCTACTGTGTGTTCTTACCACTGTGCTACTGTGTGTTCTTACCACTGTGCTACTGTGTGTTCTTACCACTGTGCTACTGTGTGTTCTTACCAATGAGTTACTGTGTGTTCTTACCAATGAGTTACTGTGTGTTCTTACCACTGTGCTACTGTGTATTCTTACCACTGTGCTACTGTGTGTTCTTACCACTGTGCTACTGTGTGTTCTTACCACTGTGCTACTGTGTGTTCTTACCACTGTGCTACTGTGTGTTCTTACCAATGAGTTACTGTGTGTTCTTACCAATGAGTTACTGTGTGTTCTTACCACTGCGCTACTGTGTGTTCTTACCACTGTGTTACTGTGTGTTCTTACCACTGTGCTACTGTGTGTTCTTACCACTGTGCTACTGTGTGTTCTTACCAATGAGTTACTGTGTGTTCTTACCAATGAGTTACTGTGTGTTCTTACCACTGTGCTACTGTGTGTTCTTACCACTGTGCTACTGTGTGTTCTTACCACTGTGTTACTGTGTGTTCTTACCAATGAGTTACTGTGTGTTCTTACCAATGAGTTACTGTGTGTTCTTACCACTGTGTTACTGTGTGTTCTTACCACTGTGCTACTGTGTGTTCTTACCAATGTGTTACTGTGTGTTCTTACCAATGAGTTACTGTGTGTTCTTACCACTGTGCTACTGTGTGTTCTTACCACTGTGCTACTGTGTGTTCTTACCACTGTGCTACTGTGTGTTCTTACCAATGAGTTACTGTGTGTTCTTACCACTGTGCTACTGTGTGTTCTTACCACTGTGCTACTGTGTATTCTTACCAATGAGTTACTGTGTGTTCTTACCACTGAGTTACTGTGTGTTCTTACCACTGAGTTACTGTGTGTTCTTACCACTGTGCTACTGTGTATTCTTACCAATGAGTTACTGTGTGTTCTTACCACTGAGTTACTGTGTGTTCTTACCACTGTGCTACTGTGTATTCTTACCAATGAGTTACTGTGTGTTCTTACCACTGAGTTACTGTGTATTCTTACCAATGAGTTACTGTGTATATTTACCAATGAGTTACTGTGTGTTCTTACCAATGAGTTACTGTGTGTTCTTACCAATGAGTTACTGTGTATTCTTACCAATGTGTTACTGTGTGTTCTTACCACTGAGTTACTGTGTGTTCTTACCACTGTGTTACTGTGTGTTCTTACCACTGAGTTACTGTGTGTTCTTACCAATGAGTTACTGTGTGTTTTTACCACTGTGCTACTGCGTGTTCTTACCAATGAGTTACTGTGTGTTCTTACCACTGAGTTACTGTGTGTTCTTACCAATGAGTTACTGTGTGTTCTTACCAATGAGTTACTGTGTATTCTTACCAATGTGTTACTGTGTGTTCTTACCACTGAGTTACTGTGTGTTCTTACCACTGTGTTACTGTGTGTTCTTACCACTGTGCTACTGTGTGTTCTTACCAATGAGTTACTGTGTGTTTTTACCACTGTGTTACTGTGTGTTCTTACCACTGTGTTACTGTGTGTTCTTACCAATGTGTTACTGTGTATTCTTACCAATGAGTTACTGTGTGTTCTTACCAATGAGTTACTGTGTGTTTTTACCACTGTGTTACTGTGTGTTCTTACCACTGTGTTACTGTGTGTTCTTACCAATGAGTTACTGTGTATTCTTACCAATGTGTTACTGTGTGTTCTTACCACTGAGTTACTGTGTGTTCTTACCACTGTGTTACTGTGTGTTCTTACCACTGAGTTACTGTGTGTTCTTACCAATGAGTTACTGTGTGTTCTTACCAATGAGTTACTGTGTGTTCTTACCAATGAGTTACTGTGTGTTTTTACCACTGTGTTACTGTGTGTTCTTACCACTGTGTTACTGTGTATTCTTACCAATGAGTTACTGTGTGTTCTTACCACTGTGTTACTGTGTGTTCTTACCACTGAGTTACTGTGTATTCTTACCAATGAGTTACTGTGTATATTTACCAATGAGTTACTGTGTGTTCTTACCAATGAGTTACTGTGTGTTCTTACCAATGAGTTACTGTGTATTCTTACCAATGTGTTACTGTGTGTTCTTACCACTGAGTTACTGTGTGTTCTTACCACTGTGTTACTGTGTGTTCTTACCACTGAGTTACTGTGTGTTCTTACCACTGTGTTACTGTGTGTTCTTACCAATGAGTTACTGTGTGTTCTTACCAATGAGTTACTGTGTGTTTTTACCACTGTGCTACTGCGTGTTCTTACCCTGTGTCACTGTGCCCCACGATGGAATAATGATTACGAATGTCAAATCTGAAGATGCGCTTAATGGTTGATAATAATAATAATAACAACAACAATAATAACAACAACAGCAACAATAATAATAATAACAACAACAACAATAGCAATAATAATAATGTTAAGATAAAATAATATATAGCCGAATCTAACAGGACTTACCTGGAGAAGTCTTCACTACCGTGCGTTCGACTCTTCAGGCTGGACTTGGTACTCATTCTGCGTTTGTCTTTCTTCATTTCGTTTTCGTCCAGATCTCTACAAAGAAATCAACAGTTGCGTCGAATTATATTTATCTTAACGCTTCTCTTCAGCTACCATGACCGTTTGCCCATTTTGGCGTACGAACTGTAATCGTACACTTCATGCCATGACTATGTGTCTCTTACGTTATCCAATGTGAAACCTATTAGAGTTTATGTCATACCCTGGGTCAGAGGTCAGGTGGTCCATTCCTCTGAGATGTCAAATTCACAGGACGTGACGGCCACTCTGACGTATAGTCCAGTACCAGTGAAAGAAGTGTCGCTTGTGCTTCTACGATCCGTGGACGGCCAACGGATCCTCGTTGTTCAGCTGACGTAAATCACCTGTGCTCCACACCGCACACACTTTGGTGTGTCGTGACGGAAGATAACAAACGCGGACTCTGCTGTATCGATGTGCGTAACGACCCTTCTTCGATTCACCGGGCAATTTGGCGGTGAGCGAACTTATCGATTTTGTGCCACCTTTTCAGAAAAAGCTTTCAAAGGAACACGTTGCGTGACCGACTGAAGCAACTCGCGAAGCGTGCGAAAACATCGCGCGTGAAGTGCCCGTCGAGACCAATGTGCCGCGAACTGTATTCATCTACGATCACTGCTGTCTCTGCGGAGATAACTGTCCAGATGGTGTTTGTGTAGTCGAATGTTTTCGGTTGGAAACGTAGGCGTAAAAACGAATAAGCCACTAAAGGACACGTCGAGCGTCTACATAGCACCAATGGAAAACTAATGAATAAATAAATCGCGAACTCTGCTGCATGAGTCAGATAAATGAGCCACTGTTGGTGGTGGTTCGTCGCTGGCTGTCGGTGTGCTGGGATCTCGCTACGACGTATTGTTAAGAATGTTGAATAATACGTTTGACGTAGTAGCATTGACGGCTGGTTGACGTAATCCGAGTCCACAATAATCCAAGTGGCAAATAATTATTATGATTGACCATTTGCGTATGTAGACAACACTTGCAGGGCTGTCTCTGCTGTCCACGAGAGCCAATTGTCATTTAAATAAATGTATTAAGTGGCGGTTAATTACGAATAGTTATACTCTTTTATTATAATAATTATTGTCAAGTCAGATTGACTAACGTGTGTGAAATTTCGGTCTTATCAATATATTGACAACATAATGTACATTTAATTGTACACACTAAACATAATGTTTTCGACATTGTACACCACTGATTGGACACCGGACAATCTGGCCGTGGTCTACGTCAGCGTCCATTGCCCAGCCGCTGGACACAGTTGCTTAGAGACAAAGATACGTAAACAACTTCCACAACGGATCGCACTTAGACCGGTGTTTTGGAAGGTCATTCACATATACATAACACTTAGATCGGTGTTTTGGAAGGTCATTTACATATACATAACATTTAGATCGGTGTTTTGGAAGGTCATTTACAGATACATAACACTTAGATCGGTGTTTTGGAAGGTCATTCACAGATACATAACACTTAGATCGGTGTTTTGGAAGGTCATTCACAGATACATAACACTTAGATCGGTGTTTTGGAAGGTAATTTACATATACATAACACTTAGATCGGTGTTTTGGAAGGTCATTTACATATACATAACACTTAGATCGGTGTTTTGGAAGGTCATTCACAGATACATAACACTTAGATCGGTGTTTTGGAAGGTCATTCACAGATACATAACACTTAGATCGGTGTTTTGGAAGGTCATTTACATATACATAACACTTAGATCGGTGTTTTGGAAGGTCATTCACAGATACATAACACTTAGGTCGGTGTTTTGAAAGGTCATTCACATATACATAACACTTATACCGGTGTTTTGGAAGGTCATTCACATATACATAACACTTAGATTGGTGTTTTGGAAAGCCATTCACAGATACACAACACTTAGATCGGTGTTTTGGAAGGCCTTTCGCAGATACACAACACTTAGTTCGGTGTTTTGGAAGGCCATTCGCAGATACATAACACATAGATCGGTATTTTGGAAGGCCATTCACATATACATAACACTTAGATCGGTGTTTTGGAAGGCCATTCGCAGATACACAACACTTAGATCGATGTTTTGGAAGGCCATTCGCAGATACACAACACTTAGATCGGTGTTTTGGAAGGCCATTCGCAGATACACAACACTTTGATCGGTGTTTTGGAAGGCCATTCACAGATACACTACACTTAATTCGGTGTTTTGGAAGGCCATTCACAGATACATAACACTTAGATCGGTGTTTTGGAAGGCCATTCGCAGATACACAACACTTAGATCGGTGTTTTGGAAGGCCATTCGCAGATACACAACACTTAGATCGGTGTTTTGGAAGGCCATTCGCAGATTCACAACACTTTGATCGGTGTTTTGGAAGGCCATTCACAGATACACTACACTTAATTCGGTGTTTTGGAAGGCCATTCACAGATACATAACACTTAGATCGGTGTTTTGGAAGGCCATTCACAGATACACAACACTTAGATCGGTGTTTTAGAAGGCCACTCGCAGATACATAACACTTAGATCGGTGTTTTGGAAGGCCATTCACAGATACACAACACTTAGATCGGTGTTTTGGAAAGCCATTCACATATACATAACACTTATATCGGTGTATTGGAAGGCCAATCACAGATACATGGCACTTAGATCGGTGTTTTGGAAGGCCATTCACAGATACATAACACTTAGATCGGTGTTTTGGAAGGCCATTCACAGATACATAACACTTAGATCGGTGTTTTGGAAGGCCATTCACAGATACATAGCACCACAGCTCGCATAGCACCACAGTATGGGCGTGTATATTGGAGTGCCGACTAATGCCAACCAATTAACGCAGCAAACAAAATATAGTCTAACAATAACTGACGACGGAATAATCGAGTGATAATATAATAGCAATAACCGAAAATGCACTACACTTCGGCGAACAGCCAAAAGTTTAATTTGCGAGTTTCTGTTGATAGAACCAATAATTGGTTCTATGGCCGAGTGTGATGACGTCAGAACAGCACACAGAGTTAGCAGCGTAAACGTACAAAATAAACAGCCGGTCATTAACCAAGTACGTCATTTAATAATGCTTTCAGATTATGGCTTGTTAACATAAATATGTTCAGAATATTTCAAATATCCGTTCGTTGTTTTCGATAGGATTCATATTCAACGAACACGAAATGAAAATAGATGTTTGCGAGTCAGTAATTTATCGAATATACTTGTCCACATCCGGGTTATTTTGTCCGAATACTACATATCCGTGGCATATTCTGGATTCACATGGCCATATTTACTTGACGCCACTGCATATGAACGTGTCATTTAAACGGATATTCAATGATAAATATTTATCCATGTTTAGAAAATGTTAACGTAATAACTAATATCAAAACTGTTCACACAACCACACATATTTTCGTTTACTAATGCTCATATTCATCAAAAATCTTCATATGTTAAAATATCAAATTTATTGCGTACCATTGAGACGGCTCGAGTGCGTATGGTGTATAAATGACGGCAATTATGAATGGCGCCCACAAATCGGTTTCTATCTGCAGGAGAAACGCGTTGTCGAAGCCGCGAATAGTAGGCCTATTTGGTGTTAATCCGTATTTCGCAGTTTTAGTTAATCCTTACCACCTAATCACAGCTGTATAATTGTTCTCTGCGTCGAATGACTGCACTTAGCTATCGCGAAGCAATCGGCGCTTAATTTGGCTGTTAATTAGCAACGCCATAGCACTAACTATATTTATTTATGTTAACAAGCCATAATCTGAATGCATGGTTAAATGAGGCAGGCCCCTCAGTTAGTACGTTTACGTCACTACCTGTACGTTCGCACTGACGACATCACGCACAGCCATACAACCAATAAGTGTAGTGCAAAATCAACTATTAACATTGTGGGGAAAAATTGCTCGAGCTGACATGATATAACGTATGTTTATCGCGTACAAAACACACACACGCACGCACGCACGCACGCACGCACGCACGCACGCACGCACGCACGCACGCACGCACGCACGCACGCACTCACGCACGCACGCACGCACGCACGCACTCACGCACGCACGCACGCACGCACGCACGCACGCACACACAAACACATATTTCCTCCATATACCCACTATACCTACTAGACAACCGAGACACAACAACGCGAAGCACATATCAAACGTCTGATCTTATTTGTTATTTAAGCAAAGTCATTCTATATTACGGCAATGCTGAATAGCCACACATAGTATGTTGCTGTGTTGCATTGAACAGCGACACTTGCCAGTGCGTGTGCGAATGCATTCACGGCTAGTGCGAAGTCATTCACGGCAACACAACTGGTCCATCTACGAGTCTAGACACGTCGCGCATTACGCGTGTTTATTTATAGTGGCGTCCGGCAACGGAGTCCGACTGCATTGAAACGACGTGGCCATTCCACAACTATTATACATGTCTTATAATAACAGTGTAAGGTTTATTGCCCCTCCAAGTTCAGAGTCCTTTAGTAAACCGTCAACCAAATAGATGACGTTCTCTCTTGATTATGTATCCGCGTGGAACATTTGTGATTGGTGATTTAATGTTTTGAGTTCAACCGATTGTAATGTACAGTCCCCAGCAATACTGGTAGCAGTTGTCTGTCTGAACACGACGTCGAACATCCTTATCCGCACAGCGTGTCAATAGTTTACATTGATACACAACATGGACGCAACACTGATAGGTGCTAGAGTTACTGCCATTCTTCCGTCCTGTTGTTCCTTACCGTCACAAAATATGCTGTTGTTTCTCTCGACTTGTGATGCTGTAGTTCGTCCGAGTCCGGCGGCTGCGGCCCACTACTCCATGACAGGACAGCGCGTGCCGGGTGAAACAATGCGACTGTCGCCAGTGTCCACTGTCATGTATACTCACGTCTTTATAAACGACGGGCACCAATTGACACCGTTAAGCCGCGCACGCGCTGTCGAATTGTTTCCAAGGTACACAAAGGTGCAACGTGCGACTAGACAACGGGCGTCACGGGAGGGCTATGACAACGCGTGGGAGGTCTCGGTCGGTGAGTGACCATCGGTCAATGGCCCATGATAATTGCGATCACTGCAATTTTGGACAAACTCTCTTCCGCTAGGGGGGGTGTAGGATAACAAATATATAGCAATGTGTAGAGGCCCCATTTCACAGAGCATATCTCGGCGCAACAAGACGATCTTGGCCGGGTTTGTCCATGACCAGATTACGACTGAAGCGGCGACCGTGTCGGAAGGACTGGCGCTGGGCATGGACCAGCGACGGGTAGCGTGACATGGACCAGCGACGAGTAGCGGGGCATGGACCAGCGACGAGTAGCGGGGCATGGACCAGAGACGGGTAGCGTGACATGGACCAGCGACGAGTAGCGGGGCATGGACCACGGACTGGTAGCGTGACAATGGACCAGGGACGGGTAGCGTGATATGGACCAGGGACGGGTAGCGTGACATAGGCCAGGGACGGGTAGCTGGGCATGGACCAGGAACGGGTAGCGTGACATGGACCAGGGACGGGTAGCATGACATGACATGGTCCAGGGACAGGTAACGTGACATAGACCAGGGACGGGTAGAGGGGCATGGACCAGAGACAGGTAGCGGGGCATGGACCATGGACGGGTAGCGGGGCGTGGATCAGGGACAGGTAGCGGGGCAACCCATCGCGTTGGAACTAATCACCACAAAGACACGAAGACGAACGGTGTCAGTGGAGTACACCTAAAACAACGTATGGGCTTTTTGAATAACTGTTTACTATTACTAGTGATTGTTATTGTTATTGCTGTTGTTATTATTGTTGTTGTCCCTGGTCATCGTCGCCGTCGTCGTTGAGTCTGTATTCTCATTTACCTCACCGATCATGTAGAGGTAAAAAGGTACGCTAAAAAAGGTACGTTCTTATATAGCGCGGTATCCAGTCTTTAGGACTGCTCAAAGCGCTTTACACTTCACCCTCTGGCAGACCTGTTCATTCTAAGGCCATCTCAACTTCTCTGGGAAGCATTCAGCCACGCTGCAATTGCGCGAAGATTATTCGTTCACATTTCCAGCACTGTCTGTATTGCCAGGTACTCATTTATACAGCTGAGTGAACTGTGCCAACGTAGGGTGATCAAACTTGCCATAGGTTCGAAGCGACAGCAGTGGGCTTTGAAACCGGGTTCTCTCGATTGAGAGTCCGGCCTTCTAACCGGTATGCCATCGCGCCCCACAAGGTCACCAAGACGTCTACCTTGGCATGGCTATGTTCGTGATTAGCCAGTTCATGAGAAGTTCACAAGAAACCTCTTTAATCACTGAACAAAACAACGCGGAAGTGACTTGACCTTGCTGTCCGTCTCCCGTGTGCCGCAATCGACGTTCTTTCCTCAAGTACGCCATCGGCAGCACCGCCTTCCGTGCTGCTTCCTACTTGAGACAATGTTATCGATTCCTTTTCTGCGGTTGGATGAACGAGCAAGTGTGTCTACCAGCAAACCGACCGAACGCTCTGTACTCTAGCGTTAAGGTTTTAAATATTTATATGACACGTGTCCCTAATCTTAAGGACAAATTGCTGCCAGCAATAGACAACGAACAAGCACAGTGGGAGTGTCGACTCATCATCGTCGTTGGCTAGATATGACTTACAATATATATACCTTGGCATAGCTATGTTCGTGATTAGCCAGTTCATGAGAAGTTCACAAGAAACCTCTTTAATCACTGAACAAAACAACGCGGAAGTGACTTGACCTTGCTGTCCGTCTCCCGTGTGCCGCAATCGACGTTCTTTCCTCAAGTACGCCATCGGCAGCACCGCCTTCCGTGCTGCTTCCTACTTGAGACAATGTTATCGATTCCTTTTCTGCGGTTGGATGAACGAGCAAGCGTGTCCACCAGCAAACCGACCGAACGCTCTGTACTCTAGCGTTAAGGTTTTAAATATTTATATGACACGTGTCCCTAATCTTAAGGACAAATTGCTGCCAGCAATAGACAACGAACAAGCACAGTGGGAGTGTCGACTCATCATCGTCGTTGGCTAGATATGACTTACAATATATATATATATATATATATATATATATATATATATATATATATATATATATATATATATATATATATATATATATATATATATATATATATATATATATTGTCCTTAATATTAGGGACACGTGGCATATAAATGTTTCAAAACTTTTTAACGCTAGAGTACAGAGCGTTCAGTTGGTTTGCTGATGGATGGACACGTTTGCTCGTTCATCCAACCGCAGAAGAGGAATCGATAAGATTGTCTCAAGTAGGAGGCTGCACGGAAGGCGGCACTTGCTTTATTTGGTCAGACAATAAGGCGATGTCATCCACAAAGTCCAGGTCTGGTATCATATCTGGTTTAACTCTTCTGCTCCTCCTGTTTTTTGAGAGTAAGGCCTGGTTCTTCCTCTCGGCCATCAGTTGCCTGCCTCATCGCATAATCGAGTAGAATAATAAAGACAAAGGGAGCCAAAGTATCTCCCTGAAGCACTCCCGAAATTATATCAAACATAGCTGTCTCGACGTCTGGTGACAACACTTTAGCCTTCGTGTTGATGTAGATGTGTTTGATTGACATTTGTAGCCTTTCCGGAATGCCATATGCACATAAAATTGTAAAGCCCTTTTGAAGTCTTAAAGTCGATAAACGTCAACACTGCTGGAAGATTTCTCTTCCTCGCCCCTTCGATGATTCTGCGTAGACTCAGAACTTGTGCAACAGTGGTCTTATTCTGACGGAAACCACATTGGTTGACCCGTAGATGTGGGTCAATTACAGGGCGTATTCTGAGAGAAACCATATTGGTTGACCCGTAGATGTGGGTCAATTACAGGACGTATCCTGAGAGAAACCATATTGGTTTACGTGTAGATGTGGGTCAATTACAGGACGTATTCTGAGAGAAACCATATTGGTTGACCCGTAGATGTGGGTCAATTACAGGGGGTATTCTGAAACCATATTGGTTGACACGTAGATGTGGGTCAATTACAGGGCGTATTCTGAGAGAAACCATATTGGTTGACACGTAGATGTGGGTCAATTACAGGGGGTATTCTGAGAGAAACCATATTGGTTGACACGTAGAAGTGGGTCAATTACAGGACGTATTCTGAGAGAAACAATATTGTTTGACACGTAGATGTGGGTCAATTACAGGGCGTATTCTGAGAGAAACCATATTGGTTGACCCGTAGATGTGGGTCAATTACAGGACGTATCCTGAGAGAAACCATATTGGTTTACGTGTAGATGTGGGTCAATTACAGGACGTATTCTGAGAGAAACCATATTGGTTGACCCGTAGATGTGGGTCAATTACAGGGGTATTCTGAAACCATATTGGTTGACACGTAGATGTGGGTCAATTACAGGGCGTATTCTGAGAGAAACCATATTGGTTGACACGTAGATGTGGGTCAATTACAGGGGGTATTCTGAGAGAAACCATATTGGTTGACACGTAGAAGTGGGTCAATTACAGGACGTATTCTGAGAGAAACCATATTGTTTGACACGTAGATGTGGGTCAATTACAGGGCGTATTCTGAGAGAAACCATATTGGTTGACCCGTAGATGTGGGTCAATTACACGGCGTATTCTGAGAGAAACCATATTGGTTGACCCGTAGATGTGGGTCAATTACAGAACGTATTCTGAGAGAAACCATATTGGTTGACGCGTAGATGTGGGTCAATTACAGGACGTATTCTGAGAGAAACCATATTGGTTGACACGTAGAAGTGGGTCAATTACAGGACGTATTCTGAGAGAAACCATATTGGTTGACCCGTAGATGTGGGTCAATTACAGGACGTATTCTGAGAGAAACCATATTGGTTGACGCGTAGATATGGGTCAATTACAGGACGTATTCTGAGAGAAATCATATTGGTTGACCCGTAGATGTGGGTCAATTACAGGGCGTATTCTGAGAGAAACCATATTGGTTGACCCGTAGATGTGGGTCAATTACAGGACGTATTCTGAGAGAAACCATATTAGTTGACCCGTAGATGTGGGTCAATTACAGGGCGTATTCTGAGAGAAACCATACTGGTTGATCGTAGATGTGGGTCAATTACAGGACGTATTCTGAGAGAAACCATATTGGTTGACGCGTAGATGTGGGTCAATTACAGTACGTATTCTGAGAGAAACCATATTGGTTGACCCATAGATGTGAGTAAATTACAGGGCGTATTCTGAGAGAAACCACATTGGTTGACCAGTAGATGTGGGTCAATTACAGGGCGTATTCTTTTGAGAATTATTCTGTTGTATAGTTTGGCGACTATTGAACTTAAACTTATACCTCTGTAGTTTCCAGCATAGCTCAGGTCCCGATACTTTGGTATGGGCACAATTTTAAGAATTGACCATTAATCTGGCTTGAAATGTTTCATGTGTGCTTCATTGCAGACATCGATGACTATTTCATCTAGATTATACCGCTTTAGAGCTCCTGCATGGCTACTATCCTCTCCACTATCTTTTCTTTAGAGCTCCTGCATGGCTACTATCCTCTCCACTATCTTTTCCTTCAGCTCTGTGGTACTCTTCCCGAGTAAACGGTCCATCATCTATAGCTATATCTAACAGTACTGCTTCGATTTCTTCATCCTCATCCTCAATGTTTGGTCCTTCGCCCAGCAGGCTGCTGAAGTGATTGTACCAACCTTTTCGCCTCTCATTCTCTGTGTTTCTTTTAAGTTTTCCAGTTGCTGATGACTTTCTGCCTGTCACCTCATTTATCAGATTCCATCCTAGACTATGCTGTTGACTGCGGTGTGCTCTCTCAGCATCAACCAGTTTCTCAGCTAGATCTTCTCCCATCAGAGAGTCATACACTGCAAATAATGATTCCTTCGAAGAATTACGACTGATTCTGTTTTCTTCAGTTGGATTGTTATTGAACTGATTACTTGCTTTCTGTAGTTTTTCTCGAGCTGCAATTACATCTGTATGTTTAGCCTTCGGAGCTCCCTTCCCCTTTGTTTGACTGGTAGGAGCTTAGTCATTCCCGAGTTGTTTGACTGGTAGGAGCTTAGTCATTGCCGAGTTGTTTGACTGGTAGGAGCTTAGTCATTGCTGAGTTGTTTGACTGGTAGGAGCTCAGCCATTGCTGAGTTGTTTGACTGGTAGGAGGTCAGTCATTGCCGAGTTGTTTGACTGGTAGGAGCTCAGTCATTGCCGAGTTGTTTGACTGGTAGGAGCTCAGCCATTGCTGAGTTGTCTGCCTCGGTGAACTTTTCATATCTGTCAGTTGGGGATTTGTCTTCATTTTGGAGTGTCTGAAATTTGTTTCGTACACTAGTGTTCTGATCTTGCAGTTATGTACTCAACTTCAATGTTTGCCAGTCATATTTAGGTTTCTTTGTAGGGCTTGACTTTGGGGCCCCCTGAAACTGAGACTGATATGCAATGATACCACCCTGTGGTCTGATCCTACACTGGAGAAGGTACTGTATGCCTCACAGTTCATATGCTGTTCTTCCACTTCCTTTTGACTAGGATATAGTCCAGATGATGTTTGTTTCCAAAGGGGTCCATTATGTACATTGCCTTCCCCTTCGTTTCTTGAGCCGGTGTTTGCAATTTCAAGTTCCTTTTCTTGAGCTAGTTCTGATAGAAATTTAGCGGTCCTGTTTTTTTTCATGGTATGAGTACGCGGCATCGATTGGTCCCAATTTTGCATTAAAGTCACCCAGAATGACAAGTATGTTGTATACTGGTAACGATTCTATAGCTCTATATATATTATATATATATATATATATATATATATATATCTGCACATGCATGAATACATACATACATACATACACGCATACATACATACATACATGCATACATACATACATACGTAAATGCACGCACGCACGCACGCACGCACGCACGCACGCACGCACGCACGCACGCACGCACGCACGCACGCACGCACGCACGCACGCACGCACGCACGCACGCACGCACGCACGCACGCACGCACGCACGCACGCACGCACGCAAGCACGCACGCACGCAAGCACGCACGCACGCACATATAACCACTCGTAGCTCCACGCAATACCTTGATAATTCATCTTCCGTGAGCTGCATTTTGTACTTTGACGACCTGGATTTTCTCCTGTTCAACATTTTGACTCGGATTACGAATCAGATGCGAGAGGATCCCGCAGCCACCAGGGAACAGAAGACACTTGAGAAACAGTACGAAGGAATGTAAGTTCGTATCGGTATGGAGGTACCGCTTACGGCGTTTCCGTGCGAGCTTACGCACAGTGTATGTAATTTTGAAGAGAGGTGTTTTCTGGGTAAATGTTGCGTCACCGGTTGTCGACGTCACGCGTTACTGCGCAGTACGTCACGATGAAGGAAGCCGTCTAGAGATGAAAACGGCGGTCGTGACTAGTTGGTTATGTTCTCCTAAATGAATATATGTTGATTATCTACATCGCCTATTTATCTCATCAATCATAGTAGTTTTCTAGTACTATGATAGGCGCAGGACTGTAGTGGTTAACACGCCCGCTTTAAGCTAGCCGCACACCGCCCAATTGTCTATGCTGCGACGGTCGTAGACAATAGGGCGGTGTGCGGTGGGCTTTACGTGACAAGTTCTGGGTTCAAGCCTTAGACACAGCACGGCATGTTTGGTATTAATATATTTCTCCTAACATCGTGGCCCGGCTGAGCACGTTAATGCCAGTCCCGTCTCGTTAATTGGGGACTTGACCACCCACAGTGCCAGCATAGAAAGTTCGGCTTGGCGTAATGTACTGGAGAAATAGCCGACTAGTTGAATGAGACCTCATAAGACAATCACATTCTGGTAACCACGACATATAAGGGCCTACAGAATAGTTAGAACAAAACGTGCCTAGTGTTGGACAGCAAGTGGAAGATGGGAGTTGTGCAACATACAAAATAAACAATTATTCCGTTATTCCATACACGACTTTAACCCAAGTTTAATCCAAGTTTAATCCAGGTTTACGCTGTCACTGGCCACAGCTTGACATATAAGTAGTTACGTTTGCATGCCTGATTTAAAACTATCAATCTTCATTCATGGCTTGCCCAGTGTCTTTAAATGTCCAGTGTCAGCCGGATCATACGATCGTGTGCATACATACATATATTATGTGTCCGTACGCGGCACTATAAGTGCTGCATTTTCAAAGTTGTCTGAGTTTGTTTTACCGAAACTTTCCTTCAAAACGACACCACTGATTTCGCAATGGAATTATCAACAAACAGCGACCATTGTAATGGTTGACATGTTTAATATGATATACAAAAATCCCCGAGAACCCGAACTGTGGGGCGCGGTGGCGCAGTGGTTAGAACACCGGACTCCCAATCGTTTTGAATAGTCCCAAGGACTGGATACCGCGCGAACGTATATACATTTACCTTTATCCCAGACGCCCGAAAAATAGAGGACTGGGCCATCCGGGCACTTTTGTGGAACATGTATCTATTCTCACGGTGTATGGATCATCTGCCGTACTAGCTTGGGGTGCAGCAGCACAGTAGTTCAGACGTCAGACGAGGGCCTGGTGCAAACCCACTTACTGGCCTTTTTATTCTGCCTTCGCGCAGTAGTTGCGGCGTTGCTGAATGTTTCCTAGAGAAGTCGTTTAGTTTTGGCTTTGAAACAGAACGGACCCTGTCGGATGACCGATTAACAACGGATTAAACACTCAGATTTAACTTGCCAACTTAGCTTTATTACAACAGTCAACAGTCCCCAACAAACGATCACTAGGCTGTATCAAGTGATAACTTCACATGCATACACGACAGACCCTATATTCCCGCTGTATTAAAATGCACCGCTTAAGTGAATCAACCGCTTACATTACTCAGGTCCGAAGTGATTATATTAAGCATAGTCCTCTGTATTATTATTTCGTGTGTTTTTCGCAGCTCGATACCCCGTTGACTCCCGGTGTATTTGTGTTTATGAAATGGGGACACGCCCATGCAGACCTTTCTCTGTTTGTATAAATACACCAACTACTTGGTAGGTTGGTAACGGGCAATCCAATGTTGTTCATACCCAACAAGGATTGCCGCTGTGCACACAATAATAGTGACAAAGTCTGCCACAAATTGTGCATAGCCTGGTACATTACTGATTAAGCTGATGCGTATGACCAATTAGTAAAGTCCTCTGTATTATTATATGTTTACCTGCAAACTGCTGTTGCAGTTCTATTCCTCGGGGCAGCACTCTTACACCGGAACGACACGTTTTGATGCACCATTTTGCCGGTCAATGTCCACAGGTTCACGCGTCAGTCGGCTCAAGCCACACGCGATGCAGGCCGGTACGTTCGCGTCTCGCGCTGTGTACTGCCGAGAATATCACTGACGAATCATTTCGCTGCGACACTTCCAGTTGCTCGTTTGGAACCGATGGTAAATGCTACGCCTCAGTCAATGTTAATAATATATTGACGGCAGCCATGGCTTTTGTTTATACAAAGTCGACTGGATTTACCAGACATTACTAGACCGTGGCTGGGTCAACAAATCAGTGCAGTGTTTACGCCTTTGCTTAATGAGACTGACTACGGCAGGCACCGAACGCCGCAGTTCAGAACATCTGCTACGGATGTAGTCATGGCTACGACGGGGGGAACGCAACAACAACTCCTAATAGCTTTCAGCTACATACACCCGAATTTCTGTAACCACTATTACAGTAAACACGACACTGGGATCCGGCACCTATTTCAGCTAGCGACAGTTTTCTTAATTGAATAAGAGCACAGTTTCAACATGTCAAACGAGGGAGAGTGGCAAACATAACAGATAGCAGACTTATATTCTTAACTAAGGTGTACTACTTCAAGTGGAAGTCGGTGCGACGGTAACAGTGAAACTCTAAGGCAAACTCTAAGGCGGTGTGATACATTAACTGGGATGATATCGTCAGACGTCAGTTTCACTCATAAAATAAGGCTACCGATAATTTAAATGCATGGTAGTGGTAGAGCCTGCCAACATGTGTAGTTCTATATGGGTTGAGGACACTTGCTATGACATATTGACAGCAGGAGAAGCCACAGTGAGCAGACAATGACTGGTCTCGGAGAATATGTAAAATGAAATGAGACGACAGAAGGAAGGTGGAAGAATTGAGAGAAGAGATCGGAATGAAGAAACATCCCAGGAAAACGGGAGTGGGGAACAGATTGCGATGGGCAGGTCACGTACATAGAATGAATGAGGACAGATTGACAAAGAGAGCATGGCAAATAGAAAAGAATGGTTGAAGAAGAAGAGAAATACCAAACTTAAGATGGAGGGACAGTGTTAAGAGATCTCTCAAGAGGGCAGAAGTGAACAGCTGAGAGTGGGCAGAAGATCGCATTAGATGGAGACGACTACAACGTGACAGGTAACGTCCCATTTTCACTGATACCATTTTCTGCCACATCGTAATAGGCAACATCCAGTTTCTGATACCATTTCCACGGCATCGTAGCCGGTGACATCCAATTTCTCACTGATACCATTTACAATACATCGTTGCTGTTCAAATCCCATGTAATTGTCACTGATTCCATCTACACCACTTCCCAGATAGATTATTACAAAGACGATCCAATATATGTAAATGTGAAAATTAGATGGATAATTTGTCACAAACAATTATTTAAAGGATAACGTGCTGTTAACAGAATAAAGTTTCGTACTGCTATGATGATACGCCTAACGTAATAGATAATAACCGTACTCATAGCCTGTTATATATCAGGCAACGACGATAGCTACAACCGAATAACATTATTGACGAGCTACATTTTGCATTATTTAACACTGTGAAAAATTATCCCTCATGTTTATAATGGACACCTGTCAAGCCGATGATTGCACTATACGATCAATATAAAACACAATTTGTTCTGACTACACTACACTGACTACATTATCTGCCCAACATTAAAACCTCTCCTAGCGGGTATATTTGTCAATACGGAAACGTCCCAATGGTTGGTGAAGCAATGTAATATGTCAAGGCACTGAGTTTCGTTTGTTCAACACATACAACTTATTAATATATGTTTACATAGTTATTTAATATTTTTTATTCCTGTGTAGTGTATGAAACAACTGTCGTCCTCTGTAGGTCCAAGCGACCGGAATTAACAAATCTCGGCCAGTCCATCGCCATCACCCAATAATTAAACTACTGATTGACCCTGTGGTTACCGCACGAGGAAACTCGACCTTAACTTGTGGTCGTTCCACGCGGCTGCGTTCACGCATGACTAGGTAAACAAGCCGTTCTGTTGGTACACGCACTACGTGAATATTTCATAAGCAACTTCCCAGACTCGTAGGATGATACCAACCGTTCCACATGACTGCATTTCAACTGCTCCAAACCAATGGTCGCATCTCGACCGTTCTTCCTCTAATCCAGATTCGACGCTTTAGCTTTGATTTTTTTAACAGCATCCGTGGCGGTGGCTTTTCGTGTACCGTAACCAGAAATGCTTCTGAAATAGAGTCTAGCAAATACGTTTCCATTTGTTAGAAGGGGACTTTACCAGACATGAAATGCACCAATTCATCTCATTTGTGTTTTGAATCATTCGGACAGGACAACAAAAATTGAACTGCAACTGCGGTGAGTGTATTACGAACAATCAAGAGTGTTCGTTTGTTGGAGAAAAAAAAACACGTTATAGTCGATTGCGCAACAGCATAAAGCAGTATTGTAAAACAGCCAACTGCAAAGTGGAGCTCAACATGACTGAACGGTTACAAAGGTCGTTAGCATATTTTTAATTCACTGCATTGTGATAGCGAATTGTATTTTACATATTAAGCGCGTCCGGTGGCGTCCAACCAACCTCGGTTCTCAGTCATTGCGTAATCAACAAAGTGAAGCGTTCTTGCACAGCGCGTGCGCTCACCAGAGAAGCATTTGATTGTATTGATTGATTAGATGCGATTATGCGCACACACGTGCACCCGTGATGGATGTCTGTGTCGTGTGTGCAGTACTTGCATATCGTATCACGGCATTGTTACGGTGGACTTTCCCTCGTAAGCTGTCATTTATCAACCAGCCTCGCTCACGGCTCCCTCGTCAGGTTGGGGAGCAACCTGGTACATGGTTATGTCACATATATACAGGCAATGAATATGTAAACGAAACAAGAAATCGTCTCTCTCTCTCTCTCTCTCTCTCTCTCTCACTCTCTCGCTCTCTCTCTCTCTCTCTCTCTCTCTCTCTCTCTCTCTATCTCTCTCTCTCTCTATATCTCTCTCTCTATCTCTCTCTCTCTCTCTCTCTCTCTCTCTCTCTCTCTCGTTCTCTCTCTCTCTCTCTCTCTCTATGTCTCTGTCTGTCTGTCTGTCTCTCTCTCTCTCTCTTGTTCTCTCTCTCTCTCTCTCTCTCTCTCTCTCTCTCGTTCTCTCTCTCTCTCTCTCTCTCTCTCTCTCTCTCTCTCTCTCTCTACCTTATCTCATGTCGGCGTACATAAGCATAATGTACGTCGTTTGTCTTTCCCGTGGCAACGTATCGGTGTTTCGTAACCAGAACCAGCGTGCCCAATTCATGGCCTTGAATGAAGCAGATTTCAAGCGGCATATCTTGTGTTGTGTCATTATGCGAAATTGTAACGATGCAGTTCTTCTAATACGAATAAGGTGCTACTAGATTTATGGAAAGTAATAACATACTTATGTGCCTTTAAAATCCTTTATGAAAGCTAAGGTGCTAGTCTAATCACACTGTAATCATAGACTTATCTCCATCTCTCTCAATCGTCTGCCATTTTCTCCCATTCTCTGCTGTTCACACCTGCCTTTTCCACGTCTCTTCACAGTATCCGTCCACTTTAATTATTGTTTTGGTATTCCTCTTCTCCTTCAACCCCCCTCTCCAGTTTCCATGCTCTCTGTGTCAACATCTCTCCGGTCATTCTCTCAATGCGTCCATCGTAGTCTCCTCCCAACTACATTCCATGTGTGTTTTTTGTCGTTCCTGTTCATTCCATGTGTGTTTTTTGTCGTTCCTATTCATTCCATGTGTGTTTTTTGTCGTTCCTATTCATTCCATGTGTGTTTTTTGTCGTTCCTATTCTTATCGTTGCAAAATCTGATCTTGTTTATCATTTCAGCTATTTATATACCAATACCGGCAGCTGGGGTGTTTGTCCTCCAAAGATAGGTCGCTGTGACACTGTCACCGGAACAAACAAGCCATTTTTGTCAATAAGTAAATCCCACCCATCCCCACATGATACGATTAGTAACTCGATCCGTCACGTTCAAGCAAAAGAGCATTTAGATTTGGTGAAACCTGATGCGCTAAAAGGCCAGTGTGTCGTGAACAGCGGCTAAACAAACTTGCCAAAGAATTCCACCAAATGTTTGGTGAATAATGTTTGTTTATTTGAACATAACAACTTAGATCGCCAACACAGCTGACACCAGGAATTCAGCGGCTCAGCACTCCTGGTATGTTTGTCCAATCACGATGTTTAATTTACCTAATTCCAAACAACGGACTGTGTAGGCCTGTGTTGGCCAACTGGTCGGAAGCATAGCAACGAGGTGCACCGTAATATACAGGATTTTGGCGGATTCAATCGGTACAAGTCATTACACTGTTTGTTTGTTTGTTTGTTTCTCTCTTCGTAATTATGGAAAAACCTAGAAGGTGTTTTTACGAAAGCACTCTGCCGACTAACAATGCCGTCAATTATTCGATAAAGTGTTGTAGGAGTAGCTAGTAGGTCTACATTTATACATTAATTCTGCCAAGTACTCTCGCTCGCCCTAATGATTCGTTCAACATGCCAACGTCGAATCGTTGCTCAATATGGAGAACTTCGAACAGCCAGTTATTGTATCATATTCATGTTTTGAACCGATCGTCCCGTCCCGTTAACAGTGACTACATATTCATATATACTGAACACGACTGTTCGTCCCGTTAACAGTGGCTGCGTGTTCATATATACTGAACACGACTGTTCGTCCCGTTAACAGTGGCTGCGTGTTCATATATACTGAACACGACTGTTCGTCCCGTTAACAGTGGCTGCGTGTTCATATATACTGAACACGACTGTTCGTCCCGTTAACAGTGACTACATATTCATATATACTGAACACGACTGTTCGTCCCGTTAACAGTGACTACATATTCATATATACTGAACACGACTGTTCGTCCCGTTAACAGTGAGTACATATTCATATATACTGAACACGACTGTTCGTCTCGTTAACAGTGACTACATATTCATATATACTGAACACGACTGTTCGTCCCGTTAACAGTGACTACATATTCATATATACTGAACACGACTGTTCGTCCCGTTAACAGTGACTACATATTCATATATACTGAACACGACTGTTCGTCCCGTTAACAGTGAGTACGTATTCATATATACTGAACACGACTGTTCGTCTCGTTAACAGTGACTACATATTCATATATACTGAACACGACTGTTCGTCCCGTTAACAGTGACTACATATTCATATATACTGAACACGACTGTTCGTCCCGTTAACAGTGACTACATATTCATATATACTGAACACGACTGTTCGTCCCGTTAACAGTGACTACATATTCATATATACTGAACACGACTGTTCGTCCCGTTAACAGTGAGTACATATTCATATATACTGAACACGACTGTTCGTCCCGTTAACAGTGAGTACATATTCATATATACTGAACACGACTGTTCGTCCCGTTAACAGTGGCTGCGTATTCATATATACTGAACACGACTGTTCGTCTCGTTAACAGTGAGTACATATTCATATATACTGAACACGACTGTTCGTCTCGTTAACAGTGACTACATATTCATATATACTGAACACGACTGTTCGTCCCGTTAACAGTGACTACATATTCATATATACTGAACACGACTGTTCGTCCCGTTAACAGTGACTACATATTCATATATACTGAACACGACTGTTCGTCCCGTTAACAGTGAGTACATATTCATATATACTGAACACGACTGTTCGTCTCGTTAACAGTGACTACATATTCATATATACTGAACACGACTGTTCGTCCCGTTAACAGTGACTACATATTCATATATACTGAACACGACTGTTCGTCCCGTTAACAGTGACTACATATTCATATATACTGAACACGACTGTTCGTCCCGTTAACAGTGAGTACGTATTCATATATACTGAACACGACTGTTCGTCTCGTTAACAGTGACTACATATTCATATATACTGAACACGACTGTTCGTCCCGTTAACAGTGACTACATATTCATATATACTGAACACGACTGTTCGTCCCGTTAACAGTGACTACATATTCATATATACTGAACACGACTGTTCGTCCCGTTAACAGTGACTACATATTCATATATACTGAACACGACTGTTCGTCCCGTTAACAGTGAGTACATATTCATATATACTGAACACGACTGTTCGTCCCGTTAACAGTGAGTACATATTCATATATACTGAACACGACTGTTCGTCCCGTTAACAGTGGCTGCGTATTCATACACTCGAACTGTCCACAGTGTTTCCGTGGTCGGTACTGACAGGTTCACCGTCGTGAAGGTCTACGTATTGTCCATGTCCTGTCTGTTGATGGTGAGCGCGGTCCAATCGTTCACACGGGGACTGGTATCTTCGTTCACACGGGTACTGGTATGTTCGTTCACACGGGTACTGGTATATTCGTTCACACGGGTACTGGTATGTTCGTTCACACAGGGACTGTTATGTTCGTTCACACGGGTACTGGTATGTTCGTTCACACAGGGACTGTTATGTTCGTTCACACGGGTACTGGTATATTCGTTCACACGGGTACTGGTATGTTCGTTCACACAGGGACTGTTATGTTCGTTCACACGGGGACTGGTATCTTCGTTCACACGGGTACTGGTATGTTCGTTCACACAGGGACTGTTATGTTCGTTCACACGGGTACTGGTATCTTCGTTCACACGGGTACTGGTATGTTCTTCCCATCGTTTATGTGATCAGTACACATTCTGTAACCCGTTAAATCTGGTCATGATATTCCTTTTAAGTGGAACGTCGCACTCTCGACCAATCGAACCATATTACAGCCGTCCGAAACTTGGGCAACTTCGTTTCCCCACATTGCCTTTGTCTTTTCGAATGAGACACTACAAGGCGTTTGTCCATTCTACCTGGTGTCTATGCTAGGGGAAGTAAAAGATCCCACACAGGGGTAAATGTGTAACCTGCCGTTGACTCACAAAGTTATCGACTCTATCTCTAACCCACTACATGAATATTTCCATAAAGATGGCCAATTCCAAGCTTGGAACTCTTTACAAAAGGAAGTGGTTCAATGCGTTCGTTCGGATATCGCTCTGGCCTACCGGTGTTTCATATTAAACGTTCCACCTTCTATGACAGACAATGGCGACTTTGGCAGCTACACAACACCCGCTATAATTGAACCCAACTGCTCAGTAAATCCTAGTTATCATTTCCTGACCGGAAGTCGATTCCGTTGGGGGATAAATTGGCGGGAATAATCAACTTCCGGTCGTAACATTACAGGCAGTCGTTTTGGTGTGCCTATGATTTATGCGCATTATTATATAATCGATCTTAGTAGTAAGTAATGAATCGAGCTATTGTTGGGGTCTTACACAACACGCGAGGTTAATTATGTATCAGTCACAGAGCGCAGCGGGATTTATGATTGTGTCGTAGTTGGTTCGTGAAGTGATATTAAACCATGGGCCGACAATATGCCATTGATCAGGTGCTCTCAAACTGTGACGTATCGCTTCCACCGGACACGCCAATGAGTCACTAATGGAGAGAAGTAGCTAATTGGCTGCGGCGAGTGTGCCACCATAAACCAAGAAATCAGGACACACGAAATCCAGGCATCATAACTCACGTTTGACAAAACGAATTTATTTGCACAACGTTTTATGGAGCGTGAAATGTTGGTCGTGGCTGAGTGAAAGTTGTACGATGTTTATCTGAAGTAGGCGTGTTACCGTCGTAAGGTTCAGCCTAAAGAATATTCGCCCTTGGCCTCCTATACTCCACTACTTGTTTGCATAACATCGAAACGTCAGAGAGGGCAAACATTAGTAGAATATTTTACGCATTCACTCCTAATATTTCGTGACGTTTTCAGTTGTCACTAAAAGGCAAACATTTCAGGTTGAAATATAATTGGAAATAACTGGAAATAATTGGCTATAATGACAACTCTTTCTTTTTTTAAAGAGCAGTTGCAACTGGACATGACAATGTATGGTATATTCGACTTTCTACGACACAATTGTGTGTGTGCGTGCTTGCGTGTGTGAAGTGACTAAGGGTATGCATTAAGAAGAATATAAACAGAACAGTTAGTGAAATTATGAAAGTTTTTGGTTAGAACTTTAGATGAACTATAATGGAGTTGTGTGGTTGGTCATAAATGGGCGTTAATTATGTTTATATCGCAGTTCGTGCGATGATTGTATTGTACTTGGTAGATCTTTACGTGCAGTAATGCTAAGCAATGGGCCGACACTGTGCGACGTCATAATTCAGATAGTAGGGAATTTTAGTGGATAACAGTTCAAGGAACAAATAGGCATATAGAGTCACGGATGAGTCTATCAGGATAGCAATCCTAATGTACGTGCGTGTATGTCTTTGTACGCGTGCATTTCTATAACGTATTAATTTACTATTATACGTTACTTACTTCTCCGGAGACTGCAGTCCATTTCTTTCTTTTGCTCTGCTCGAAGTGGACAGCCTCGTCCCTACGACTACGCTGATGCCGATATCGTCCGACAGCTGTGTGGCTGTACCATTCGCCATGCTTTTATCCGAGTCTCCCGCCAGACCAGCCCTTGAGTTGTTGTGCGAGTCATTCTTTAAACGAATACTGAAATCGGCTTGAAAATTCTGTGAACATGTCTTCAACACTGCTTCCTTGCTCTCCTCTAAGACGTTCTTCGTCTCATTTTCTCTCCCGTTTTCGATGGAGTTCTTTACACCGTTTTCTGTGAAGTTGTTCCGTCCATTGAACATAACATTGGAGCCACCCTTGAAACCATTCTGTGATTCACTATTCAAGACGTAATCTCCGCCACTTATCGTGTCGTTCCCGTCAAAAACGTTTGCATCTATCTCCGTCGCCCTCTCTGATTTAATGTTCGGCTCATCTTCAGCACAATTCTTTATCTCCAACGCAGTGTTCGGCTTCCCTATTATCCCATTACTCACACCGCTCTCTGGTTCAGTTCCAGTCCCAATCTTGAGACCCTTCCCGAATCCATCACCTGTTCCTAACACACCATCCATGTCATTCTCCCCACAGTTCTGGGACACTTCCCGTGCGCAGTCTAGCCCGGGTCTACTTGGCGGTTCCACGTCCATCGAAGAGAGTCGCGTCTTGTGTCGTCGACCTGCCCGCCCAGACAGCGGGACACGACCTGTCAGCAACGTCACCCTAACACCGCTGCTCGGCAACGCTCTGTCATTCTATCACGTCCGGCGTCGATCAATGCAAGGTGTCGACGTCATAATTCATTAAATTATAATAGCAAAGACCCGGAATTGTACTCATGAGCGTGGATGTGGGTTTTTTTTTATAGCCGAACTGCCTGTGTCAATAATCATGTATGCGCGCCGTATTTGTCTTGGCACATGTGTGCGCTTACACGAATCAATACCTTGAAGCATGTTAGTAAAGAAAAACTGTCGGTTAGATTAATGTATTGACATTTATTAAAAATTCCATCAGCTATGCATAAATCATCGCCTTGGCACCGCTTCACCGAACACGACGCTGCTCTAGCAACGCGACACATGTACGGCTGGTGTGTTACTCTAAGTGGCGAGCTTCTGTCTTCGAAACATACTCTCGCCGTGTGAATTGTGAGAAATGTAATTCACTAAGACCCTACTTGATGTAAGCCTTTTCCCCGGCGGGGTATAGGAAATTGACAACTCATTTCCACCTGACACAGTTTTGGGCGTTTCCAGTTGTTCCTGTCTACATCCTGGTTTTGCTATCTCTGCTTCCATTTCTCTGCGCCAGGTGTTTCTCGGTCTTGCCCTTGTGTCTTTGCCACGGAGGTCCATCGTGAGAGTCTGTCTTGTGAGAAATGTAGGGTAGTGCGGGGTAATACGCCCATGTGAGGCAATACGCCCATAGCACTTTTTCAACGAATGCCTAATGCACCATACCACGTGTTATGCTTTTTCAAGTGCTGCCATATATCGCTTTCTTCTGACAAGAACGCTTAAGTGGATGTTCGAAAGTAAGTATGAAAATCATCGTTTCATGTTTTTCTTGGTATTGGTGTAAAATGTAATGTCTACCTTTGTGTTAACAATCGTCATCGTAACCAAGGGTGCTGTTTTGTCACTAGGCATATATTATCATAATTAACTTGTAAACACATTAGCAGCATGGATTGTGGGTGATAATAAGGACACTTATTGGACTTGGACGCCACATAGGTGGGCGTTTTGCCCCGCCGCTGTGGCGTCCAAGTCCAATAAGTGTCCTATTTAAGCTTAGTCTAAAATCACGTATTATATATATATGTGTGTGTGTGTGTGTGTGTGTGTGTGTGTGTGTGTGTGTGTGTGTGTGTGTGTGTGTGTGTGTGTGTGTGTGTATATATATATATATATATATATATATATATATATATATATATATATATATATATATATATATATATATATATATATAATACGTGATTTTAGACTAAGCTTAAATAGACTTGCTATATTAAGTAACCAAAATACATGGCGAAGTGACTGAAATATTAGAATGATTAAATAAGTAGCTATAAAATATTAAAATTAATTAAAATATATAAAATAATAAATACATAAGTAAATAGATAAAAATATAAAATATGTGTCCATAAAAAAATATTAAAGCGCAGTTCCTCAGTGGAAGTAAGCCAGCTTAAATAAATGAGTTTTAAGGAGAGTCTTGAACTTAGTCAGATTGTCTATTGTTCGCATGTTTTTGGGCAAAGAGTTCCAAAGTGTAGGTCCGGACACAGAGAAAGCTCGCTTGCCATAGCCCTGTAGGTTGTAACGCGGAACTACCAGCAGATGCAGATCAGCAGATCGAAGGTTGCGGGTGGGCAAGTAGGGTGTTATACGATCTCGGATATACACTGGTGCAAGGCAATGCAAGGTGGTAAATACGAGGATCAGTCTGGCCGCCGAATTCTGCACTATCTGCAGCTTGTTCATGAGAGCCTCCGTGATGCCGCACAACACTGCGTTGCTGTAATCCAGTCGTGATATCAATAGGGCGTGGATTAGTGTCTTACACGTATCAGTAGTAAGACAATGTCTAATCTTTGAAATAGCGTAAAGATGATAGTACGCTGCCTTGCACATGCGCGACACGTGTGACGACATTGTTAGTCCGCAGTCGATCGTAATCCCGATGTTGCGGATGGTCGGTAATGGAGCAATGCAGCATTGATTGACATTAATTATATATATATATATATATATATATATATATATATATATATATATATATATATATATATATATATGTATATATATATATATATATATATATAAAATACATATATATATATATATATATTATATATATATGTATATGTATATATATATGTATATATATATGTATATATATATATATATATATAATATATATATATATATATATATATATATATATATATATATATATATATATATATATATATATATATATATATATACCTGAGCGTTCGTCAGGAAGGACTAATCAGGGGCTGCTGGTTTCAACAGACCGAAAGTAAACGAGTTCTTTGGGATCTACAAAGATGCGCTCAGATGACGTCACACTATGGCCAAAGAATATCATTCTACGACATGACAGGGATCTTTGGCACTGCGTTCCTGCGAACGTCAGACAAGGCCATGGATTCCGGGCCTGCGGACTGTGGCCCTTCGATGACACCCTCTTTCAAGACAAAGAGTTCGCTGTTACCGCGGTGACAGAAGAGGGGCCACCCATAGAAGATACCACTGAGCAGGCCGGTGCGGCTGCCGTTGCGAACGTCACACATGCTGATGTGCATGCAGTCGATGTGCCGGTTGTTGTCGACCACCAGGACTTCCCAGCCGCGCCCATTCCAGGACCATCCGGCCTTCAGAGCGGTGCTGCTGCGACTCCACGCCAGTCCCTTTCCGTTGAAGGTATGTATGTGCACACAGTGAACGCACATTATTTATACGGGACATACGTCAGTCAATGTGCACATTATGGATATTCCAAAACCTTTCCATCACACGTTGGAAGCCAAACACGCGTAAATTAAAATTACCCATTTGCCCTTGCTTGGCCCCACTATAGCTCCCCAGCGTTCCCACTCAACTGCTGACAACTTCGAAAAATATCACTTTATTCATATAAAAAGATACATATAATAAATTTTAACAATAACGACCCAAGTATCTGTGCTGAATACAGTAAATGACTATATATAGTAGTTTACTGCGGCAGGCTATGGTAAATTAGGGAATCGATATTTTATTAATATAGGTCTAGTGGTTGTACAAACATATTATAGATACCGATCGGGAGATCGACAAGAAGCTTTCTCCTTCTCCGCGGATTGCTGCACCCAGAGCTCGTACGCGGAATGCCGAGTCTGAGGCGTGCCTCACGTCGTCTCCAGACAAACGGAGTTTGGTGGATAAGGCAGCCGACCAAAAAAGGAAGAAGAAGACAAAAGCCGTCCGCACTGCATCGGGAAAGAAACGCAAGACAAAGAAACAAGCTACACCAGAAAGCAGCGATGACGAGGACAAAGCGTGGCCTTGCCTTGTATGTGGCGAGCCTTTTTCAAGTAGCAAATCGCGGGGAAAATGGGTCCAGTGTCAAATGTGCAAGAAATGGGCCCACGAGCAGTGCACACCAGGCTACAACAGGTTTATTTGTCCCAGCTGTCAATCAGACGAGAACTAGGACAGTCACATCTTGTCACGTAATGTCTCACAGCAATGGAGAAAATATTACCGTTATGCCTTTCAATTATGACATTTGTTTCAATATAATGTTATACACGACCATAATAGGACCTGTGCTGACTTGACATAAATTGTCTCAATTATACCATACTGCTAAAAGCCGTATAATACGGAAATAGATTTGCTTAATTGGTAGGTCCCATATGTATGTTATACGTTACAAATATGATGTCAACACGATTCCCTGATTTGTTGTGGGGCGAAACACCTACCACTGGGCGATTTGCCCCTTTCTGTAGGCGTATTGCCCCAGCAAAGGGGCAATACGCCTACATACGCCTTTTTTAGAATGCGTATAACTTGAAACCTGTGTGTAATCAAACTTTTAATACTGTTTATTTTCACCTCACCTCACCTATCCTCTTCGGGCCCAGTGGCCCATAAGGCCGAAGTGAATCTCCTCCAGCTCGCTCTGTCAGCTGCTACACGTCTGGCTTCGTTTCAGATGTTTATTTTAATATAGTGTAACTGCCTCTTTCGGAGTATTAAACTGTTTTTTTCGAATAAACTTTGTTATTTGTTGTTATTCAATGTCTTGCTTAAGATGGGCGTAATCCCCCGCCCTACCCTAAGTGTCGCGTAGCACCATTTTACACACTGTGTCTGCGAGAACGTTAAATTAATCTCCTTACATAGAGCAACAATGATCTAGTTGTCCATGATGTCATGTTTATATTCACCTTAATGGTGCTAATAATTGAAATACAGAATGGGCGTATTAATACATTTATCAAAACCCTAGGCCGACAGAAGACCTGTGACCTCTACATACTTCTTTCAAATTCAACTCAATTTATGGTTGTGAAGTTTGTAAATGGTAGTTAATAGTAGTGCAGTTCGTTATTGTCATTATGACATTGACATAAGTTTCTGTTTATGCTCTAGGCTGTACACTTAAAACATATTTTACAGTTTTGCGAAAACGATTCTATTCAGGAGAAATAGATGCGCATCCTATTGGGAGTCTTGTGTTAAGAGTGGCGCCATCTATGAGACAACGGATGCACAGTACAAAACAGCACGGATTCTTTACTACAATACAGCTGTACTTCGTTTTTTAAGGTGGCTGCGACCAATGTTCGCGCGTGTTTTTTTGTGTGAAGAAACTAAGGATTGCTATGCACTAGTTACTCCCATATACTTACCGTTTAGAGGCATAATACTGGTATGATTTGAAGTAACACAAAGAAATTGTCGGGGAATGACTTTGTCATAGACATATAGGCCCCGTATATGACGGTGAACAGATTACAGTAACCTCAAATACCTATGTGATTTCATTGCATTATTTCTTAAACTTGGCTTTCATACGTAGTCACAAATTATTTTCACATCTTGACGTAATCATAATAAAATCATCACATACTTTAACAATTATTTAAACACTAATTCTATCACAAAATAGGTTCAACTTTAAATGTATTTACGTAATGTTTTTTTTTATTTAACTATCACTACATGTTTTATAGTTTTCCACGTTTTATAATTTACAATAAAGTATATGCATATTTGACTTGTAATATACTCCATGCAATTCTCAGTTTAGTTATCAATGACATTGTACAGCGCCTTTTAATGGTTCTGTGTGCTTATTGCCTGATTCCAGAAGCGTCTTTAACACCCTAGCCCTAGGGCCTAGGGAGAACTAACTGGGTGTAATGTGAACTCTGGAATATCGTAGTATCAGTGTATCTTCTCGTGAGAAATTACATAAAGAGTACGAAATGTATGCACCGTGGGGCGCCACTGAACGAAATTCACCGTAAAGTGAGACATCCGACATGGCATGACATAATGTTAATAGCCAATCAACGGTGCCGTATTCATTCGCTCCGAACCGAAATACGTATTGAATAGAATGACAACAAACCGAGTATGTGCCGGTGGACATGTAAACATGTGCACTAGCGTCCCAGATGTGTCAACCGCATGACACGTTGATTGGCGAGGGATGCCAAACAAAAATACAGCGGATGCAGCCCCAGACAGAACAGTACGCGACGCAACACGAATACGGCTATTGAGTATTGTATTGGCTATTGCCGCCGAAGTGACGCGTGACTTGATCTGAAACTAAACTTGCAGCAACCGGCTTTTGTAATCAACTTCAAGAGAGGTAACTAACGTTTCATCAGATGCAAACTTGTTTTGTTGTTTATGAACAAGCCTAGCATAACTCGTAAGTTGACCGGCTGCATGTGATGTGGTCGTGGAAGTCTCGATATCGCTAGGAATGTAGGAAGGAATTCGGCTCAACCGGATAAATTTGTTTCACTGAACAGAATAAGAACAATACCATAACTATTCAGTACTGTAACTATTCAATAATTTAGCAACGTGTTGACGCGTCGTTTTGAACTTTTCTACAAATGCATTTTAGTTACGCTGGGCCTTGGGACAACATAATTTTTTATGTATAACTTAACAGCACTTCTTGAGACGTGACGTGGGATGTGGAACTTGGTCCTTAAAATTGGTGGGAGGTGCGAGTTTGACCTCGAAATAAGTCCACGGGCACGGGGGGGATTGGTGGTAATTGGGCTCTAAAAAAGATGGGAGGGTAGTCCCAAAACAGGTGCATGCACGGGCAGCCAGCTGTTCAGTTTCAGAAATTACAAAACTTTTGCAGTTCAGCTGTAAGAGTCCATGTCTCGCATGTGTATAGAAATATTGACATGACAAGTGATTGCATCAGTCTGATTCACTACTACCCAAAAAAAAAGAAATCAAAGACATCAATAAAATACCTTATCAAATAAAATATCAAAAGCACTGATATTATTATATCATGAACGCACATACCGTGTTTCAAATACACCTGTACATACAACACATTTACAAATTGAGCACCTGAAAAATGTAAAAAAGATTCATCCACTATAAAATCAAAATGACACTCATCTGTCAAAGTATGAAATAAAAATTAACTCAAATTATTCATACATTACTCATGATAGTGACCATAAAATAAATATTACAAATGATACTCATGAGCTCCAAACAGGACCCATTCTGTAAATGAGGAGCAATAAAACGATATTCTCTTGTCTGTCATTGACATTATAGTAAAGTGGACCACCATGCAGTGGTCTAGAACAAACCTGTTCAGTTTTGGGGCGATAGTGCCCTTGATCATCATAGTAGTTTTCTGTCACCCGCACGAAAACTTCATGGCGGTTTCACTGTCGGGAAACATGACTTACAATTTTGGTGAAGTGGTCCGCCAACAAAATGATAAGTTATGCTCGGCGACCGTGTTTGCAAACAGGGTTTCGGTAGTAATGACACGCCTAGCGATCTCTACTGACATGGTGCAATCTAGTCACATGGTGAACTGCATCATGCTCCCCCCACGGTCACGCTGAAGTGCGAATTGTACACCCGGCAAAATGCATGCATTTCGCCTCTGTCATTTCACGAATATTAATAGCGTTGCTATTCTGAAAATTTATGTCACAATGGAAATGGGAAAATATTTATTTCTAAAAACTGAGTGTGGTCAAAAAATTTGGGGGAAAAACTCACTCTGTGCATAGGACTACTAAAAGCTGGTAGGATATATGGGACGTTTACACCCCTGCCGCACACCCCTCACTTGAAGCAACTTTAAAGTTTTAATAAAATTATAATTTGCAATTTAGATGCATTTAATCGTTTAAATACTGTTATTAAGTATAAATTTGCAGATGAATATTTTCAACAAAATGTCAGAATTTGAATGAGAAGTATTGAAAATATCAAATACTTTCAAGTATGTCTGAAAAAGAGTAAAACCATAATTATATATATATATATGTATATATATATATTCAGTAGAATTTAGCTATATACGAGTCTATATTATACTTGGTCTACACGTTTTGAAGATGTAGCTTTCAAATTAATGTTGCCTTGAAAGGGTGGTATAGTTTTTCATAGATTGATGGATATTGTAATATATGTTCAATGTACTGGTGCCACTTTAAAGAAAGTTAGATTTCCAAAGGTTTTGTAACATATATTAGACATAACCAACATACCAGAGATTGAAGAACCATAATTGTACATTTTACTTTATATACATATATATATATAAAGTTGTTCTAAGTTTTTGTTCCATTTTTTTCATTGCCCAAGTCTCTGCACCATATATCAGATGGTAGTATACATTGGTCAAAGACTCTATGTTTCAGGCATATTGGCACCATCATCTATCCCGTAACATGTAGTGTCATTGGAGCACCACTGATGACCTTGAAACCAGCTGTCTCCACTTCTCCCTGTCGTCTGCTGCCCTTTGTGGCTCTGAGAAGTTCAGGCCTGTCCACTCTTTGATGTTGTCCTCCCACCTCTTCCTCTGTCTTCCTCGTCTTCTTGCTCCCCAACGGTGTCTTGCAGGATGGTCTTTGTCATGCCGGATGTTCGTGAGACGTGCCCATACCATTTCAGCTTCTGTCTCTTTACCGTCGTTAGGAGATCTTCATAGGGCCCGATGGCTTGTTTGATTCTGTTGTGGACCTCTTTGTTGGTTACATGGTCCTTGTATGAGATGCAAAGGATCTTTCGATAGCACCTCATTTTCATGACTTGTACTCTTCTTTGTAGTTTGGCTGTAAGCGTCCATGTCTTGCATGCGTATAGAAATATTGACACGACAAGAGCAAACTAAAATCCAGGATATCATAAAACAAGTTAAAATCACGAAATGGAGATGGGCAACAGGTCGACAAAAATAACAATAGAATGGAGACCAATGACAGGTTCTCGAAATCAGGGACGACAAAAAACTAGATGGAGAGATGAAATTGTAAAGTTTGCTGGCATGACATGGATGAGAACGGCACAGGACAGAAGAAATGGTACCAGCTTGGGGAGACCTTTGCCCTACAGTGGGCTGACAATGGCTGAGATGATGTTGATGATGATGATATATAAAGTAAAATGTACAATTCTGGTTCTTCAATATCTGGTATGTTGGTAATGTCTAATATCCATTGCAAAACCTTTGGAAATCTAACTTTCTTTAAAGTGGCACCAGTACACTGGACATATATTACAATTTCCATCAGTCTATGAAAAACTACGCACACCATCTTTCAAGGCAACATTAATTTGAAAGCTACATCTTCAAAACGTGTAGACCAAGTATAATATAGACTCGTATATAGCTAAATTCTACTGAAAAATACCCTGGACTGGCAAAAAGACTGAGGAACTCTGTTATTACATTTGTAGTCTCATTGTGTGGCAAGACACACTAGCAATTTCCTGTATGGAATAAAAACTAGTTATTTAACAGTATATAATTCTTGATATTTGTACAATAGCCTTGCATGAGGCAGTTATGATAAATACTACTGTACACTATGTGTAGCTTGCCAGAAAGCATTTTGAAATTTGAGCTAAATAGTTTAGTTGGCATTAAAAATGTTTTGACTGGTTAACAATTTGAGCCGCAATCCTGAAATATGCAGTTTTGTTACAACTAGTCCCCTACAACTAGGCCCCATACAACTAGTCCCCTACAACTAATCCCCTACAACTAGTCTCCTACAACTAGTCTCCTACACCTGCAATGCCATGATCCTACATAATGTATTGTCACTTGCTTTGCTTGGTTTAATCTGGACAAACAGTTCTATATACAGATGTGTATAGTATATCTCCTTTGAATATTCTGTAGGCGTTCAATTGTGCACATGTTGATAAGGTGCACGTTTGCAGTGGTATTTTAAGAAACTTGAAAGCTGACTAACAATGTGTCCAGTTCAGGTTAGACAACGGACAGTAAACAGTGTTGTATGCATAGTGATACAGTACACCCACACAGACACAGTCAGTCATTTATTAGGTCACAATCTGACATTTTTTTTAATTTGCATTGCATTCTACATTGCGTTATCTATAAGTTCTTTTGTAATCAGGTTTTGCATGTTTTTGCCGAATGGTGGTAAAAACCATACCGTGGTAAAAACTGTCTGGCAAAAACCATTTATAATAATATTTATTATTTGTATTGTTACTTTGTTTCCTTTTTCTTGCCAAATATAAGAAGGAAACACTTTGGAAAACAAACAGATGTTGCAAGTATGGTTTATAAAGAAAGCATTGACAATATATACACAAAGTTATTTGGGCTCAAAGGTATGAAATAGAGATAAACAGTTTTGCTTACCCACTTAATGCTGACATAAAGCTGTGTGCATACAGAAGACTATTATTGGTGATGCGCATTCATAAAAGACTGTTATTCTATTCAACCCTGTACACTGTTTTATCTTGGATCATGTTAAAACCATGCCAGAGGTTTTAAAAAAAATTCTACAACTACTGACAAAAATAGTTTTCACCAAGTTTTTACTGCTGTCCTGGCAAAAATAAGTTTTAGCTGAAACAAAGCAGTGCTGGTAGATACAGAACTGAACTGACCACTTAACTTAATTGGACGGGTGTGTTGGCAAAATAAACTTGAAATATGTGTTTTTATTAATATTATTAATATTTAATTAGTATTAACATAACATATAGGTTTTTGTTATTTTTGCCAGCATTTGTTCCAATTTGATGAGTTTTTGCCAGTTTTTTCAACCGTTCAGCAAAAAGAGCTATTTTAACCTACCCACCCAGCAACCAAACCCAAAGGTGTTGGTCCTGTTGACAAAACTGATTATGATCACTGTGGATAGCTACATGCAGCTAACATTAAGAATGTTAGACCCACAGGAGTTGGTCGTCTTGACAAAACTTGTGATGGAACATTACAAAATGAATATATAGGTGAGATCATGCAGCTGCATTTCAGTGTCTGAAGGAGACAAATACTGACAAATTACTGAACATATTGAATGACTGGAAGGCAAACACGGGTGGTGTCTGGAGGGGACGAAGACTGACAAATGACTGAATATATTGAATGGCTGGATGGCAGACACGGGTGGTGTCTGGAGGAGACAAAGACCAATGACTGAGCACATTGAATGACTGGAAGGCAGACACGGGTGGTGTCTGGAGGAGACAAAGACCAATGGTGAGGTAAACATGAGAGAGAGAGAGAGAGAGAGAGAGAGAGAGAGAGAGAGAGAGAGAGAGAGAGAGAGAGAGAGAGAGAGAGAGAGAGAGAGAGAGAGAGAGAGAGAGAGAGAGAGAGAGAGAGAGAGAGAGAGAGAGAGAGAGAGAGAGAGAGAGAGAGAGAGAGAGAGAGAGAGAGAGAGAGAGAGAGAGAGAGAGAGAGAGTTAAAAAAGGTTGACGTTGAAAGCTGGAGACAAATGCACCAAATGTATATAATCAGTCCTAAACCTCTCTTGTACATCTGCAATGCACAATGTGCGTGTCAGTTGTAGTGAATGGAGTTCAGTTGCAGCCCACCTGCCATGTTTTGATTGGGTAAACGTAATCTGGATATCTTCTTGTGAGGGAGGATTTTAACTGGTCAATTTACATAGAGGTAATGCAGTCTCAAGTCCCGATTTTGGGCTATCGCGGGAGTATTTTTTATCGATCTCTTTTTTCTTTCTCTACCTTCTGGCAGTCAGGAGTAGGTCATCACCCGAGCCAGTGACTCCACCGTCGAGAACAGTGTTTTGTACTACTTCAATAGGTCAACAGTGTCTAAGTGTTCTGACGGTCTGTTTGTGTTGTCGTGAGCAACAAGCTTTCGTGCCTGGACCGCCGGTATAAAAGTGATTGCGCTAACGCAAACTGTGGTGCTGATGTCAGCGTGGCTAATTTTCTTTAAGGAAACAATGTTACAATTACGTAAATCGGTTAATATTATGTAACTTTCTTTGCGCTTAATAGCATGCGCGCGTTTGGTTTATAATATCACACCCTATTTCGTCCGTACACCTCATGAATGTCTTTAAAAATCATGCACGTAAAAGTGCTATGTTTCTTGATTCCAGTATTCCATTATAAGTCTTAGAATACACGTCGTTGCCGGGTTCAACTGAGATCATTGTAAGCCTCAAAATATATACCGTTGCCTGGATCAACCGAGATCAGTATAAGCCTCATAATAGACACCGTTGCCGGGATCAGCTGAGATAATCTCAGCCTATGTCGAAGTCGTCTTACGTTGTTGCCGTTATATTAATTATTACGCATAAGTCAAACGTTAATGTCGAATCCTACTTTGGACAGTGTAATACGAAAGTCGGATTAAATTGCATGTCGCGTATATGGTTGCACAATGGTTCGATATACCCTAGCCACGTGTCCTCTGTCGCCACCTGCCGATATTCACGTAGCTCTGTAAATGATGGCCGGGGCTATTAGTGAACTTTCTGGGTCGCGTGAACTTTGTTGGGGGCAACGACTTGACCCTAAATTTAGTAGTTGATAATGTCACTGGTTAATAAATAAACGTCAAACTACTTGGAAAAAAACAAGAAATTCGATATCATGTTTATGTTATCATGAACAATCGGACAAACGTTAATTTCGAACTGTGTTATTGAATACACAAATGTCAACATTACCGCTTTCGGATTTTCCCGCCAGTTTGACGAAATGTCCATTTTAAAAATAAAAATAACTATTTAGGCACTGTCGGTCAAGGGACCGGCGTTTGAAACCACCTTTCGGTGGCAGGAGGTGGTTCATCCCACTCTGCCTGCATAAATGTTTCGGAAGAAACACTAAAACCGTTGGTCCCTGCTACCTAGTGTTTATTCCAGAGGAAGTCAAAGATTCCACTCAGGGAAATGGAAAAATCTGGCATGGAATGACTAATTCTAGAGATGGACACTGAGATAAACCATCAGTCATGTTACTGGTTCCTCGGACTTGTTGGTACTGTAAAGCGAAATGAAAATAATAAACCATGTTATTTGTGATTTTATATTTTCACTCGCATGTGTTGACCGCGAACGAGAACAGCCGATCTAAGTGTCGACTACAAATCGAAAGTTGAGTGGCGGAGGATGTTGTTGTTTCCGGTTTTCCGTGAAACGTTTTCCGCTTTTCCACGACCAGATGTTGACACATACCGTATGTGTTGACGACATTAATAATACGGGTGACGGGTGACGTTGTATACGGGCGTGTGTACGTCGTGTCTCATGACGATACACCAGGGTACAATACTTCAGCCACGAGTCACATGCCTCCACCTGCTCACCCTCACGTAGCTCCGTAGATGTTGACCACTGGCTACTGGTCAACCGTGTGCACCTGGTGTTGACCAACTGGGGGCAACGACTTGATCTGACATTTAATAGCTGATAATGTCACTTGTTTTATATCTTCCTAGCCGTACTGGTCATTTGTTGTGACAGTGCCAGCCAGCGAATAGTGTCCTTGTAGTTGAAGTGGCCGCCACTACAAACAAGTGTAGTGGCCCGTGTTGTCATCAGTGTTGGCGCTACTTTACTTATTATGCACATAATATGGGCTTCGGTTCCATTCGCTTGTTGGAGTCAATTAGTTACTTGAAATACCTTTTGCTGACAAACTTGTCCTCCTTTATCTACGTAGTATACTCCTCGTATAGACGTTTAATTTAATAATATATTAACGTTTAATTTAATAATATATTAACGTTTAATTTAATAATAATATATATATATATATATACAGCAGACCACGAAACGTGCTTACAGATAATGCCAAACTTAACAACGATGTCAACACATGTCATTGATTGGAAGCGTTAACTTTTAGAGCTCACTTTTTTACATCCAACTATACGTTTCCAACCAATATACGATATCGTTTCGGGAGTTGTTTCGTTACGATCTACAAATAATAGGTTTACACTGTCACATTGCTATGCCTCTTGTAATAACCGGGACGAGTACGTGTAGATCTTGTAATAACCGGGACGAATACGTGTAGATCTTGTAATAACCGGAACGAGTACGTGTAGATCTTCTATAATATTATGTACACGATACTATCTCATAAGCCCGGTTCTCAGAAATGTTGACTGTGAGTCTGTTATGATCTAAATACCTGATCATACCGCGCGTGGCGTTGCCCAGGGGCCGGTTAGTACGGTATCGACTGTTTACAGTCAGTCAGATATGGCGATATTCGGCCGAGGCCACGTGCGCGCACGTGTACGGTGAGTCGGCGCGTTGGGGAAACGGTGATAATTATACACCAGTATCCGTGTTTTGACAAGAGCAAGGTGTGCCGGGTGGGGCACGCACCGAAACGTGTTGCTCGACCATGCACTGGTCAGTATTTGCTTCCAGTGGCGTCCATGCATTTGTCAACATGTGTTTCGCATGTAGTGTAGTGGCACAATTATGTTGTTCACAGTTTTTTTTTTTATCCCACAGCCAAGGTGGCCATAACCCAATGCTACTCGTCAGCCCTGTTTGTTCCACTAGATGTGCGCTGTCCGTGTGACGTGTCCTCGTGTCAACAACCCTTGTTGATGGAGGCTCGGCCCGGGGACAAGAGGCACTACTCGAGTGACGATATCCTTATGATCAACAGTCGTGTGCAAAACGATCAACAGTCGTGTGCAAAATTGTGTCAATTGGTAGTTGTTGACAAATGAAAAGCACACCATTCATTAGCCGTCACGGTTGACTGAACTATATGAGATATGCATCTCAAGTAGATAATCTCTTCAATCTATTTGGTTCACGTGTTACATTGTGTGTCTGCCGCGTGTGTCAAGAGGATGACACTGGCGTAGAACCTACTTTATTGTTGTTTATTGTTTATATGTTTATGTTTCCAGCAAGCAAACCAGTATCAACTTGTTGACGTTTTTTTTATTAACATGTAAACATTACAGAATATTCGAGTGTCGTGTGAATTCCAGCTGCGGTCGTAAAGATGAAGTTGAGTAATTTGAGAACTACCTCACGTTGTTGTCAGTGTAGCCGCTCTCCTTTATGATCGATTGAGGTCAAATTGGCTTACGCCGTCCGACAGCCTATGTATGCTATGATAGCACCCGTTCGTTTATACTTTGCCGGTTGCAAGCGAACGCCTTCCTGGTCGAAACGGTACGAGGATTGAACAAATTATCATGGCTACGTTTATATGTCTGGATTGTTGCTTTATTCCTGCATGTTTGCAACCGCATTGAAATTGTGAGAATTGTAGAAACAACGCTAGCAAAAATCGAGAGTCTGCTGCCGTTTCGAAGCTTGCAATTTCATTCATCCTTTGTCTTTCGGGTGAGACACAAAACGCCGTAGGTCCTTTCTGCGTAGAGTCTATGTCAGGGGACGTAAACGCTGCCACACAGGTTGTACACGTACGTATAACCCGTTTTGGGTAAAACGCCTGCGTTAGCCAAATTATGAGTTGTTTGGAGTAAACAGAGAATTGTGAATACTTTCACGTAGACCGCGGGAAGCTGCATGATTTGCCACGTTGGGTCGACGCGTGCACCATTTCATGTGTTGCTGCCTTGACATACTTTAGGTCTATTTTCACCGAACGCCAGCACGCGACAGATGAAAGAATTATGACAGTAGGATGTGTCGCCGTAGCCAGCACAGCGCGATGACAATAACAAGGCGAGTGTATGACACATTTCGCTGGTGACGTTCACATCCGCGGCCTTGCTGGCTGTATCCAACCGCTCGCTCTATTATTACTGCCGATGAGTCACCCGTTCGCTGGCGGATGCACGTGACCGACATCACATTCGCCCCGGCTTCATCGAAATAATAAAAACACCATGGCGTGCGTGTCAGATGCCCAGGCTGTTGTTGACAGCACCGCCCGAGCGGCCTCTTTTACGACTGCGGTTGTGCGGGCGGGGTGTGGTAGATCTGATATTACCCGTGTCGGTGAACTAGCTCCCAGTCTCAAACTGGGTTATTTCATCCGAACAGCGGCGTTTACACGATCAGATTATCTCTGTCAGGCGTAATGTCGTGCACCCGGGCAGATGGGGTAAATTATCGGTCGTGGAACCAAGGCGAACTGAGCCTTGAGGGTGTTTTTCCGGTTTATTAACAACGCCTTAAGTCATGCGTTCGACCCCATTCGCCGGGCTCCGTGGAGTGGTAGATATTAACCCTCGTCTGAAACTATGTTATTTTCTGTTTTGTTGTACCTTATCAGATGGGGTAACTTATCACCAGAGGACCCAAAGCGAATTGAAGTTGTTTTTCATGTTTCTTAACTGGGCCATAAGTCAGGCCACTGGGGGGAGGTAGGATTTCGACCTCGTTTGCCGCCTCACGACACTTAGGGACCGTTCACGTACTAAAAATTAGTACGTGGGCATAAACCACCCTCCCCTTTAGTACCCTTTGTAAGTAAATGTCGACAGTTGTGAATGGTCCCTTGGCTAAGTTGATCTGAAAGGTTAAGGTTGACTGTTGGACTTCGTCAGCAGCTACACCGGGTGCTCGTGAATGTAGCAATGTCTAAAAATGGGTTGGGCTAAAAACAGAACCGCGGGAGAGGGGCTCAGAGCCTTGTCATTGGGACCGCGGGATGGGGGATTGAAATATTGAAGTTGGTCAGGTTTTGGGAACATGTTTCTCGATATGTGAATGGCACGAAAGTTTAACATGCGACAAGTTAATGGCTGCCTGTAGGAAAGAAAGTGGAAAGAGATAACAGCCGGGGCGGTGCAGCCATACGTGGACTAGCCTCACCCCTTTATAAAGAGAGTACCGATGAAGAACATGAGTCAATGGATGATGCACTCATAACGTTTGATCAAGATCAAGGTTGGCATGGAAAGAAGGTATAGAAACGATGTAATGGTTGCCAGTGAAACACGCGTTCGCTGCCCCTGCTGCGCAAGCCGGTGTACAATGTTCATGTGGATTCAGCGGGTTCTGTAGGTCGAGCGCTGGTGGCGCTAATGCAAATTTACACGCGAATACAACACTCCTGTTGGGCCCCATGCGCGCACCTGTGTACTGGCAATTGATTGCACAACTTTAAACTGTTTACTACGGTTTTGCGAACTTTGTGAACGCGTGTGTACGTTCGTGTGCGGTGCGCGCCGCGAGAGTATCTGGTAAACAAAACCAGGCCCGCTGGCTATAATAGCCGCGGACGAGCGGCCTTGAAGTCAGTTCGATGTGCAGCATCCGTACGAGAAAAAGCGTACTACAATTGGCGTAGATTTCAATCAACATTGGGTGTGTGTTTTGCACATTATAATGTGTGCAGTTTTGTAGTTGTGAGAGATACATAGCGCTCTATACGTGTATAAGTGATTTTGATTGAAAAGAACCGCGAAGAGGCGATTTTGGTGTGGCCCTTTGTCGTCACTTGGGCAGTTTCACGTGACAGAGGTAACTATGCGTAGTCATTTATATGATTGTATTATGATTCTTTTAACGTCATATGCACATACAAATTTAAGCAGGTTGAAATCAACCATTTGGTGCTTGCATGTGTCGTCAAAGTACACAAGTCGTAGCAGGAAGCTTCAGCAAGCTTCAATTGTAATAGTTGCAAAAATTGCAACGATGATCGATACACCAACTGGTCATCGTACTAGAGTACCAATGTACATATCAATAATGAATATTCCTCGCCTTCTGATCACTATAAGATAAACAGCTTAATCATTGAGGTAAGCGATACATTTTGACTACCATTATAAAGTAATTTATATAGTAGTAATTAAGTTAAACTGGTGACTGTGTGGACGAATGATGGGCCCTATATGTCGTCACGTGACTGTAACCGTCCCGCGATATGCCGTGTATGCATAGACATAAATAGAACACCCGTTAGTAAAACTATAGGGGGGTGATTAATGATGTAACTCTATGCGTGTATGTGATGTTCACTGAAAGGCTTCCCTGGTTCATGCAAAACCACCAGGCGGCGCTTCCAACCAACAACCGCGCTCTGTTGAAACTTACCACGGCGCGGATGAATACAACCAATATATTCTCGTCAAGAAACCTGACTGACAACTTACGTTATGCGGATGTTGTTTGCTTTATAAAGGTGTTTTCTATAGACCAGTTCATCCATAAATTATGATACATTGCGATGAAACAATTATCTAGAAATGAATCGTTCTTGTAAGTCTTTTTATAATTATAATAATGTTTCTTGATGTAATCGCCTAATTTGAAGTTTATATGCGATGTAATATTGTCATAAATATATGTGCCAACTATCGATCAATGCAAATATTTATTATAGATTTGTATTTAGTTTGGGGCTCACGTTTTTTGATAATCATTGTTTTCTTCAGATCAAATTGCACTAGCTTTGATTTCGCACACATTTTTAAATAGCGCACCTTCCGTTAAAACTGTTCAGCCCGCGATGCCAAACGCGTCCAGTTTCAAGAGCATCTGCTGCCCTGGTTGGCAGCGCTCATGAATAAAGCAGCGCCCGTCAATCACGCGCGGTCCGGACTGACGGCGCTCGGAGTAATGGCGGTGTTTGAACTGCGGTTAAATCGGGTCATGATCAAGTAGAGACTGTTGAACTGGGTCATATAGTTTAAGTGCATCTTGTCACCTACAAGTCAAGTGGGTCGAACACCTAGGGGCTGTCAGATTGTCGTGGTCAGCAAATTGGTGACAGGTTTACCGCGAAAGGCTATGAATAGATGCTTGTCCTCGCAACGACGGCGATATGATAGCAGTGCCTTTGTGGAGCGCGTTCGTCCGGGATCTGTGGCAGTAATGCACTAGAGAGGCTTATTTTAGCAGGTCAGCTCGCAAGGTTATAAAAATTATGGCAACGATTAAAGTACTCCATAAACTAAGCGAACTGGTGCCCAGATATCGAGTTTAGACACCGCCCATAATGCCGGAAGGCCGTTTACAAGAGTTGATCACGTGACATAACGTAGGCTACTAAGCAGAGCTGAGAAATCATTTGCGCCCTGCTAGCGCACGTCTCTTGCGATCTCTGGCTCACGACCTCCACAATACTGCAACATTCGAGAACCGCGGGACGTAAGTGACGAACTGTTATTGTACGGACAATATGTTTATAACGTCGGACAGTTACCGAGTTTTTAACGAACATCCACATTGTTGACAAAGTGCAGATGATACGAGTACATAAAGAGTTTCGAAGCGCGTAAGAAATGTCAACGACGGTTGGAAGCTTCGTAAACATAATTGTGTATAGTATGAGTAATAGGAGACGTGTGTTTATTACGGATGTCCTGCCAGAGTCGATGGCCAAAACTGATACAGATGCTGACATTTCTAGCGGCTATTGACGCTGCGATAGATATAAACATATTAAAAACTGTTTATGGGAGTTACACTTACACAATAAAACAATTTGTCACTGCTTCCCGCGTAAACATTGATAACGTTTTCAAACATCGTAAACGTAATTGTGTTTAGTATGTTTAATTATAATAAATGTATTTATTCTGGATGCCATACCAGATTTGCATGCCTAAATTGATAAATGTGCTAATATTTTTAGATGCTATTAATACTGCTAGGTATATAAACATTATTTATAAATAAATATACTACTTTGAATGCTGACAGGAGTAACGCAATAAAACAATTTGTTCGTGCCCCAAATATTTGGCAACGTTTTCAAACTTTGTTGGCGCTTCTAGTTCCGTTTTTTCGATTGTCTTTAGCTATCTAGTCGACGGCGAAACCGCAGATGTATAATCTGCAGCGTCAATCTTGTAGGTAGGCAACGTGGAAGGTAAACAGTGACCGCTTTGCATGTGAATCGTCACTAGTCAGGTTTCGTGATGTGGCGATAGCGATGTGTTAAAAAGCGCCCCGGTGTTTGGCAACCCGTGTGCAGGCTTCAGTCATCTTCGCCAAAATATCCACGAGCATTACGTGTAACCAACGACCAGCGTGTCGAATCCACCGCACGAAAGTGTATTCGACGCGCTGGTGAATATAATAGGCACGGTTACGTCCCAACAGCGCGCGGCAGTGCCTTTGTTTACAAACAGAAGCAAAGTTGTTATGCTTGTATACGACAACAAGAAACGGGAAGTCCGGCTGTTTACGCTGTAACGTGATCTCTGTTTTGATTTATTTATTATTCGTGTTGTCGATTAAATGAACATGGTCGTGATATCGTATCAACAGAGGGGCGAAAGTCCGCTAGTTTGTTGGCACAGGCGTTGGATACCAGGAACCGAACTATTTATTGACCAATGCGTGCAGTACAAAGACAATCCACTTTAATCAAGCTCAGAATACCCCATTACAAGTTATGTGTACCGTATTAATGTTCAACCCTTTTCTCTTAGTACCTGTCCAGTATGGCATAAACCGGGAATATCTGTCGTATAAAACACATGTATTTTGGGGTTCTGAAAGTGTCACAAAACGAAGCTCGTCTTCTCTGTGATTTATTTCTAATGTCGTACAATCGTGTTATGTGTGGTAGTGTTGTGTGTAGTAGTGTGGTAGTGGTGTGCGTGGTAGTGTTATGTGTGGTGGTGTTGTGTGTGGTAGTGTTGTATGTGGTAGTGTTGTGTGTGGTAGTGGTGTGTGGTAGCAGTGTATGTTGTGTGTGGTAGTGTTGTATGGTGTGTGTGGTAGTGTCGCGTGTGGTAGTGTTGTGTGTGGTAGTGATGTGTGTGGTAGTGTTGTGTGTGGTAGTGGTGTGTGTGGTAGCGTTGTGTGTGGTGGTGTTGTATGTGATAGTGTTGTGTGTGGTAGTGTTGTGTGTGGTAGTGTCGCGTGTGGTGCGTGGTAGTGTTGTGTGTATTAGTTAGGTTAATCGAACCCATGCGTTAATTTTAAAACTCTTAATCCTAATGTAATTCTCGTGTCTGCCACCAGATGTCGCGCCTACGACTGATTACGTTCGACGTGACGAACACCCTGCTGCGCCTGCGCGGGTCGCCGGGCCGCGAGTACGCGAACGTCGCCAAGATGTTCGGCGTAAACATCGGTCACGACGAGCTGGACCGGGTCTACCTGGACGTGTGGGCCGAGAAGAAGTCGGAGCACCCGATCTACGGCCTGTCCGATGGACTCACGACGAAGCAGTGGTGGGCCGACTTCGTACGCCGCGTCTTCTGCCGGGCGGGATACGTCGGCAACCCCGTCTTGCTAGAGGTGGTCGCGGACAAGCTTCACGACAAGTTCAGCGAGGGAAAGAACTGGGAGACGATGCCGTTCGCCTCCGACGTCCTCAAGGTACGGCTGATAGGGCGCATGTCTTGTGAACCAGTGGTGTTACTGGTGGGTTCACACTGTGTTCGTAGTTACTGTCAATATGAATCATGAACGCGTGTGATCGACTTGTTTGCGTACGGTGCAGTCAGACCGGAAGTAGACATACCAATCTGCATTTTGTTTATCATTGGATAAATTTTCTTGACAATAATGATAATGTTGTTATCGCTTTTGAACCTGGCACATTGTAAAATATAATTTTTGTTACCCCATAAATCTAATCAATTGTTAGCTACCACGATGAGTAGCTAGGTGAAGGTCGCCAACTCGGGCACCCTTTTTGCTATGTTGTATCGAATGATATCTACTAGTCCTGTTCACTGTAAACACGAGTGCTCTTGAACGCACCGCTATTCGTCTATCATGAATGCGCAAGTAAACCAACGACTCGTGCCCGGCAGGCGCTGTGTGATCGCGGCATAAAGCTCGGCATCGTGTCGAACTTTGACGAGCGGCTCGAGAGCACCCTGCTCACCCACCGTCTCCTGCACTACTTCGACTTCGTCGTGACGACGGTGAGCGCCCGCAGCGAGAAGCCCGACCCCGCTATCTTCCACACGGCCCTCGACATGGCCAAGGTTAGGGGCGCGCCCAACCGCTTTATCACTTCAGCGTCATGTGTTTTAACACACATAGTCCGAACGCATATAGTCTGATCGTTCTTGTCATGGTGATATCATGTTATATAATATAAACGTTATATATATATATATATATATATATATATATATATATATATATATATATATATATATATATATATATATATATATATATATATATATATATATATATATATATATATATTCATGTTGACCGCCAATATGTGTTAAATATAATTTGATCGTTCTTGTCATGGTGATATCATGTTATATAATATAAACGTTATATATATATTCATGATGACCGCCAATATGTGTTAAATATAATTTGATCGTTCTTGTCATGGTGATATCATGTTATATAATATAAACGTTTTATATATTCATGTTGACCACCAATATGTGTTAAATATAATTTGATCGTTTTTGTCATGGTGATATAATGTTATATAATATAAACGTTATATATTCTAACATGTTGGCCGCCAATATGTGTTAAATATAATTTGACCTTTATTTGTTTAATTTGAATGTTTATACTTGAGTGTATTGGCAGTGTTTGCATGGCATGCTGAATGGCAAAGGCAATATTCACAAACAGAGAACGGTCAAGTATATGTGTTGTAGTCCTGAAATATACACCATAATTATACATGTTCAAAAAATTGGGGGACACAAATTTCGCTAAGGCGTAAGTCTGAAAAACTCAGGTATTATGTTTCTCTAAACTACAACGTCGGATCGTTTTAGCGCGTAATCATGTTATATAAACTATATTTATATTCTAACATACTGAGCTCCCAAATGTTTCAATTTTTAAGTTTTAATTAACCACAATTCGTTCATAAAAGTTGACCGTTTTCTGTTTAATGTCAATGTTTTGGGACAAATAGCATGTTTATGTTGAATGGCAACCTTTAAATAAAGCTGTGATTACGTGAACAGGTGAATCCGGACGACGCTGGTCACGTCGGAGATGATATCATCAACGACTACTTTGGAGCCCGTAACGTCGGCATGCATGCCTTCCTTCTCGACCGGGACGGTAACGCGGCACGCCAAGCCGCCAACGCCAACGTCGCCATGAGGCCGTGCTGCGTGATGCGAGGTCTGCCCGACCTGCTTAAGATCATCGACTCGGACTTCACGGCTGTAGCCGAGACACTCCAGTGGTGAACGGGCTTGAAACGCCGAGAGGAATCAGTGATCGGAACATATCAGTGACGTCGATTGGTCGGCCACGATCGAACTGACCAGAGTGACCGGTGACATTGGTTGGTCGAGCCAGAATAATGGCGTTGACCATCCGACAAGCCGACAGTGACCAATGGTATTTATTTTGTCGGCCCCGAATTACGGCGTTCACCAGAACTGACAGTGACGTATTTAGCTTGTGTAATTGTGTTCGTTGAAGATACAGCTGATTAGTTGTGAAGTTTATTATGAATTAGGTAATATGTTGTCATCAACGTTGCTATAGCCCGACACCAGGCGCTTAGCCGTTGGAACTGAAAAGGTAACAGGCCGTTGTGTGGTCGTAGACGCGTCAATTGTGCGCATATTGCACGTAATGAAGCATTTAGCTTCGTAGATTCGAGTCCACGTGAACAGTTCCTCCTTCTTTGTGGACCTCGGTCTTTGTGGTGATACCTGAAGACCTGGCAAGTCCGGACTGTATTTGTGGGAGATTGTGTGGACTGTATTTGTGGGAGAATGTGTTTGTATTTGGACTGTATCTGTGGGAGATTGTGTTTGGACTGCTGACACACGGAATTGAACAACAGCCATCCCGCCGGACTGCAACGACGCTCAACAAGAGAGAGAGTGTCACTCGTCTGACAGCTGAACGCGTAATTTGAGTGTATATCAACCACTGCAACGTGGCGACACTTGTTCAGCTGTCAGACGAGTGAGTAACGCGACCCCGTTGTTGTGCTAATACGCGTGGTTTCATAATGGACACGTACTCAATAGGACATCATGCATTCGTCGTTGAGGACATACGTCAGCATAACACAAGACCTTATTTGTCGTTGTTGTATAACTTATGCCTTCAATGTACCCATGACGAGTACGTGCTCAGACTAGAACGTCGTGAACTCGTCGAAGACAACACATCACTGCCGTGTCGTTGTCATGACACAACTTATGCCTTCACTCCAGTTGCATAACTGGTTCTGCGTGAGTGGGAGACGAACCGTGATAGTTGTTCCTGTCAGTGTTTGTATGTACACCACGCGCAGCAGGTTGGTTGGTTATCACGGTTGTCGAGTGTACTGTTATTTTTTCATATTGAGAATTGTCTGCCCTGTATTGGTGATGCTACTGAAAGAAGGAGCGTTGTCGTCAGTAAGTCCCGTGTTCCATGTCCCGGTGATTGTTACTTTTACTTTTGTAATAAAATACTTGAACACTTGTGATTGTGGTTGCTTATCTATATTCTAATGTGTGGTTGTGGTTGCTTATCTATATTCTAATGTGTGGTTGTGGTTGCTTATCTATATTCTAATGTGTGATCGTGGTTGCTTATCTATATTCTAATGTGTGATTGTGGTTGCTTATCTATATTCTAATGTGTGGTTGTGGTTGCTTATCTATATTCTAATGTGTGATTGTGGTTGCTTATCTATATTCTAATGTGTGATTGTGGTTGCTTATCTATATTATAATGTGTGATTGTGGTTGCTTATCTATATTCTAATGTGTGATTGTGGTTGCTTATCTATATTCTAATGTGTGGTTGTGGTTGCTTATCTATATTCTAATGTGTGATTGTGGTTGCTTATCTATATTCTAATGTGTGATTGTGGTTGCTTATCTATATTCTAATGTGTGGTTGTGGTTGCTTATCTATATTCTAATGTAAAATTGTAGTTGCTTATCTATATTCTAATGTAAAATTGTGGTTGCTTATCTATATTCTAATATGTGATTGTGGTTGCTTATCTATATTCTATTGTGTGGTTGTGGTTGATTTTTCAGCGTTCCCGTTTTCACTTCACTTAATTTTTGACCAAACATTAAAAGTTATTTAATAGTTTGTCTGATGATTTCACAAAAACTACGCACAAAAGTTACACAAACAAGCTAGCAAGATTCAGTGGATACTAGGTAGGTTTGATATTTCGCAAAATGAATTTGAAATGAGACTAGCAAAAATTCGAACCGAGGACGTCATTTAACTATTGCCAAATGTCGTGCAATCAACAACAGCGCAACTGATCTTCCACTTCCGCGTTCATTGTCACTCGCAGTAAACATCACGTCACTGACTGCGACAGATCACAGCGCACTCCACGCCGAGTGGCAACGAACGCGAAGACGGTGAACAAGCTGCGCGCTGCAGCTATGCAGTATGTTGCACGCGAATCAGGTCAGTAGACCTACCGGCGACTGGTTGCGAGTGATGGGGGTGATGCGAGTGTCTGCTTGCAGCGCGTGATCGTTGCATGCAGCTGCACGTGGCGACAGTTCCCAGAATTCACGCGTTCCTCGTGTCTCGAGTGTGCGCTACACATGCTCGCCTGCAAGCCGTGCGGTGTGGCGACAGGTGGACTGCCCGGTTGGCTAGGGAAGGGTCACTATTTTTCGTTCTATCGGCGATATTGTTAACGTGTTTCAATGTTGTACGCAGATTTGTATTTTGAATTTACCGAAAATCAAATATTGTGTTAAAGTTTCTTTTGTCAAATGACTGGTAATTTTTTTCTCTCCAGAAAAAAACAATGATATGTATTCATGGGCAATGCATCATACACTCACATACACATGCCTATGTTGTTAGCCAGCCATTAGAAATCTAAAGTGTCCTAGTCCTCATATATTACCATGACTATACATAACACAAAATATCATCGAATAAAAATTCGCCCAAAGGTGTAAAACCAACGGTACTTTATTCAGTGCCGTGAACCTGGAAGTCAAATATTGGTCCGTCGTCAGCTCATTCACTGATTGGCTGCACTAGCTTGATCAGTGGACGGAGATGCTTGCAATATTAGCGTCTCCAAATGCTTGGCTGTCTGCACGGACCGGAACGTCTTGCGGTTCCACCAGACCCGCACGCACTACAAACCAGATACCACGTGGGTGAATCATCGGGCCAGAATAGAATCCCTAGTAAAATGTGAATTGTATGTTATGCATATATGTCTTGAGAACACTTTTGTATCGAGCTGGTTTAAAATTGGAGATGGATTGGCCACACACTTAGGAGATATGGAAATATAAAAAGGAGATATGGAATTAACTGAGAGACCTTAGTTATGAAGAACGCCTGAAAGAATGGTTTAACAACTCTAGAGACAAGGAGGTTAAGAGGAGATCAGATTGTAGTTTTTAAGATATTGAATGGGTATGAAAATATTGATAGAAATATGTTTTTCTCACTCAAGAAGGATAGCAGAACTAGAGGACATGAGGTAAAATTAGTAAAGGATCAATGTAGATTGGACATCAGGAAGCACTCGTTCTCACAGAGGACAATAAATGAATGGAACAAATTGTCTACAAATTGTGTAACTGCTAGCAGCGTGAATATGTTTAAAAACATTGTTGGACTCTCGATAAGCCAATGGCTTCCTTGTCCACTTGCCATCTGGGCCTTTGGCTTGGATGGCAAATCTTGTTAAATCTTGTTAAATATAAAAAAGCATTAACCTGGGCCCTGAAGGTAAGAGGAAAAAAGGAAGGCCAAAATCAAGAGAAGGATTGTGGAAGTAGAGAGAAATTAACTGGGAAGGAGTTCTTGGAAGATGGTAGAGAGGCAGCCAGAGATCGTACGAAATGGCGGAAATTACTCAGCGCCTTATGCACCAACTGGGGTGCGAAGAGTAAGTAAGTCAGTAAGTGAGTAAGGTTCGAAATTTAGGATTTTGAAATATTTATTCTGAGGACAAAAGTTAACTGATGCTTAACGTATTGTGAAAAATTAAAAAGAAAATCGTACGAAACTTTCCAACAAAAAGCCTGAAGCTATGATTGAAGGGCATTCGAGGAAACTGAATTTGTGATCGTACCTAGAGCAGACATGAATGTTGTCGACCCACCGGGTGGCGGGGGTCCCGGGACAGTGATGACCGGGCGGTTGCGGACGTAGTGAATGGTGCCGGCGATCACGAGGACGCTGGCGACGAGAGACACCCACTTGAGCACCTCGATCACTGACGTCTCTGGGCGGGAGGAACCGTCAACACGACGATCAGACGACATGTCTATACTATGAAATAGTTTGTGACACTGTATGTCTGTCTGTCTGTCTGTCTGTCTGTCTGTCTGTCTGTATGTATGTCTGTCTGTCTGTCTCTATGTTCCCTCATATCTCCGTCAGTTTCGCGTGTATGGGTTGACATTTAGTAGGCGTGCCCGGGGACCCACGGTGGTGGTTCGTACATTAAAAAAATTTCAAATTCCCCCGGGTGTGGAATCTACGTGGGGGCTTCACGTAGATTACGTAATTCACAACAACAGGAGTTCAAGTCAAGACATGATCAGTTCAAGACATATGCGAAAGAAACGGTTTAATAATACGCCACTGGGCAAACATCCGGGTTCCGCCATAATGGGAAGTGTTGTTTGCCACAAGGTAGTCTCACTTAGCCAACTCTCGCGCATCTTCGAGAACTCGTCGGCCGAGAAGAGAGTCTGGCCCAGACACATACATGTCTTGACTGCTACCGTCAGATGGCACCACTGGTCTTATTACTTAATTTCGGCGAAAGTGCCTAGATTTTCATATACAATTAATGGTACATGTGTGTATTTTGGATACCGAAAAAAAATTCTAATCGTTGTACACAAGTTAAAATAACAAAGATAAAAGAGTACGGACAAAGTTTAATATTGTGGAATGCCAACCCGCGACCATAACGTTCACGTTGGCAGTTCAGTTTTATTTCTGTGTGTGTAACAATATTATAATCGATGTTTAAAGTTGGTTTGAATGCTTCTTATCAACTGAAAAAGTTTACTGTTATTTGATGAGTTAGCGCGAGAGTCAATTTCATTAGCTACCCAGATCTCGGTAACCAATCATATTTGTCACAATGAAAATACACTGTTTCCGGGCTCTGATGTGGGCGGTGGGGGGGGGGGCGCCCCCTCATGGAGCATTGTGAATCAGGGACAGTTCCACACTCCCCGACAGTGGCGCCACACAGTGAATTTACGTCACACACGATTTCATCACTGCCACGCCTTACATTTGATGTGCAGATTCTGCACATCTTCATTTCATTTGTCAATAAATCTCTCAATTCCAGTTGCATGCAACTGTGGATAGTGTTTGCGTTCAAAATATGTATTGGAACAAAATGACGTTCGTTTTTGTTTAAAACTATGTTACATATAGTGAAGTTCACAGTTGCTGTGATATAACAAATCGCAAACAACAGTCGCTCTGCCAACATAACCACTCCCCGCTGTCCTTTTTAAATTTACAATCAAGTTGTGGCAGTGGTGATATCTAGCTCTGGTGATATGCTGAATGGCACCACTGTTGGGGAATTTGATCACCACAGCCACAACTTGATCATAAATTCAAAATGAACAGTGGCGGAGTGGTATAAAGAAATAGTTGGGTGGGCGACGTCATTGTTGTTTACGACTTGTTACGTCACTGCAACAGGACACTGAGTAATGTAACCTAGATTCAAACAAAAACGAACGTTATTGTGTTTCTATGCTTATCTTCAATACAACACAATCCAAAGTTGTGTGCAATTGAAACTGAGAGATTACTTGACAAAAATAGGAGTTTACCAAATGAAATAAAGATGTGCAGAATCTGCACATCAAATGTGACGCTAACGCAGTATTAGTTGTTAGTGGCGCCACTGGTGGGGAGTTTGGAACAGTTCGTAAGAAACATACATGCCACCTAGCGATCATGGCTTACTTCTAGTGATCAGGACCTTCATGGAAGCGGAGTGTGTCGAGTTGCGATAGTCGTTGTAGGCTTGTAATTCCAGTATCCAATCGTTCGCCATGTCCGCTGTTACAAGCAGGGTCGACGTCTCGGATATGACGCGGTGAGTGCTGGACAACGCCCATCGGAACTTGGCCGGAGGATAGGCATCAGCCTTTGCATACAAGGTGTCCCCTGTTTGGCAGCGTATACCACAACACACCAACATTACTGAAACTGATCGCTATTTCTGTTAAACCACTCTCGTGGTGAACTTCATTTACTTGCTTTCGAATGATTATTATGGGTACCTGCGTGTTTGCGAGCACGGCTTATACATAGAGGTGTCAAGTCTCCTGTTTCGTAAACGTTATTATATCCTGCTTTGCTTCTTGTTCAAATACTACAAAACAGATTATATAATAATTATTATTCTTCAAAAATAGTTGACACTACGTCATTCGATCGCGGTCGTGTGCTACGGTCAAGCCTAATGGGTCAAACTGACCTTCTCCGTAGGCGCGCTTGATCGGTTCGACGGCGAGATTCCTCGGAGGTGCTGCGGCCAAACATTTTGCATCAACGTTTTGCGGCACTATCGTGCATGATATATTAATTTTTCTATTCGGAATACGTGACGTGTACCATATGTTATTGTGTTACAAAACTGGTAAACGGAATGCACAATGTGTGGCGATATTCGTTGCAATTGTCGAATCTGTCTACAAGATATACCTAGATGTTGATGGCGCAACTCATCTGTCTGCAAGATATGCCTAGATGTTGATGGCGCAGCTCATCTGTCTACAAGATATGCTTAGATGTTGATGGCGCAGCTCATCTGTCTACAAGATATACCTAGATGTTGATGGCGCAACTCATCTGTCTACAAGGTATAACTAGAGGTTGATGGCGCAACTCATCTGTCTACAAGATATACCTAGATGTTGATGGCGCAACTCATCTGTCTACAAGATATACCTAGATGTTGATGGCGCAGCTCATCTGTCTACAAGATATACCTAGAGGTTGATGGCGCAGCTCATCTGTCTACAAGGTATAACTAGATGTTGATGGCGCAGCTCATCTGTCTACAAGATATACCTAGAGGTTGATGGCGCAGCTCATCTGTCTACAAGGTATAACTAGATGTTGATGGCGCAACTCATCTGTCTACAAGATATACCTAGATGTTGATGGCGCAGCTCATCTGTGTACAAGATATACCTAGAGGTTGATGGCGCAGCTCATCTGTCTACAAGGTATAACTAGATGTTGATGGCGCAGCTCATCTGTCTACAAGATATACCTAGATGTTGATGGCGCAGCTCATCTGTCTACAAGGTATACCTAGATGTTGATGGCGCAGATCATCTGTCTACAAGATATACCTAGATGTTGATGGCGCAGATCATCTGTCTACAAGATATACCTAGATGTTGATGGCGCAGCTCATCTGTCTACAAGGTATAACTAGATGTTGATGGCGCAACTCATCTGTCTACAAGATATACCTAGAGGTTGATGGCGCAACTCATCTGTCTACAAGATATACCTAGATGTTGATGGCGCAGATCATCTGTCTACAAGATATACCTAGATGTTGATGGCGCAGATCATCTGTCTACAAGATATACCTAGATGTTGATGGCGCAGCTCATCTGTCTACAAGATATACATAGATGTTGATGGCGCAGATCATCTGTCTACAAGATATACCTAGATGTTGATGGCGCAGATCATCTGTCTACAAGATATACCTAGATGTTGATGGCGCAGCTCATCTATCTACAAGACATACCTAGATGTTGATGGCGCAGATCATCTGTCTACAAGATATACCTAGATGTTGATGGCGCAGCTCATCTGTCTACAAGATATACCTAGGTGCTGATGGCGCAGCTCATCTGTCTACAAGATATACCTAGATGTTGATGGCGCAACTCATCTGTCTACAAGATATACCTAGAGGTTGATGGCGCAACTCATCTGTCTACAAGATATACCTAGATGTTGATGGCGCAACTCATCTGTCTACAAGATATACCTAGATGTTGATGGCGCAACTCATCTGTCTACAAGATATACCTAGATGTTGATGGCGCAACTCATCTGTCTACAAGATATACCTAGATGTTGATGGCGCAGCTCATCTGTCTACAAGATATACCTAGATGTTGATGGCGCAACTCATCTGTTTACAAGATATACCTAGATGTTGATGGCGCAACTCATCTGTCTACAAGATATACCTAGATGTTGATGGCGCAACTCATCTGTCTACAAGATATACCTAGATGTTGATGGCGCAGCTCATCTGTCTACAAGATATACCTAGATGTTGATGGCGCAACTCATCTGTTTACAAGATATACCTAGATGTTGATGGCGCAACTCATCTGTCTACAAGATATACCTAGATGTTGATGGCGCAACTCATCTGTCTACAAGATATACCTAGATGTTGATGGCGCAACTCATCTGTTTACAAGATATACCTAGATGTTGATGGCGCAACTCATCTGTTTACAAGATATACCTAGATGTTGATGGCGCAGCTCATCTGCATCATCTACATGGGAAACACAACCCACTTTGAAGAACATTTTAATGCAAATGTATCATCACCGCGAAAATACATTCAGACTTCTAGAGGTGTTTTTTCTTTAGGACAGTGCATTGTTTCGGGGATGTTTAAGTGGATACGTACGTTACTTCAGCAAGACCCGGCCGAGCTTTCGTCTCCCGGTTCAGTTGAATACAAAAAATCCAATCTTCGAATGTTGTGCCAAAAATACCCGCAGCACCAACAACACATCTACCAGGCTTCTAATAGTGGATGACTCGCAACTGTCTGGGCTACCATAAAACACAACATCGGTGATGCAATGGAACAACGGTGTGTGAAGACCAACAGCGGGGTGCAAGAGGAAATGGTTCAACTCCACAGTCCGGCGAGGTTTTCCTCTCTCGCCAACACTCTTCAGTAACTGCCTCAAACGCATCATGATAGATCAGCGGTATTTAACCTGGGGGTAATTACCCCCGGGGGGGGGGGTAATTTTGCCTTTTTCGGGGGTAACGGGAACATTTTAAATAACAGGAATTTTAGTAGGTATACTTCAATCATAATGTTTGCGCTTTTGTAGCACGCCTCATTGACAATGTTTATGCAGTGATGTAGGCCTACTGTAAGTTAAGAACGCATCGCGCTCGAACGTGCCAGAAATATCGATAAATCCACTGACAGCGCTCAACTACTCTTTCGTTTACCGGCTTCCGAGTTCCAGCGTTCCAGCGTTCTGACCCGTAGTTGTGTCACGTGATGATAATTCCACGCGCCATCTCGATCTTGCTTCAGGTAACTTTAATACATGTTTTACTTTTCATAAACGTAGATGATCGTTCACCTTTTGATCTAACCATACACATAGGCATTTCACGTGTTCCAACATTGACACTTGTTTATAACGATCAAAATCTACAAAATATCGTCATCTCCTACGATTAACACCGCTGCTACCGTAACATCGACGCATATGCCATGGTGTCGTCACGATTATATAGAACGAGCTTCACAAAAACGCCGTATGGCGTCGCTAGTATTTAACCGAAAGTGCGAATAGCCAATGATTGTAAATGCGTGCGTGTATCGGAATATTAAATATATTTTCAAAACAAAAGAAGAATATATGTAATGTTTGCGCACATGCAAATGCAAACATGTACATACATACAGTTACTGGCAATTCGCATGATTTAAAAAGGAAACACACTACAGTGGATTATGTTATATTTTGTGGAATAATTTGTACGTACGTTAAACTTTTTGACAAGTGTGCTTATATTCTGACTGGCACGAATTACGCATTACATTGTTTTCAAAGTTTATTTTTTAAAGTTTGTTGTAATTGTTAGAAACTAATTTGTCACGTATTTATGTTCCCAGATACGTGGCTTATCATGGCTCCAGGAAAGAAACGGCCATACAAGGAAGCGTTTTTGCGATGTGGATTTACATGCATTGTTGATAAGTCCATTGAAAAGCCTCAATGCGTTCTTTGCAGTAAAATCCGTAGTGCGGAGAGCATGCAACCCAGCAAACTGAAGGACCATTTCGAACGAAGTCATGTAGAGTTTGCAGAAAAAGACATTGAATTATTAAAAAAGGAGCGTATTCTGAAATCTACCGGTGTGGATTCAACTGGTCACTTTGCTCTTATCTCATCGCTCTCCGTATTGCTGAATTTAAGAAAACACTCGGGGAGGATCTCATCAAGCCCTGCCTAATTGAAACAATGAAACGTGTCCTTCGGGATGAACAAGCAAGAAATATGAACTATATATCACTTTCGGACACAACTGTGCGAAGCCGAATCTCAGAGATGAGCGAGGACATTTTGGAACGTGTAGTTGCAGAAGTGAAAGCAAGCCCCTACTTCGCGCTTCAGTGGGATGAATCGACGGATGTTGCTTCTTGTGAACAGTTGCTTGCATGTGTTCGGTACATGAAAGGCGACTCAGTGAAAGAGGATTGTATGTTCTCTGAACCGTTGACCACCATTTCCCTCGGAGAAGATGTCTTCAGGATGTTGGAGAATTTCTTCGCTAACAAGGAGCTGGAGTGGGCGAAATTAATTGGCATTTCCACTCATAGGGCGCCATCGATGATGGGAATTCATTCTGGGTTCCGAGTGTTCGGGAAGCAGGTTGCTCCCACGCCACATTCACCCACTGCATGATTCATCGGTACGCTTTGGCTGTGAAAACACTTCCCCTGGTCTCGCCAAAGTCTTCTCGGAGGTTGTTAACATTGTTAATCATATTCGAGGCAGTGCTACGAACTCCAGAATTGTCAGTGTTGTGTGAGAAAGTTGGGGCCGAATTCGGTGTGCTCCTGTTCCATACGGAGGTTCGCTGGTTATCACGGGGAAAGTCTTTCTACGCGTGTTCGAGAGAAGAAATCGCATTGTTTCTGGAAAGGGGGAGAACCGCAAAAGAACAAGGATTCCACATGAAGATGATGGACCGTACATTCATTCTAAAGCTGGCCTACCTCGCAGATTTTTTGGTGAGAATCTCTCACTACAAGGGAATATGGTGAATATCCTCTCAGCACAAGACAAGGTAGTCAGCTTACTGCGCAAGCTCCAGCTTTACCAACGAAGAGTTCAGGCCGATGATGTCTCCATGTTCTCCCAATTGACAACGCTGTTTGAGGGGACCGAGGAGAAATGTCCTTTCGCTGGTGATATCGTGCAGCACTTACATTCCACAGAAGAGTCCATCAGTAGATACTTCCCTTATCTGGAACATGGATTGTGAGACCCTTTTTCGTGGAAGAAGGAGTCATCAAAGATGACGATGTCACGACGAAAGCAGAGTTCCTTGGCCTGCGAGAAGACAACACTACGAAAGCAGAGTTCCTTGGCCTGCGAGAAGACAACACGACGAAAGCAGAGTTCCTTGGCCTGCGAGAAAACAACACGACGAAAGCAGAATTCCTTGGCCTGCGAGAAGACAACACGACGAAAGCAGAGTTCCTTGGCCTGCGAGAAGACAACACGCCGAAAGCAGATTTTCAAGGTTCTGACCTGGCTACCTTCTGGCATAAAGCTGGTACGGGATATCCAGTTCTCTCAGACAGAGCCCTGAAAGTCCTTATTCCATTTGCACAACATATCACTGTGAGGCTGGCTTTTCAACAATGGTCACGATAAAAACCAGGGCAAGGAATAGGTTGGATCTCGCCCATGACCTGTGATGTGGTTTAGCTGTGACAAAGCCTAGCATTTCACAACTAGCCAAGAAGAAGAAAATTATTCCAAACGTCACACTGACACTTGCACCTGTAGCGAATGACTTGTCATGTGTTTGATCTGAACTAAGATAAGGCAAGTGACGCCTAGAACTAATTATTGCCTTCTTCGTTAGTCTGAATCTAACATGACGAAAATAAAACAGTACTGGAATAAAACAAAATAATTTTGTTTATTTCCCCATTTCCTTTTTCATATTTCCACTTAAAACCGGGATGCAATTCATGCAGAGAAAACAAAGCTCACGACTAACCAGAGAAAGGGCACAAACGAGTCAAAAGTCAAAACGAATATTTCTTATCTGTAGTAGTATGACAGAAATTGAAATGTTTTTGGCCATGTCACGCAAAAAAGTCAATTTTCAAGGCACAATGAGAGGTAAATGAAAGAGAGGCAGCAAAAAGAGAGGCAAGTGAGAGAGAAGCAAGAGAAAAAGAGGCAAGAGAAAGAGAGGTAAGAGAAAGAGAGGTAAGAGAAAGAGAGGCAAGAGAAAGAGAGGCAAGAGAAAGAGAGGTAAGAGAAAGAGAGGTAAGAGAAAGAGAGGCAAGAGAAAGAGAGGCAAGAGAAAGAGAAGCAAGAGAAAGAGAGGTAAGAGAAAGGGAGGCAAGTGAGAGAGAGGCATGAGAAAAAGAGGCAAGAGAAAGAGAGGCAAGAGAAAGAGAGGCAGGCAGAGGGAGAATCGCACATATAATATCAGAGTGGACATGGCTCGATATCCACAAGATGATATCAGAGTGGACAGAGCTCGATATCCACAAGATAATATCAGAGTGGACAGGGCTCGATATCCTCAAGATAATATCACAGTGGACAGGGCTCGATATCCACAAGATAAAACCGGCAGAACGGGAGTGTCTAATGTGGAGCCAGATTGTCCGAAGGTCATCAGAGAAGGTGCCCAACGACCACCCACGGTAAGTGGGTAGGTGAAGGGAGAAGTAAATCAAAAGCTTATCTAAATACAAAATGTTGGCAAAGCAAACCACTCAGAAAAACAGCGACCCCTATCGGGGACAAGAACAACGTCATGTCAACTTACACAGCACGACTAGCGGCTCGACGATGCACTCAGAGCGGTAAATGGGCACGTTGGAAGCCCTCTGCCAACCAAGCGACGTTCTGGGCAGGTTGAAGCTTGTGACACACGTATACGTTCGGTTGACATTGACCTGACTGGCGGCGATCGAAAACATGTAGGTGACGCTCTCGTTCGTCGTCGCGTTGGAGACAAACAACCTAATGAAAGGTCGTCGTTCCTCTCCCTTCTTCCTGGGGGACGCCTCATTGACCGCACGCCACGTCATAGCTGGTGCCCACCGACCCCGGTAGGAGGCACTGCATTCGTAGGTGACGGCATCGCCGAAGACAACGGTGCCGTTGATGATCTTGGAACTGGTGGCGCCGCATTGTGGAGTTGACGCTTCAAAGAAACACTGGATTTATTGCCGAGTGCTACCATAGACTTAATGCTAAACAGGTTAATGTTGTTTATCAGGATTGCTGGTTTGATTTATTCAACAGAACCATTGTTATTTAGAACACTGCGTGAATTTGGGGTGTCGTTTTTTATCGACGCTTTCTTTCGTAACACGACCCGTAGAATTAACGAGGTTAGCTTTTCATCCTTCACAAAATAATGTTTGCCTTAAAAACAATATAGGCAATACGTAGTCTGTTTTTCTCCATAAAACATTGTCGTGTATCAAGGAAAATGTGTCCTCGACAACTGTAAATAAATTACAAAACGTGGTTACTCTGCGTTTTGACGGGCCCATGCTTGCATGCGATTATCCTCACCAATGACGATTAACGCCATGTGGACGGCATCGTGAGTGGATGCGTCCAGACAGCTGTAGCGACCTGCGTCGGCGAGTGTCGTCTCATTGATCCGCAGTTCATACACGCCCGTGTCCGGCTCGAACACCACGCTGTACCTAGAGCTGTTCTGTCCCCTACACAATAGTTATTTATTTTTAAAAAGGCATCCCTTCTTACTTTAAAAAATCACAAATCATATGACCACATATACAATTCATCACCATTAATCCGCCCGGCACAAAAGTTCCCATTAAAGTGTATAAAGTTAGTATGCGCCTATGCTACACAATGGTGCCAAATTATAAAATCAGGAGAAAGGAGATTTTCCTGCTTGATATAAAATCCTTTTGCGGGAGGGGATGTAAGTTGTATGCAATATGCAGCCATGCACGATTGCTAGAAAATGTGGAATTGTCGTCTCGCCCGATTGTCTAAAAATGAGATTATTTGAAAAAGAAGGAGAAACAGGAGATGTTACAAACTTGGCAGAACAGCCAATCTCCTTGGCTAAGCAAGAAACGTGACACCTGTGGATGTGAAGGCTTGTCACTGGACGGTGACAGACCGCCAGTGTGTCAGCACTGTGTCTGTCAGGCCGAACGCACTCAGTTACCGGGTTGGCTCGAATTTGAAGGTGTCACGTTAGGGAATGTTTGGTTTGTGGAGAGACACAATGTGTCACTTTCCTAATTTCACACAGGGTTGAAGTTATTTGATGTTTAATGTCCTTAATTATAAAAGAAAATCATATGATTATTGTGCCCAGAAAACGCAGTAGTGGCCACCAATTCAAGGCTGGTTATGATTAAACACTTGATTTGCTTGCAAATATAAATAAAATGTATGTTTGCGTATAGTAATATATTACATCACGACACTATTTTTCGAATACATTGCACAATGATTTGGAATAACAATTTTGATTTTGAACGATCAAAACAGAATTCGGATAAATTAAGACATTCGGGCTAGTCAAATGGGAAGTTAATGTACGTTTCGTGGCCATGTTACAGTAGTTATAGTAATTAAGTCACACGGCGAGTGACAATAAGTCATACGGGTTAGTTACAGCAAGTCATATTGGCTAGTCATAGTGGCAGTTTGTACAAATACAGGACAATTTACAGGAAGTTACGATTGAAGATGTTAAGTAATATGAAACAAATTCCGCATACTTGTGTGGAATCAAAGTCCCGTTCACCGCAATAATGGCTTGGTCTTTCGTCACGTGTTCCTTCCGATAACAAACACATTATTATCACGATTCACGCAGATCACCAGTTAATTAACTGATTAACACAACATATTTGTCATCATTATGCTACTTTTTTTATGAACCTGCACAAAACAGGGCCCGCCCGCCCGCCCGCCCGCCCGCCCGCCCGCCCGCCCGCCCGCCCGCCCGCCCGCCCGCCCGCCCGCCCGCCCGCCCGCCCGCCCGCCCGCCCGCCCGCCCGCCCGCCCGCCCGCCCGCCCGCCCGCCCGCCCGCCCGCCCGCCCGCCCGCCCGCCCGCCCGCCCGCCCGCCCGCCCGCCCGCCCGCCCGCCCGCCCGCCCGCCCGCCCGCCCGCCCGCCCGCCCGCCCGCCCGCCCGCCCGCCCGCCCGCCCGCCCGCCCGCCCGCCCGCCCGCCCGCCCGCCCGCCCGCCCGCCCGCCCGCCCGCCCGCCCGCCCGCCCGCCCGCCACAAGTATACCTTCCACACGATGGTGTGTTGAATACCGCCGACTTGACATCCAAATTTTGCAACTTCGCGCGCGTGAACAGCGATGTTTGTCGACGGCCTGATCGCAGCATCTGATACAGAATTACTTCATCTCAATGTGACATCCGTTTACCAGAACAATTACTTCCTTGCTCGCCACATGTCGTTCTACTTACGGGGGCGGGGGGGTGCAAGCAGCGGATCCAGGGGTTTTTAGCGGTCTCAAGACCACCCTAGGCCATGGAGGGGGTTTTAGACCCACCGTATGTCCGTGGCAAATATTACGGTAAAGGAGAACGTAACTAGTTTCAAATAAAGACTGAAATTTTATTAGCAGCCGGTTAATATTAACCGTTTTGTAAGTAGAACGACATATGTGTCCTTCCCACCCCCGGGGATTGGGGTGAGGGGAGATGGGAACATGTAATGTAGTAAAATAATAAAACGTATTGCATACTGCACATTTCAGCAGCTGTTTAAATAGGATTATTAATGTTGTCTGGTACTTACCGACGTCAAAAATATATCCGAAATATGTCACAGCAAACCTTAGAAAATTCATATTTGTGTTCATTCTTACTCAACATTAATTGTTACAGCGAACGGCTGCTACAGTTTACTTCATTGTGCCTCGTTCTCTACTTGTTGCTATTGGCAACAACAAAGACTCTGTTCAGCGAAACAGCGAAACAGTTCAGCGTTCAGCGACATGTGTGTGTATATATACATATATATATATATATATATATATATATATATATATATATATATATATATATATATATATATATATATATATATATATATATATATATATATATATATATATATATATATATATATATATATATATATATATATATATATATATATATATATATATATATATATATATATATATATATATATATATATATATATATATATATATACATATACATATACATATACATAATACATATACATATACATATACGTGTGTGTGTGTGTGTGTGTGTGTGTGTGTGTGTGTGTGTGTGTGTGTGTGTGTGTGTGTGTGTGTGTGTGTGTGTGTGTGTGTGTGTGTGTGTGTGTGTGTGTGTGTGTGTGTGTGTGTGTGTGTGTGTGTGTGTGTGTGTGTGTGTGTGTGTGTGTGTGTGTGTGTGTGTGTGTGTGTGTGTGTGTGTGTGTGTGTGTGTGTGTGTGTGTGTGTGTGTGTGTATGAAATCCTGCAAAACACCTTTACCTCAACCACTGTCAACTACATAGACGGCAGCATAAAACTAGTGTAAACTCAATTTACCCAGCGTTTTGTGGATAAATGTATTATTAGTATCATTGGACTCGCCATAGGGTAATAGCTTCCATACCCACCTGCCATATGTTTAATCTGGTTAATTCTACCTACATCTCAGGACCTACATCTCAATCTGCGTCTTCTTGTTAAGCCTGCGTAAACTCGTACTTAACTAATGACTAATATTCGCATCTGGAAGATTACTTAACATGTAATGTGTCATTCGATCCCATAGTCAGTGGTTGAGATGTTCAGCATGACATGCTGTAATATTGTCAACGATCACAATGCCTGCACCACAATATACAACTCTTCTTCTTCTTCCTGTTAAGTGCATACCCTGATGCACCCTAGAGCGTCGTTGCACTGTGGTGACTAATATATAACTTGAATGTCGTGCAGCGCTATCTATCATGCAAAAAACCAACAACAATGTGAATATTCAACGTGTAAGCGGTGCCGTGCGGACGCGCGCATGAATAGCCAATGTGTAAACGGTGCCGGCAAGCTCCATTGTGAACACTTCACTAGCTGGAGTCGTCGGTTATTGTAACACACGCTGCAAACTTGCATCGGCACAGTGCCGCTGAAGAAACGTCGAGCACAGTGCCGCTGAAGAAACGTCGAGCACAGTGCCGCTGAAGAAACGTCGAGCACAGTGCCGCTGAAGAAATCGAACGGAATCGAACGTCGAGCATCCGCAGTCTTCATCCTGGCATTAGCTGGTGACAGTGTCGTCAGGTAAGGACTATTCTCCTAGTCCTAGTAGTAGCTGCGACACACCAAGGTGCTGAGCTGTGTGGTTTGTTCTCTGTGTGAGTCATTGGGCCTAACACCACACAGAATGACGTCATAGCAGCACTTACGCCGACTGATTTCATCAAAATCAGAAGTCAGCATGGTTTGATTCAACATGCTTTATAGTTAGCAGTTCATCAAGGTGTATGCAAAACATAAGTATTCTGTCGTGTAGTGTGAATATGTTTCAAAATAGAATTGACAGATATCTGATAAGGGCGGGCTACACATAGTTGAGAAAATTGTTGGACTCTTGATAAGCCAATGGCTTCCTTGTCCACTTGTCACCTGGAACTTGTTGTTTGGGATGGCAATCTTGTTAAATCTTGTGTGAGTGATCAACGTCATTTTAAAAAGACTGTACAACGATTTTCATTGGATAGCTGGTACGTAGCCAGATTATTTTGTTTTGGTACATCTATGTTAACAATGTTTTATTTCATGTTTTATTGCTGTAGTATATTTACTTTCATCAATGTATAACATTCAATGAAAAACATTATATTTCACTTAAAAAATTAAGATTTATTGGTCGGTCTTTTAATACCGTAAATCGGTCTCTATAATTATGTAGTAAAACAAGCATAGTTTAGGTCATAATCAAATCGTGTATTTTCGAAAACACGTTTTGTATTTTAACCAACCAACAATATGCACGTTTGAACAAATCTAATGATCACACGTTTTTCAAACTTGATTCTACAGCTTACTAGGCAGATGGGCTAAAGCCAAATCCAAGAAATACGTATAGATATCGTTGAATTGCGGAGTAATTCGACCAAAACAGTGGTGACGTTGTGGTAGTTTATGGGGAATTTTACGTTATGTTTAACCGTTGCAACGGGTTTGCTTCACTTTGCTTTGACGTTTTTCAGTTGTATGCCTGCGCAGTGTCGTCCAAGTAACATCGCAATGATTTAGTGGGATAAAAGGCTGTAATAATAACACATTTACATGTGTGTAATACGACAGGGTTTTACGCCATGTAATTAACGTCACATGATTGTCAAATGTTCCAAAACTCTCAAAATATAATGTGTCTGATCACATATTTGAAGCATCAATAATTGATTAAACTGGTAATAATTACTTTCTAAGAAATATGAAGTCTTCCGTGCTTTTCGTTTAAGGTGATATGTCTTAAAATAACAAAGCTAGGCACATTTTAATTATAACAAATGTTTAACAAACTTTCTGTACGTCAAGTTTGGTGTTTTTATATATCCATTATTGGAATACAGAAACTTCCTGGTAAAGAACACTTACAGGTGTGTTAGTCATGGATGCACACACGGAGTTTACTGTTTTTGTGACCCAGTGAAACTTCCTTGTAAAGGTTGGTTCCAGGGTAACTAGGGTGTAACTAGATACTTCTTTGTCAATTAGAATACAACGTGTCTGACCACAGTTGTTCCCACGGGTGGTGCTGCTGCTGGTGCTGCTGCTGTTGGTGGTGGTGGTGGTGCTGCTGCTGCTGCAGCTGCTGCTGCTGCTGCTGCTGCAGCTGCTGCTGCTGCTGCTGCAGCTGCTGCTGCTGCTGCTGCTGCTGCTGCTGCTGCTGCTGCTGCTGCTGCTGCTGCTGCTGCTGCTGCTGCTGCTGCTGCTGCTGCTGCTGCTGCTGCTGCTGCTGCTGCTGCTGCTGCTGCTGCTGCTGCTGCTGCTGCTGCTGCTGCTGCTGCTGCTGCTGTTGTTGCTGGTGCTGCTGCTGATGGTGGTGGTGGTGCTGCTGCTGGTGCTGCTGCTGCTGCTGGTGGTGGTGCTGCTGCTGGTGCCGCTGCTGCTGCTGCTGCTGCTGCTGCTGCTGCTGCTGCTGCTGCTGCTGCTGCTGGTGGTGGTGGTGGTGGTGGTGGTGCAGCTGTTGCTGTAATTCCCACGGGTCAAGTGTCAGTGTATTTTGTGCCCTCAAAGGTGTTTATCCAGGAAAAGCACCACGTGTCTGACCACTGTAGTTCCCACGGGTCAGTGTATTTTGTGCTCTCAAAGGTATTTATTCAGGAAGAGCACCACGTGTCTGACCATTGTAGTTCCCACGGGTCAGTATATTTTGTGCTCTCAAAGGTGTTTATTCAGGAAGAGTATCACGTGTCTGACCATTGTAGTTCCCACGGGTCAGTGTATTTTGTGCTCTCAAAGGTGTTTATTCAGGAAGAGCACCACGTGTCTGACCACTGTAGTTCCCACGGGTCAGTGTATTTTGTGCTCTCAAAGGTGTTTATTCAGGAAGAGCACCACGTGTCTAACCATTGTAGTTCCCACGGGTCAGTGTATTTTGTGCTCTCAAAGGTGTTTATTCAGGAAGAGTACCACGTGTCTGACCATTGTAGTTCCCACGGGTCAGTGTATTTTGTGCTCTCAAAGGTGTTTATTCAGGAAGAGCACCACGGGTCTGACCTCTGTAGTTCCCACGGGTCGGTGTATTTTGTGCTCTCAACTGTGTTTATCCAGGAACAGCACCACGTGTCTGACCACTGTAGTTCCCACAGGTCAGTGTATTTTGTGCTCTCAAAGGTGTTTATCCAGGAAGAGCACCACTTGTCTGACCGCTGTAGTTCCCACTGGTCAGTGTATTTTGTGCTCTCAAAGGTGTTTATCCAGGAAGAGCACCACGTGTCTGACCGCTGTAGTTCCCACGGGTCAGTGTATTTTGTGCTCTCAAAGGTGTTTATCCAGGAAGAGCACCACGTGTCTGACCACTGTAGTTCCCACGGGTCAGTGTATTTTGTGCTCTCAAAGGTGTTTATCCAGGAAGAGCACCACGTCTCTGACCGCTGTAGTTCCCACGGGTCAGTGTATTTTGTGCTCTCAAAGGTGTTTATTCAGGAAGAGCACCACGTGTCTGACCGCTGTAGTTCCCACTGGTCAGTGTATTTTGTGCTCTCAAAGGTGTTTATCCAGGAAGAGCACCACGTGTCGGACCACTGTAGTTCCCACGGGTCAGTGTATTTTGTGCTCTCAAAGGTGTTTATTCAGGAAGAGCACCACGTGTCTGACCATTGTAGTTCCCACGGGTCAGTGTATTTTGTGCTCTCAAAGGTGTTTATTCAGGAAGAGTACCACGTGTCTGACCATTGTAGTTCCCACGGGTCAGTGTATTTTGTGCTCTCAAAGGTGTTTATTCAGGAAGAGCACCACGTGTCTGACCACTGTAGTTCCCACGGGTCAGTGTATTTTGTGCTCTCATAGGTGTTTACTCAGGAAGAGCACCAAGTGTCTGACCACTGTAGTTCCCACGGGTCAGTGTATTTTGTGCTCTCAAAGGTGTTTATTCAGGAAGAGCACCACGTGTCTGACCATTGTAGTTCCCACGGGTCAGTGTATTTTGTGCTCTCAAAGGTGTTTATTCAGGAAGAGTACCACGTGTCTGACCATTGTAGTTCCCACGGGTCAGTGTATTTTGTGCTCTCAAAGGTGTTTATTCAGGAAGAGCACCACGTGTCTGACCACTGTAGTTCCCACGGGTCAGTGTATTTTGTGCTCTCAAAGGTGTTTATTCAGGAAGAGCACCAAGTGTCTGACCACTGTAGTTCCCACGGGTCAGTGTATTTTGTGCTCTCAATGGTGTTTATTCAGGAAGAGCACCACGTGTCTGACCGCTGTAGTTCCCACGGGTCAGTGTATTTTGTGCTCTCAACTGTGTTTATCCAGGAAGAGCACCACGTGTCTGACCGCTGTAGTTCCCACTGGTCAGTGTATTTTGTGCGCTCAAAGGTGTTTATCCAGGAAGAGCACCACGTGTCTGACCACTGTAGTTCCCACGGGTCAGTGTATTTTGTGCTCTCAAAGGTGTTTATCCAGGAAGAGCACCACTTGTCTGACCGCTGTAGTTCCCACTGGTCAGTGTATTTTGTGCTCTCAAAGGTGTTTATCCAGGAAGAGCACCACGTGTCTGACCACTGTAGTTCCCACGGGTCAGTGTATTTTGTGCTCTCAAAGGTGTTTATTCAGGAAGAGCACCACGTGTCTGACCACTGTAGTTCCCACGGGTCAGTGAATTTTGTGCTCTCAAAGGTGTTTATCCAGGAAGAGCACCACGTCTCTGACCGCTGTAGTTCCCACGGGTCAGTGTATTTTGTGCTCTCAACTGTGTTTATCCAGGAAGAGCACCACGTGTCTGACCGCTGTAGTTCCCACTGGTCAGTGTATTTTGTGCTCTCAAAGGTGTTTATCCAGGAAGAGCACCACGTGTCTGACCGCTGTAGTTCCCACGGGTCAGTGTATTTTGTGCTCTCAAAGGTGTTTATTCAGGAAGAGCACCACGTGTCTGACCGCTGTAGTTCCCACGGGTCAGTGTATTTTGTGCTCTCAAAGGTGTTTATTCAGGAAGAGCACCACGTGTCTGACCACTGTAGTTCCCACTGGTCAGTGTATTTTGTGCTCTCAAAGGTGTTTATCCAGGAAGAGCACCACTTGTCTGACCGCTGTAGTTCCCACTGGTCAGTGTATTTTGTGCTCTCAAAGGTGTTTATCCAGGAAGAGCACCACGTGTCTGACCACTGTAGTTCCCACGGGTCAGTGTATTTTGTGCTCTCAAAGGTGTTTATTCAGGAAGAGCACCACGTGTCTGACCACTGTAGTTCCCACGGGTCAGTGTATTTTGTGCTCTCAAAGGTGTTTATCCAGGAAGAGCACCACGTCTCTGACCGCTGTATTTCCCACGGGTCAGTGTATTTTGTGCTCTCAACTGTGTTTATCCAGGAAGAGCACCACGTGTCTGACCGCTGTAGTTCCCGCTGGTCAGTGTATTTTGTGCTCTCAACTGTGTTTATCCAGGAAGAGCACCACGTGTCTGACCGCAGTAGTTCCCACTGGTCAGTGTATTTTGTGCTCTCAAAGGTGTTTACTCAGGAAGAGCACCACGTGTCTGACCACTGTAGTTCCCACTGGTCAGTGTACTTTGTGCTCTCAACTGTGTTTATCCAGGAAGAGCACCACGTGTCTGACCGCTGTAGTTCCCACGGGTCAATGTATTTTGTGCTCTCAACTGTGTTTATCCAGGAAGAGCACCACGTGTCTGACCGCTGTAGTTCCCACGGGTCAGTGTATTTTGTGCTCTCAACTGTGTTTATCCAGGAAGAGCACCACGTATCTGACCACTGTAGTTCCCACGGGTCAGTGGACTTTGTGCCCTCAAAGGTGTTTATTCAGGAAGAGCACCACGTTTCTGACCTCTGTAGTTCCCACGGGTCAGTGTATTTTGTGCTCTCAACTGTGTTTATTCAGGAAGAGCACCACGTGTCTGACCACTGTAGTTCCCACGGGTCAGTGGACTTTGTACCCTCAAAGGTGTTTATTCAGGAAGAGCACCACGTGTCTGACCGCTGTAGTTCCCACGGGTCAGTGTATTTTTTGCTCTCAACTGTGTTTATTCAGGAAGAGCACCACGTGTCTGACCATTGTATTTCCCACGGGTCAGTGTATTTTGTGCTCTCAACTGTGTTTATCCAGGAAGAGCACCACGTGTCTGACCGCTGTAGTTCCCACTGGTCAGTGTATTTTGTGCTCTCAAAGGTGTTTACTCAGGAAGAGCACCACGTGTCTGACCACTGTAGTTCCCACTGGTCAGTGTACTTTGTGCTCTCAACTGTGTTTATTCAGGAAGAGCACCACGTGTCTGACCGCTGTAGTTCTCACGGGTCAGTGTATTTTGTGCTCTCAACTGTGTTTACTCAGGAAGAGCACCACGTGTCTGACCGCTGTAGTTCCCACGGGTCAGTGTACTTTGTGCTCTCAACTGTGTTTATCCAGGAAGAGCACCACGTGTCTGACCGCTGTAGTTCCCACGGGTCAGTGTATTTTGTGCTCTCAACTGTGTTTATCCAGGAAGAGCACCACGTGTCTGACCGCTGTAGTTCCCACGGGTCAGTGTATTTTGTGCTCTCAACTGTGTCTATCCAGGAAGAGCACAACGTATCTGACCACTGTAGTTCCCACGGGTCAGTGTATTTTGTGCTCTCAAAGGTGTTTATTCAGGAAGAGCACCACGTGTCTGACCACTGTAGTTCCCACGGGTCAGTGTATTTTGTGCTCTCAAAGGTGTTTATTCAGGAAGAGCACCACGTGTCTGACCACTGTAGTTCCCACGGGTCAGTGTATTTTGTGCTCTCAAAGGTGTTTACTCAGGAAGAGCACCACGTGTCTGACCACTGTAGTTCCCACTGGTCAGTGTACTTTGTGCTCTCAACTGTGTTTATTCAGGAAGAGCACCACGTCTCTGACCGCTGTAGTTCTCACGGGTCAGTGTATTTTGTGCTCTCAACTGTGTTTACTCAGGAAGAGCACCACGTGTCTGACCGCTGTAGTTCCCACGGGTCAGTGTACTTTGTGCTCTCAACTGTGTTTATCCAGGAAGAGCACCACGTGTCTGACCGCTGTAGTTCCCACGGGTCAGTGTATTTTGTGCTCTCAAAGGTGTTTATTCAGGAAGAGCACCACGTATCTGACCACTGTAGTTCCCACGGGTCAGTGTATTTTGTGCTCTCAAAGGTGTTTATTCAGGAAGAGCACCACGTGTCTGACCACTGTAGTTCCCACGGGTCAGTGTATTTTGTGCTCTCAAAGGTGTTTACTCAGGAAGAGCACCACGTGTCTGACCACTGTAGTTCCCACTGGTCAGTGTACTTTGTGCTCTCAACTGTGTTTATTCAGGAAGAGCACCACGTCTCTGACCGCTGTAGTTCTCACGGGTCAGTGTATTTTGTGCTCTCAACTGTGTTTACTCAGGAAGAGCACCACGTGTCTGACCGCTGTAGTTCCCACGGGTCAGTGTACTTTGTGCTCTCAACTGTGTTTATCCAGGAAGAGCACCACGTGTCTGACCGCTGTAGTTCCCACGGGTCAGTGTATTTTGTGCTCTCAACTGTGTTTATCCAGGAAGAGCACCACGTGTCTGACCGCTGTAGTTCCCACGGGTCAGTGTATTTTGTGCTCTCAACTGTGTTTATCCAGGAAGAGCACCACGTATCTGACCACTGTAGTTCCCACGGGTCAGTGTATTTTGTGCTCTCAAAGGTGTTTATTCAGGAAGAGCACCACGTGTCTGACCACTGTAGTTCCCACGGGTCAGTGTATTTTGTGCTCTCAAAGGTGTTTATCCAGGAAGAGCACCACATGTCTGACCGCTGTAGTTCCCACTGGTCAGTGGACTTTGTGCTCTCAACTGTGTTTATCCAGGAAGAGCACCACGTGTCTGACCGCTGTAGTTCCCACGGGTCAGTGTATTTTGTGCTCTCAACTGTGTTTATCCAGGAAGAGCACCACGTGTCTGACCACTGTAGTTCCCACAGGTCAGTGTATTTTGTGGTCTCAAATGTGTTTATTCAGGAAGAGCACCACGTGTCTGATCGCTGTAGTTCCAACGGGTCAGTGTATTTTGTGCTCTCAACTGTGTTTACTCAGGAAGAGCACCACGTGTCTGACCACTGTAGTTCCCACTGGTCAGTGTATTTTGTGCTCTCAAAAGTGTTTATCCAGGAAGAGCACCACGTGTCTGACCGCTGTAGTTCCCACTGGTCAGTGTATTTTGTGCTCTCAAAGGTGTTTATCCAGGAAGAGCTCCACGTGTCTGAACGCTGTAGTTCCCACTGGTCAGTGGACTTTGTGCTTTCAACAGTGTTTATCCAGGAAGAGCACCACGTGTCTGACCGCTGTAGTTCCCGCTGGTCAGTGTATTTTGTGCTCTCAAAGGTGTTTATCCAGGAAGAGCACCACGTGTCTGACCGCTGTAGTTCCCACTGGTCAGTGTATTTTGTGCTCTCAAAGGTGTTTATCCAGGAAGAGCACCACGTGTCTGACCACTGTAGTTCCCACGGGTCAGTGTATTTTGTGCTCTCAACTGTGTTTATCCAGGAAGAGCACCACGTGTCTGACCGCTGTAGTTCCCACTGGTCAGTGTATTTTGTGCTCTCAAAGGTGTTTATCCAGGAAGAGCACCACGTGTCTGACCACTGTAGTTCCCACGGGTCAGTGTATTTTGTGCTCTCAAAGGTGTTTACTCAGGAAGAGCACCACGTGTCTGACCACTGTAGTTCCCACTGGTCAGTGTACTTTGTGCTCTCAACTGTGTTTATTCAGGAAGAGCACCACGTCTCTGACCGCTGTAGTTCTCACGGGTCAGTGTATTTTGTGCTCTCAACTGTGTTTACTCAGGAAGAGCACCACGTGTCTGACCGCTGTAGTTCCCACGGGTCAGTGTACTTTGTGCTCTCAACTGTGTTTATCCAGGAAGAGCACCACGTGTCTGACCGCTGTAGTTCCCACGGGTCAGTGTATTTTGTGCTCTCAAAGGTGTTTATTCAGGAAGAGCACCACGTATCTGACCACTGTAGTTCCCACGGGTCAGTGTATTTTGTGCTCTCAAAGGTGTTTATTCAGGAAGAGAACCACGTGTCTGACCACTGTAGTTCCCACGGGTCAGTGTATTTTGTGCTCTCAAAGGTGTTTACTCAGGAAGAGCACCACGTGTCTGACCACTGTAGTTCCCACTGGTCAGTGTACTTTGTGCTCTCAACTGTGTTTATTCAGGAAGAGCACCACGTCTCTGACCGCTGTAGTTCTCACGGGTCAGTGTATTTTGTGCTCTCAACTGTGTTTACTCAGGAAGAGCACCACGTGTCTGACCGCTGTAGTTCCCACGGGTCAGTGTACTTTGTGCTCTCAACTGTGTTTATCCAGGAAGAGCACCACGTGTCTGACCGCTGTAGTTCCCACGGGTCAGTGTATTTTGTGCTCTCAACTGTGTTTATCCAGGAAGAGCACCACGTGTCTGACCGCTGTAGTTCCCACGGGTCAGTGTATTTTGTGCTCTCAACTGTGTTTATCCAGGAAGAGCACCACGTATCTGACCACTGTAGTTCCCACGGGTCAGTGTATTTTGTTCTCTCAAAGGTGTTTATTCAGGAAGAGCACCACGTGTCTGACCACTGTAGTTCCCACGGGTCAGTGTATTTTGTGCTCTCAAAGGTGTTTATCCAGGAAGAGCACCACATGTCTGACCGCTGTAGTTCCCACTGGTCAGTGGACTTTGTGCTCTCAACTGTGTTTATCCAGGAAGAGCACCACGTGTCTGACCGCTGTAGTTCCCACGGGTCAGTGTATTTTGTGCTCTCAACTGTGTTTATCCAGGAAGAGCACCACGTGTCTGACCACTGTAGTTCCCACAGGTCAGTGTATTTTGTGGTCTCAAATGTGTTTATTCAGGAAGAGCACCACGTGTCTGATCGCTGTAGTTCCAACGGGTCAGTGTATTTTGTGCTCTCAACTGTGTTTACTCAGGAAGAGCACCACGTGTCTGACCACTGTAGTTCCCACTGGTCAGTGTATTTTGTGCTCTCAAAAGTGTTTATCCAGGAAGAGCACCACGTGTCTGACCGCTGTAGTTCCCACTGGTCAGTGTATTTTGTGCTCTCAAAGGTGTTTATCCAGGAAGAGCTCCACGTGTCTGAACGCTGTAGTTCCCACTGGTCAGTGGACTTTGTGCTTTCAACAGTGTTTATCCAGGAAGAGCACCACGTGTCTGACCGCTGTAGTTCCCGCTGGTCAGTGTATTTTGTGCTCTCAAAGGTGTTTATCCAGGAAGAGCACCACGTGTCTGACCGCTGTAGTTCCCACTGGTCAGTGTATTTTGTGCTCTCAAAGGTGTTTATCCAGGAAGAGCACCACGTGTCTGACCACTGTAGTTCCCACGGGTCAGTGTATTTTGTGCTCTCAACTGTGTTTATCCAGGAAGAGCACCACGTGTCTGACCGCTGTAGTTCCCACTGGTCAGTGTATTTTGTGCTCTCAAAGGTGTTTATCCAGGAAGAGCACCACGTGTCTGACCACTGTAGTTCCCACGGGTCAGTGTATTTTGTGCTCTCAAAGGTGTTTACTCAGGAAGAGCACCACGTGTCTGACCACTGTAGTTCCCACTGGTCAGTGTACTTTGTGCTCTCAACTGTGTTTATTCAGGAAGAGCACCACGTCTCTGACCGCTGTAGTTCTCACGGGTCAGTGTATTTTGTGCTCTCAACTGTGTTTACTCAGGAAGAGCACCACGTGTCTGACCGCTGTAGTTCCCACGGGTCAGTGTACTTTGTGCTCTCAACTGTGTTTATCCAGGAAGAGCACCACGTGTCTGACCGCTGTAGTTCCCACGGGTCAGTGTATTTTGTGCTCTCAAAGGTGTTTATTCAGGAAGAGCACCACGTATCTGACCACTGTAGTTCCCACGGGTCAGTGTATTTTGTGCTCTCAAAGGTGTTTATTCAGGAAGAGAACCACGTGTCTGACCACTGTAGTTCCCACGGGTCAGTGTATTTTGTGCTCTCAAAGGTGTTTACTCAGGAAGAGCACCACGTGTCTGACCACTGTAGTTCCCACTGGTCAGTGTACTTTGTGCTCTCAACTGTGTTTATTCAGGAAGAGCACCACGTCTCTGACCGCTGTAGTTCTCACGGGTCAGTGTATTTTGTGCTCTCAACTGTGTTTACTCAGGAAGAGCACCACGTGTCTGACCGCTGTAGTTCCCACGGGTCAGTGTACTTTGTGCTCTCAACTGTGTTTATCCAGGAAGAGCACCACGTGTCTGACCGCTGTAGTTCCCACGGGTCAGTGTATTTTGTGCTCTCAACTGTGTTTATCCAGGAAGAGCACCACGTGTCTGACCGCTGTAGTTCCCACGGGTCAGTGTATTTTGTGCTCTCAACTGTGTTTATCCAGGAAGAGCACCACGTATCTGACCACTGTAGTTCCCACGGGTCAGTGTATTTTGTGCTCTCAAAGGTGTTTATTCAGGAAGAGCACCACGTGTCTGACCACTGTAGTTCCCACGGGTCAGTGTATTTTGTGCTCTCAAAGGTGTTTATCCAGGAAGAGCACCACATGTCTGACCGCTGTAGTTCCCACTGGTCAGTGGACTTTGTGCTCTCAACTGTGTTTATCCAGGAAGAGCACCACGTGTCTGACCGCTGTAGTTCCCACGGGTCAGTGTATTTTGTGCTCTCAACTGTGTTTATCCAGGAAGAGCACCACGTGTCTGACCACTGTAGTTCCCACAGGTCAGTGTATTTTGTGGTCTCAAATGTGTTTATTCAGGAAGAGCACCACGTTTCTGATCGCTGTAGTTCCAACGGGTCAGTGTATTTTGTGCTCTCAACTGTGTTTACTCAGGAAGAGCACCACGTGTCTGACCACTGTAGTTCCCACTGGTCAGTGTATTTTGTGCTCTCAAAAGTGTTTATCCAGGAAGAGCACCACGTGTCTGACCGCTGTAGTTCCCACTGGTCAGTTTATTTTGTGCTCTCAAAGGTGTTTATCCAGGAAGAGCTCCACGTGTCTGAACGCTGTAGTTCCCACTGGTCAGTGGACTTTGTGCTTTCAACAGTGTTTATCCAGGAAGAGCACCACGTGTCTGACCGCTGTAGTTCCCGCTGGTCAGTGTATTTTGTGCTCTCAAAGGTGTTTATCCAGGAAGAGCACCACGTGTCTGACCGCTGTAGTTCCCACTGGTCAGTGTATTTTGTGCTCTCAAAGGTGTTTATCCAGGAAGAGCACCACGTGTCTGACCACTGTAGTTCCCACGGGTCAGTGTATTTAGTGCTCTCAACTGTGTTTATCCAGGAAGAGCACCACGTGTCTGACCGCTGTAGTTCCCACTGGTCAGTGTATTTTGTGCTCTCAAAGGTGTTTATCCAGGAAGAGCACCACGTGTCTGACCGCTGTAGTTCCCACTGGTCAGTGTATTTTGTGCTCTCAAAGGTGTTTATCCAGGAAGAGCACCACGTGTCTGACCGCTGTAGTTCCCACGGGTCAGTGTATTTTGTGCTCTCAAAGGTGTTTATCCTGGAAGAGCACCACGTGTCGGACCGCTGTAGTTCCCACTGGTCAGTGTATTTTGTGCTCTCAAAGGTGTTTACTCAGGAAGAGCACCACGTGTCTGACCACTGTAGTTCCCACTGGTCAGTGTACTTTGTGCTCTCAACTGTGTTTATCCAGGAAGAGCACCACGTGTCTGACCGCTGTAGTTCCCACGGGTCAGTGTACTTTGTGCTCTCAACTGTGTTTATCCAGGAAGAGCACCACGTTTCTGACCGCTGTAGTTCCCACGGGTCAGTGTATTTTGTGCTCTCAACTGTGTTTATCCAGGAAGAGCACCACGTGTCTGACCACTGTAGTTCCCACGGGTCAGTGTACTTTGTGCTCTCAACTGTGTTTATCCAGGAAGAGCACCACGTGTCTGACCGCTGTAGTTCCCACGGGTCAGTGTACTTTGTGCTCTCAACTGTGTTTATCCAGGAAGAGCACCACGTTTCTGACCGCTGTAGTTCCCACGGGTCAGTGTATTTTGTGCTCTCAACTGTGTTTATCCAGGAAGAGCACCACGTATCTGACCACTGTAGTTCCCACGGGTCAGTGGACTTTGTGCCCTCAAAGGTGTTTATTCAGGAAGAGCACCACGTGTCTGACCGCTGTAGTTCCCACGGGTCAGTGTATTTTGTGCTCTCAACTGTGTTTATCCAGGAAGAGCACCACGTGTCTGACCGCTGTAGTTCCCACGGGTCAGTGTATTTTGTGTCTCAACTTTGTTTATCCAGGAAGAGCACCACGTATCTGACCACTGTAGTTCCCACGGGTCAGTGGACTTTGTGCCCTCAAAGGTGTTTATTCAGGAAGAGCACCACGTGTCTGACCTCTGTAGTTCCCACGGGTCAGTGTATTTTGTGCTCTCAACTGTGTTTATTCATGAAGAGCACCACGTGTCTGACCACTGTAGTTCCCACGGGTCAGTGGACTTTGTGCCCTCAAAGGTGTTTATTCAGGAAGAGCACCACGTGTCTGACCGCTGTAGTTCCCACGGGTCAGTGTATTTTTTGCTCTCAACTGTGTTTATTCAGGAAGAGCACCACGTGTCTGACCGTTGTAGTTCCCACGGGTCAGTGTATTTTGTGCTCTCAACTGTGTTTATCCAGGAAGAGCACCACGTGTCTGACCGCTGTAGTTCCCACGGGTCAGTGTATTTTGTGCTCTCAAAGGTGTTTACTCAGGAAGAGCACCACGTGTCTGACCGCTGTAGTTCCCACTGGTCAGTGTACTTTGTGCTCTCAAAGGTGTTTATTCAGGAAGAGCACCACGTGTCTGACCACTGCAGTTCCCACGGGTCAGTGTATTTTGTGCTCTCAAAGGTGTTTATTCAGGAAGAGCACCACGTGTCTGACAACTGTAGTTCCCACGGGTCAGTGTATTTTGTGCTCTCAAAGGTGTTTATTCAGGAAGAGCACCACGTGTCTGACCACTGTAGTTCCCACGGGTCAGTGTATTTTGTGCTCTCAAAGGTGTTTACTCAGGAAGAGCACCACGTGTCTGACCACTGTAGTTCCCACTGGTCAGTGTACTTTGTGCTCTCAACTGTGTTTATTCAGGAAGAGCACCACGTCTCTGACCGCTGTAGTTCTCACGGGTCAGTGTATTTTGTGCTCTCAACTGTGTTTACTCAGGAAGAGCACCACGTGTCTGACCGCTGTAGTTCCCACGGGTCAGTGTACTTTGTGCTCTCAACTGTGTTTATCCAGGAAGAGCACCACGTGTCTGACCGCTGTAGTTCCCACGGGTCAGTGTATTTTGTGCTCTCAAAGGTGTTTATTCAGGAAGAGCACCACGTATCTGACCACTGTAGTTCCCACGGGTCAGTGTATTTTGTGCTCTCAAAGGTGTTTATTCAGGAAGAGCACCACGTGTCTGACCACTGTAGTTCCCACGGTTCAGTGTATTTTGTGCTCTCAAAGGTGTTTACTCAGGAAGAGCACCACGTGTCTGACCACTGTAGTTCCCACTGGTCAGTGTACTTTGTGCTCTCAACTGTGTTTATTCAGGAAGAGCACCACGTCTCTGACCGCTGTAGTTCTCACGGGTCAGTGTATTTTGTGCTCTCAACTGTGTTTACTCAGGAAGAGCACCACGTGTCTGACCGCTGTAGTTCCCACGGGTCAGTGTACTTTGTGCTCTCAACTGTGTTTATCCAGGAAGAGCACCACGTGTCTGACCGCTGTAGTTCCCACGGGTCAGTGTATTTTGTGCTCTCAACTGTGTTTATCCAGGGAGAGCACCACGTGTCTGACCGCTGTAGTTCCCACGGGTCAGTGTATTTTGTGCTCTCAACTGTGTTTATCCAGGAAGAGCACCACGTATCTGACCACTGTATTTCCCACGGGTCAGTGTATTTTGTGCTCTCAAAGGTGTTTATTCAGGAAGAGCACCACGTGTCTGACCACTGTAGTTCCCACGGGTCAGTGTATTTTGTGCTCTCAAAGGTGTTTATCCAGGAAGAGCACCATATGTCTGACCGCTGTAATTCCCACTGGTCAGTGGACTTTGTGCTCTCAACTGTGTTTATCCAGGAAGAGCACCACGTGTCTGACCGCTGTAGTTCCCACGGGTCAGTGTATTTTGTGCTCTCAACTGTGTTTATCCAGGAAGAGCACCACGTGTCTGACCACTGTAGTTCCCACAGGTCAGTGTATTTTGTGGTCTCAAATGTGTTTATTCAGGAAGAGCACCACGTGTCTGATCGCTGTAGTTCCAACGGGTCAGTGTATTTTGTGCTCTCAACTGTGTTTACTCAGGAAGAGCACCACGTGTCTGACCACTGTAGTTCCCACTGGTCAGTGTATTTTGTGCTCTCAAAAGTGTTTATCCAGGAAGAGCACCACGTGTCTGACCGCTGTAGTTCCCACTGGTCAGTGTATTTTGTGCTCTCAAAGGTGTTTATCCAGGAAGAGCACCACGTGTCTGACCGCTGTAGTTCCCACTGGTCAGTGGACTTTGTGCTTTCAACAGTGTTTATCCAGGAAGAGCACCACGTGTCTGACCGGTGTAGTTCCCGCTGGTCAGTGTATTTTGTGCTCTCAAAGGTGTTTATCCAGGAAGAGCACCACGTGTCTGACCGCTGTAGTTCCCACTGGTCAGTGTATTTTGTGCTCTCAAAGGTGTTTATCCAGGAAGAGCACCACGTGTCTGACCACTGTAGTTCCCACGGGTCAGTGTATTTTGTGCTCTCAACTGTGTTTATCCAGGAAGAGCACCACGTGTCTGACCGCTGTAGTTCCCACTGGTCAGTGTATTTTGTGCTCTCAAAGGTGTTTATCCAGGAAGAGCACCACGTGTCTGACCGCTGTATTTCCCACTGGTCAGTGTATTTTGTGCTCTCAAAGGTGTTTACTCAGGAAGAGCACCACGTGTCTGACCACTGTAGTTCCCACTGGTCAGTGTACTTTGTGCTCTCAACTGTATTTATCCAGGAAGAGCACCACGTGTCTGACCGCTGTAGTTCCCACGGGTCAGTGTACTTTGTGCTCTCAACTGTGTTTATCCAGGAAGAGCACCACGTTTCTGACCGCTGTAGTTCCCACGGGTCAGTGTATTTTGTGCTCTCAACTGTGTTTATCCAGGAAGAGCACCACGTGTCTGACCACTGTAGTTCCCACGGGTCAGTGTACTTTGTGCTCTCAACTGTGTTTATCCAGGAAGAGCACCACGTGTCTGACCGCTGTAGTTCCCACGGGTCAGTGTACTTTGTGCTCTCAACTGTGTTTATCCAGGAAGAGCACCACGTTTCTGACCGCTGTAGTTCCCACGGGTCAGTGTATTTTGTGCTCTCAACTGTGTTTATCCAGGAAGAGCACCACGTATCTGACCACTGTAGTTCCCACGGGTCAGTGGACTTTGTGCCCTCAAAGGTGTTTATTCAGGAAGAGCACCACGTGTCTGACCTCTGTAGTTCCCACGGGTCAGTGTATTTTGTGTTCTCAACTGTGTTTATTCAGGAAGAGCACCACGTGTCTGACCGCTGTAGTTCCCACTGGTCAGTGGACTTTGTGCTCTCAACTGTGTTTATCCAGGAAGAGCACCACGTGTCTGACCGCTGTAGTTCCCGCTGGTCAGTGTATTTTGTGCTCTCAAATGTGTTTATCCAGGAAGAGCACCACGTGTCTGACCGCTGTAGTTCCCACGGGTCAGTGTATTTTGTGCTCTCAACTGTGTTTATCCAGGAAGAGCACCACGTGTCTGACCGCTGTAGATCCCACTGGTCAGTGTATTTTGTGCTCTCAAAGGTGTTTATCCAGGAAGAGCACCACGTGTTTGACCGCTGTAGTTCCCACGGGTCAGTGTATTTTGTGCTCTTAAAGGTGTTTATCCAGGAAGAGCACCACGTGTCTGACCGCTGTAGTTCCCACTGGTCAGTGTATTTTGTGCTCTCAAAGGTGTTTACTCAGGAAGAGCACCACGTGTCTGACCACTGTAGTTCCCACTGGTCAGTGTACTTTGTGCTCTCAACTGTGTTTATTCAGGAAGAGCACCACGTCTCTGACCGCTGTAGTTCCCACGGGTCAGTGTATTTTGTGCTCTCAACTGTGTTTACTCATGAAGAGCACCACGTGTCTGACCGTTGTAGTTCCCACGGGTCAGTGTACTTTGTGCTCTCAACTGTGTTTATCCAGGAAGAGCACCACGTGTCTGACCGCTGTAGTTCCCACTGGTCAGTGTATTTTGTGCTCTCAAAGGTGTTTACTCATGAAGAGCACCACGTGTCTGACCACTGTAGTTCCCACTGGTCAGTGTACTTTGTGCTCTCAACTGTGTTTATTCAGGAAGAGCACCACGTCTCTGACCGCTGTAGTTCCCACGGGTCAGTGTATTTTGTGCTCTCAACTTTGTTTACTCAGGAAGAGCACCACGTGTCTGACCGCTGTAGTTCCCACGGGTCAGTGTATTTTGTGCTCTCAACTGTGTTTATCCAGGAAGAGCACCACGTGTCTGACCGCTGTAGTTCCCACGGATCAGTGTATTTTGTGCTCTCAAAGGTGTTTACTCAGGAAGAGCACCACGTGTCTGACCGCTGTAGTTCCCACTGGTCAGTGTACTTTGTGCTCTCAAAGGTGTTTATTCAGGAAGAGCACCACGTGTCTGACCACTGCAGTTCCCACGGGTCAGTGTATTTTGTGCTCTCAAAGGTGTTTATTCAGGAAGAGCACCACGTGTCTGACCGCTGTAGTTCCCACGGGTCAGTGTATTTTGTGGCCTCAAAGGTGTTTATTCAGGAAGAGCACCACGTATCTGACCACTGTAGTTCCCACGGGTCAGTGTATTTTGTGCTCTCAACTGTGTTTATCCAGGAAGAGCACCACGTGTCTGACCGCTGTAGTTCCCACGGGTCAGTGTATGTTGTGGCCTCAAAGGTGTTTATCCAGGAAGAGCACCACGTGTCTGACCACTGTAGTTCCCACGGGTCAGTGTATGTTGTGGCCTCAAAGGTGTTTATTCAGGAAGAGCACCACGTTTCTGACCACTGTAGTTCCCACGGGTCAGTGTATTTTGTGGCCTCAAAGGTGTTTATCCAGGAAGAGCACCACGTGTCTGACCGCTGTAGTTCCCACGGGTCAGTGTATTTTGTACTCTCAACGGTGTTTATTCATGAAGAGCACCACGTGTCTGACCACTGTAGTTCCCATGGTTCCGTATATTTTGCGCTCTGAAGTGTGTTTATCCAGTTTCCCGCCACTGATGCTGGACACACTGTGGCACTGGACACGCCCCACTTTCGTTCGTTCCCCCAGACCAGGAACTATCTTGCGTACTGCGGACGCCATCGAGGCAGTTGTAGCTGCAGATTTACTTGTATAAATGAATTACTTAAAAACGGTGTAGGGGAGAGTTGCCGGGGTTGGACCAGTTCCTCGATCGGACCAGTGCTGTATATTCCATATTACTGTCTACCGTGACATCCTCTATCGATTATGTCATTCACCAGTGGCATTTCGGATGACACGGTAAGTTTCGACGAAATAGCAGTACTTTTTAAATATTTATCACCGAAAGTAAGTTTTCTATGTCCCCGACATAATAATCAGGCCGTGATCAGTTATCAGTACAGCACCCTTGGTCAAACTTACAGGCGAAAATGTGTCCATCATGAGTATAGGAGACCAAAGTATATGGCGATAATAAGAATTTTATAGTGGGTGTCGTCAGCTTGTGAGTACAATGCAATATTTTTAACACGTGAAATTCCACGATTGGACCACTACAGATGCCCCAATTGGACCAGTGACTCATATAAGGGTATGCCATCAATAGATGCGTGTAATTATTCCAACGCAATTTATTGATTACCTGAAAGTAATATTAGACAAGGGAGCAATTATAATAATGCAAATAAAGGAAGTTGCTATGTGGTCCAATCGAGGGAACTTGTAGCAGAACACATCGCAGGTAACATTAACATTGTTTCGGATTACCAAAGACTTGGTATTTAATGAGAGTTTACATAAATGTTGTGCCAACGGTCAATTGTATAAACGAAAGAGGATGAAAATAGAACTGACTAATGGTGGACTTCCGGGAGCAAAGGCTGGATGTCCAATGAGGGATTTGTTATTTTGCTGTGACATTTCGTAGATTTTCGTAGCCACGTGACTCACACAAAGAATATGATATGGCTCGGGAAGCTGGAGTGGTCATGGCCTCACTTCCGCCACACACGACTCATCGATTCCAATCTTTAGATGGGGCCTTTTTTCGGATCGTTTGGGAAATACTACGATGATGCATTGAGGATGAAGAAGAAAGAAACTAGTTAAACAAAGCAAAGTCGGACCGGAGAAAGCTATGCCTACTAGGCCTACATCCACTTAAGAGCCCAGACCACTGCAACTCAAGTTCTGATCCACCCAGACCTAGTCGATTGCAGCTCATCAAGGACATCGAAGGCTGCAGAACTTTCAATGGTGCACCATTTTGTACGATGGTACAATCTACCCAGGCATAATGCGACGAGTAATGGATGTGATGAAAGAAACTGTGGCGGTGCAGTGCGTGTAAATTGTGGGACAGAACAGGTTCCGATGGCCTCTGAAGGATGACACAGCAGTATACGAATTGCAGTTGATACTATACAGGCACAGTGCGACGAGCAATGGATGTGTTGAAAGTCTCTGTGGTGACAGTGCAGTTGCAAGACAGAACATGTTGTGGTGCCATATTTTCTTTACATTTAGGCTTAGCCCCATGATTTTTTTCAGAATTCCTTCCTTAGCCATGTATGCGGGTACCATTTGTCTAAATACATATTAATAACAATCATGAATAAATATGGTGGACCCATATAAACCAGTGAAGTGAAGTGAAGTGATATACATAGTATAGTCTCCCACAAACCGTATCTGTCCTGACAACTTGACAGCCCAAATGCGGAGCGGACGGGTTGCAAATGTAGGTTTTGTCACCTAAAAATGTCGTACTATATTCACTGCCAGAGTTAAAAATGAATTAAATTCAAATGATCTTGAAATGCAAAATGGCCGCCATATACCACTCCTCATTTTTTTTTTGCTCTTTGATGTGTATAGAAAGTACCTAACGAGTTAAACACAGAAAATCTACCCTAAATATGCAAGTATAAGTATGCTGCGCCGTGTGATAGTGCGATTGTGTTTATGTTATCCAGGTTCACACTTCGCCGGATAAGAATAACGTTGTGACAGAATCATGTCAACTCTTGTCGTGCTGCTGACGCTGGTCGCGTTGGTGACGTGTACAGCGGGGTCGTGTCCGGACGGCTACAGGTGTGAGTGGGAGAACGGATGGTTCGTGCTGCATTGTAACCCAATAGTTGGCAACGGAAGATACGACACTGTGAGTGGAACCATAACGGACCTGCCGACAAACGCGGAGCGACTGAAGATATCGTGTTTCAGTCTACATGTGCCTGTGCAGTTAAACTTCGCCAACTTGTCCAGTGTTCAAGAACTGCTTGTAGATCATATCAACGCTAAATCCAAGAACCAGTTATTTAAAGGCGTCATCAATATAACGCATCTAGTTCTTCGCAATCTCTCATGGACGCGCATCGAGAAACACACGTTCAGTGGTTTATCAAACTTGATGTCGCTGACTATAGAACGTCTGGAAGATCTGAAGAGCATGGATGATAATATTCTGAAGCCTTTGTTGTCGCTGCAGTCGCTCAAGTTCCGATACGTCGGCTCGATTCCCAATGCCTTGAATTATACAGACTACGCTCGGGTGATCGGAGGCATAGCAAGCTCCAGTTTCCATACACTTATGTTGTACGCGATCCATTCATTGCGCCACCCAGAAATCAAGTTCAACATAAATGATCTGTTCGTGTATGGGAGGGTGAACAGGACGCTGAAAAGTTTGGATCTCGGAAGGAACTTTATCGCCACGTTCTCGGGTTCTCCGAAAAGCACGCTGCCGGTGATAGAGTACATATCACTTGCAGAAAACGTTCTTATTGGGCAGACGCATTTATCCAAGTTCTGGTTTGAACTTCTGGCTCTCAGTCATTTGAAAAATCTGGATATCAGTGGAATGAACACTCTGGCGTCAGACATTTACAGGGGCACATTAACAAGCCTGGTTGTTGATAATGACGTTAACACATTTTCCCTCGATGTACCACTGGGTCCGGATCTCGAATCTGTGTCTAGCGCGAACACAATATTTATAGCTAGTAAATTAACTATTGCCAGCTTTATCACCATCACCATCAACCACTTCAGTTTCGTTGACAAGTACGATGTTCTAAAATATATCGACATCTCCAACGCTCGTTCGACAGCAAATGCCACGTTTTCTGTCGGTAAACTCCGCGCAGTGGAATATTTCAACTTACAGAATGTCAACCTGGAAGGAACAGTTGCAGGTTTATTTAAGAAAATGCCCAATTTGACGGTGTTGCTGTTGGGTGACACCGAAATATGCAGCGCCGTTGCCAACGACACTGAAAACCGGATGTTCCACAGCAATAGAAAACTCAGAGTTCTCGATTTGGCACGATGCCACCTGACCGAAATACCGCCGAAGGAATTTTCGAGTTTGCTGCAGTTGCAAAATCTTAACCTCTCCGGAAATTCATTACACGAGTTTCACGTGGAGTTACAAAGCATGGGAGCCCTTCGAATGTTAAATTTGAGCCACAATAAACTGACCACTTTGTCTGTTGTTACCCGCAAAGAACTCGACAATCTGACAGTACATGTTGACGTCAGTGGAAATCCGCTTGACTGTCGGTGTAACAACACAGAATTTATCAGATGGGTTCTGGCATCCCACGAGAGATTTCTCAATAAGCATGATACGTATTGTGTCGATGGAAACAACACATGGAATTTGTTCCCCGAAAGAGGCATCACAGTTTTCGAAACACTATGCCATGGCAACACGTCTAGGAACAATTCAGGATACGCTACAACGAAATCAAACGACCAGTCGACCGAGCCTTATGATGGTGGGGCTAACATTGCGTGGAAGTATGTTGTACTAATATCATTATCCGTGATACTAGTCGTGTCTGCGGTGGTAGTTCCTCTTGCTGTCTACGCCTGCAGACGATATCGTTGGAAACTCGCAATGCTTTCCCACAGATTCCGCAATGGAGCAACCTCTTCGGGCCTTGAAGACGAAGACAAGTACGAACGAGACGCTTTCATCTGCTTCAACTCGAACGACAGGGCATGGGTGTGTAACGACCTGCTTCAGCACATGGAGGAACATGAGATCTCGACGATAATCCACCATCGCGACTTCCTGCCGGGCAGCGTTCTGGAGGAGTCGATCCGGGAGAGTATCGACAAGTGTCGTTTCACCGTGCTCGTCTTGTCGCCAGACTTCCTCTCCAGCAACTGGTGTCTCCTCGAGATGCATCTCGCCCGCAGCCGCATCATCAGCCAAGGTCGTGACGTTATCATTCCGATCATTGTGCGCGAGTTTCACACGTCGCAGTTGACGCGGACACTTGAAGGTATCTTGAGCAGGTCTTATCTGGAGTGGACGAACGACCCAGAAGGACAAACTCTTTTCTGGGACAAGTTGGTGACCAAATTGAAGCAAGGTGGTAACATTAGACCACTGGAAATGTAATATTTCGTTCGTCCTATGTTTCGTGTGTGACAGGACCGTTATCAAAAGTATTAAGCTTAGAATGACAACTGGACAATGATGACATTGGCTTATTAAGCAGGCATGGGTTAATTTCAATTTTAATTGTTCATTTGTAATTGAATTTACTCAATTAAATTAGTTAAATTATTTAACTTTCCAGAAAGGCTAATTTAATTTAATTTATTAACATTACCTAAAGGGGTTAAATTAATTTACAAATTCCCAATTAATTCTCAATTAAGTGCTCATTTAACATTTGATTTTACTGGATAGTTTACAGCCATGTCATCCAGGTGTTTTCAGAAGGACAGCAGTCACTATTTTAGTCACTAGCCTGAGAGAGATTCGGTTCAGGCTTGTGGGAATGGGAGGGAGAACATCACAGAACACATAGACACTTTACCAACTGGGGTAGGCTGGTTATTCGGGCACCTATGAATTGGACGGAAGGCCTAGACAATAGAATGTCGTCTTTTTGGGTGATAAATGGATGGCTAAATGTGGCAAATCTTTTTCTAAAGTAAACATTTGGGGCCGGCAACTTGCAGCCAAATTTACTTATGGTAATATAGCTTCAGTTTGGGATCTTTTTACAGTGCCAACTTAAATCAAAAGCATGCCAGTTCTAGTGATGCATAAAAAATAGTGTTTGCATATTTAAATGCTAGTGTGTAAAGGTGAAATCTAATGATTTGTTATAAAACACTGCATAAATAACAACTTGGTGCATATAAATTATGTATGTAATTGTCCGATTTGATTAATTTGGTGGTATAACTTTTAAAATGTGATAAAATGCCCCATGAAGAAATGTTTTGGTATGTAAATATTGTGTGAGCAAATTTTTTTCCAACAAAGTTAAAAAACACATTTCTGTTACAGGTCTTGTGATTTTAGAACTGTTTTAAATGTGTAAATATTTTCACCAACACATGATTTAATTGTTAATTGAATTAAAATTAAATGTTAATTAAATTTAATTGAACATTAATTTAATTTACCTGAGAAATGTGTGAAATTAATTTAATTTAATTGGAGACTTTCTGAGTGAATTGTAATTTAATTAATTAACTTTTCAAGTTAACTGCTGTGCATTGCTATGTATAATCCGCCATTATCACCTCTTGCTAAAAAGGTTTGCATTGTATTACATTTTTGACATACGTTGTGAAGTTTATAGTGCCACTTGCTTTCTCTACATTCAGTTTTTGGCATATGAATTCTTTTTCTTAGGTCCATGTACTGACAGTATTGATCCGAAAGTGTATCGCGCTTTCAATGTGGACAGCTAAAGCCTAGGGTCGCACGACCGGTCTGAAGATCATTGTAAACAAATGCGGCTTGAATGTATATGACTTTGTGAACACGTGCGAATATATAAGTTTTTGCGTTACTTACTTGGGCCCTTAACTCCTCCTGGAGCATAGGCCATCCACAACATTTCTCCAGCGCCTCCTGTCTTGGGCAATCCTCTCCAGTTGTTGCCAGCCATTCCCTGTTTGCTTGATGTCTGCCTCGAGGTCACGCCGCCAGGTGTTTTTTGGTCTTCCCCTCTTTCTCTTGCCTTGGGGGTTCCACATCAGGACCTGTCTGGTTATGTTGGTGCTTGGCTTTCTCAAGGTGTGGCCAAGCCATCCCCATCTCCTCTTAAGGATCTCTATCTCTATTTGGGCTTGGTGTGTTCTATCCCAGAGGTCTTTGTTGCTCACCCTGTCCATCCAGTGTATTTGCAGAATTCTTCTCAGGCAATGGTTGACAAATGTCTGAATCCTTTTCAGCGTGGTCTTGTTTATTCGCCACGTTTCCGCTCCGTACAGCAACACAGACTTTACATTTGTGTTAAACAAGCGTATTTTGGTGGTTTCTCCAATTACCTTTGACTTCCACACATTTCTCAACAGGTGGAAAACTACCCTTGCTTTGCTGATCCTTTTCTTTACGTCAGCCTCTGTCCCTCCAAGCGTATCCACTATGCTGCCTAGATATCTGAAATCTTTAACCTCTTCCAGTGTCTCTCCCTCAAGCATGATTGGTGTTTCGCAAGTAGTATTTGTTCTCAGGATCTTTGTTTTCCTTTTGTTGATTTTCAACCCAACCTGCGCTGAAATCAATGCCAGTTCTGTTGTTTTGTCCTGCATCTGCCTATGGCTGTGAGACAGGAGTGCAAGGTCATCCGCAAAGTCCAGGTCATCAAGTTGGGTCAGCATCGTCCACTGGATTCCGTTTCGTTTCTCCTTGGTTGCTGTTTTCATGACCCAGTCTATGACTAGAATGAAGAGGAATGGTAACAGTAAGCATCACTGTCTCACCCCCGTCATAACCTCAAAGTTCTTTGTAAGTTGACCTTCATGAATAACTCTGCATGACATTCCCTCATAGGAGTTTTTAATCATGTTGACTAGTTTCTTGGGCACCCCATAGTGTCTTAGCACTTTCCAGTATGTCTCCCTGTCCACACTGTCAAAGGCTTTCTCGTAATCAACAAAGTTGATGTATAGGTATGAGTTCCATTCGATGGATTGTTCCACTATGATTCGCAGTGTTGCAATCTGGTCAGTACACGATCTGTCCTGCCTGAAGCCTGCTTGCTGTTCACGCAAAGTTTGGTCCACTGTGCCTTTCATCCTCTCTAGGATTATTCTGTTTAGATCCTTTCCAGGTACTGACAACAACGTGATTCCTCTGAATTTATCACAGCGGCTCAGGTCTCCTTTCTTGGGGATCTTGATAAGGTAACCTTCTTTCCATTCTGCTGGAATTTCTTCTTTTTCCCAGATCTCCTCAAAAAGACAGTACAGCATTTCTACTGAAGTATTTACATCTGCCTTTAGTGCTTCTGCAGGGATACCATCAGGGCCTGCTACTTTCCCATTTTTCATATGTGCGATTGCCTTTTTTATCTCTTCTCTAGTGGGTTTGTTACAGTCTATTGGGAGATCTGTCTCAGCTGGTTGGATGTCTGGTTGATTCTGCGGTGCTGGTCTGTTGAGCAGCTCTTCAAAATGCTCTGCCCATCTGTTAAGCTATTTGTCTGCCCCCATCAGGACGCTCCCATTTTTGTCTCTGATTGGCCGCTCTGATTTCTTAAACTTTCCAGCTAACTTCCTTGTTGTATCGTAGAGTTGCTTCATGTTCCTGCTAGCTGCTGCCTTTTCTGCCTCTTGTGCAAGTCCCTCCACGAAGTTCCTTTTGTCTGTTTTGACACTTTTCTTCACCTCTCTATTTGCTGCTGTGTGCTCTTTCTGAGCTATTACCTTTGCCGCCCTTGTGCGGCTGCTGTTGACTGCTTCCTTCTTGTCTCCTCTGGTCTGTATTTTCCTCATTGTTTCTACTGAAATCCAGTCTTTCTGTTGGGGTTTCCTTCTGCCAATTATCTCTTCGCATGTGGTGTTTACTGCATCCTTGATGTGACTCCATTGGCTGTTGATGTCTACTCCCTCATCTACATCATACAGCTCTTGCAGGACTTTGAATCTATTAGCTAATGCGACTTTATATTCTTCTGCTGTTCTTGGATCCTTCAGGAAATCCACATTATATCTTGCCTTTCGTCTTTCTTGTTCTACTCCATTTCTTCTTAGCTTGAGTTTTAGCTTGGCTGTTACAAGGTGGTGATCAGAAGCGACGTCAGCGCCTCTCTTCACACGCACGTCTTGTAGCGATCTTCTGAACATTTTGTTTATGCCGATGTGGTCTATCTGATTTTCAGTGACTTGGTCAGGAGATACCCATGTCGCCTTATGTATTCTTTTGTGTGTGAACACGCTTCCCCCAATCACAATATTGTTTATTGCACAGGCATTCACAAACCGCTCCCCATTGTCATTCATCACACCCAGCCCATGAACCCCCATCACATTTTCATATCCTTGGTTGTCCGATCCAATCTTTGCATTGAAATCCCCCATAATCAGGTTGATGTTTTTATCCCCTAAATTGCTCATGATATCAAGGAGTTGGTTGTAGAATTCATCTTTGATTTCGTCAGTCTTGTCGTTGGTTGGGGCGTAGCACTGCACTATGTTCATTTTAATCCTTTTGTTCTTTGTTCTAAAGGATGCTATTATGCACCTCGGTCCTCTGGCTTCCCAGCTAATAAGTGCTCTCTATGCCTCCTTCCCCAATAAGAGGGCAACCCCCTCTGATTGAGGGGCATCATCTTCCTCGTGTCCGGAGTATAGTATAATCTCTCCTGTTGTTAGTCGCAGTCGTCCTGACTGGGTCCATCGGGTTTCGCAGAGCCCGAGTAGAGCGAGGTTGAATCTCCGCATTTCTGCTGCCACTTGGGCAGTTTTCCCCGCCTCGTACATTGTACGCACATTTCATGTGCCGATGTTTAAATTTTTCCTGGTCGAAAGAAGAGTAGTCGGCATTGTGGCTTCCTTTCGGCTTTGACCGCAACACTTCATGCGCCCTGGTAAACCAGGCCCTACCTCTTCCAGGACAGACGTCGTAGTTTTATTTGTTGTGAATGTTTCTGTAGCGTTGGGTTTCTTTACAGGGTGGGGGTGCTAGCCCCACGCCCAATCCTCCTCCTTTCTCAGCCGGGCTTGGGACCGTCCATGGCGTTACTTATACAGAGTTAATTACACTACGATTTATATCAGCAACGGCCGCCAGACAACGCACTATTTTAAGTGGAGATGTCACGTGCGACTTCAGCGTGCGAGTCTTGAGCTGAACGAACTCAATGAACTATTGATAAACAACCACTGTGTGCGTGACGTTTTTAACCTGTCAGTACGAGGTGTGACAATATCAGTAGCATATTGCGTTTACTTATTGTGATTATTTTGTTATCGTCGGAGTTAATGTGTGGACAAGTGTTTGCAGCCACACACTTCAATACATCAACGAATACCGAAAAAAAGCTTCTGCGTGTGAAGTTCTACACACAGTACTTCAACAACGCATGGCCCTAAAAACATCGGTATGTGGTGATGTACGGGACTGTGTGAACGCACGCGGCTCGATTGCACCTGGGCCTTTGTGCTACTTACAAAGCTTTCGACATAACTGTGTGCCTGCGGGCTCGTGAATCTTCTGTAGGCACGCAACTACGACAAGTCACTGGACATGTTGGCTGGCGTGGTTTCTCAAAACAGTTACCAATAGTTGTGTAGGGATATAACTTGTACGTTACATTACTGTACCGTTACATCATTAATAATTTGCTTATCCTGCATCACTGCGCACATGCTCTGGGATTGTTGGGCCTTCAGATCTGCTGAAGGGTCAGCAACATGTCCATGTTACAGGGCCGGTTGGCTCTAGACATTTTAACTTTATTACATCCTGTACCAGACTGTTACAACGGCAGTGAGAAAACGCCCTAACATGTGATGTGTGATACGGATTTAAATATAGATACATTAACCACGAAATGTTTATTAGTGTGTAACAATGAAATGTGTAATACTTAGTGTATAATAATTATGTGTATGTCGCATTAATGCCGAGCCAGGAGGGAACACCGGCCCTCGTTGGTAAGTACCAGTGGTAAGTACAGGAAGTTTATCAAGACTCTTAAAACAAAGAGGCACTGACTGGACATAGGACAATTTTTTATTGTGTTGTCGGGGATATTACCAACAATGCCAATGGGATGCAGGGGTGAGGAGTATAACAAATGTAGAAGGGAGCAGGCTTCGACATGTGGTTAAACCTTGTGGGAAGAGATGACTTTCTCATGAGAGATAGGCTTCATCTGACTGGGAAGGGTGCTGCAGTTCTTGGGTGCGAGTTTGTCAGGGTTGTCGACGAGGGCACAGGTACAATAAATCATTTAAACGAGATGCGCAGGGGGAACTGACAGAGAAAACTCAAAGGACACATCCAAAGAAATGTTCACCAATTATTTTGGAAAATGAACTTAAATGTGAATGCTTAAATACCAGGAGTATAGTAAATAAAAAGTGAGTTAGACATTATGGTAGCAGATATTAACCCTCGTGTAATAGGCATAACAGAATCATGGGCAAATAAAGATATAGTAGGTGCCGAGTTAGCAATGACAGGTTATGTAATATTTAGGAAGGATAGGCGAGAAAGAAGGGGAGGTGAAGTAATTATATATTTTAAAGAATCTATCCAAGCATATGAAATAACACTGAAAAGTGAAGGAGATTGTGAGGAAGCAATTTGGTGTAACATAGTTACCAATAACTCAACACTAACAATAGCAGTCGTCCAAACATAGGACAAGAGGAAGATATAAAACTAAAAAAGGCCATGATGGAGGTGAGCATGGGGGGATGTGTTATAATAGGTGATTTTAATCATGGCCACATACAGCCTGTACAATGGAAATCCTTAGAGAGTGCTGGAGTGACGACCATCAGTTTCTACTTCTAACACAGGATTGTTTCCTTACTCAACTTGTCTTGGAACCAACTAGAGATGGGATTGTTTTGAATTTAATTTGGTTTTCTCAAAAACCTTTGGGTTCCAGTGATCATAAACAGATTCATTTTACTATAAAAGTAAAAACATGGAATACATATAAGAAAACAATGGAGGAGGAACTTCAACAAAGGCAAACATAAAGAGATGAGAACATACCTAGCAAATATAGATTGGAATAACTTGCTGAAGAAGAAGACAGCAAAAGAATGCTGGACTTGTTTAAAAGATGAGATAGGGGGCATTACTGAGATATTTGTTCCATTAAGAAAACAAGGGAAAAGGTCCAGGACGAACTGCTTAAGGAAACTGTAGAGCAAATTCGTACACCACTTGCAAAGGTGTTCAACTTGTCACTAGAAGAAGGAATAGTTTCTTCAGAATGGAAAGAAGCAAACAGTATGCCGCTATTTAAGAAGTGTGAGTTGAGTTGTATGCAAATTACTAGAAACATTAGTTAGAGACCACATGGTGGAATTCCTTGTAAAACATAAACTAATAAATACATCTCAACTTGGGTTCCTAAAAACAAGGTCATGTCTAACCAATCGTTTATTTTTTGGAAGAAATTACAAAGTGGGTAGATGACGGGTCATCAGTGGATGTTGTCTACTTAGATTTTCAGAAAGTTTTTGATAAAGTGCCACATCAGAGATTGTTACTTATTAAAAGCCCATGGCATAGGTAATGATGTAATCAACTGGATAGAAAAGTGGCTTGTACACAGAAGACAGTGAGTAGATGGTGAGATTTCAAACTGGAAATCTGTTTTGAGTGTGGTACCACAGGGATCAATAATATGACCTATACTATTTTTAATACATATAAATTATTTGGAAGATGACATATCTAGCAAAGTATTGAAATTTGCAGATGACACAAATAAAAGTAGTCAGAAAAGTTACAAATGATACAGATAAACAAAGTTTACAGGATGATCTAGATAAATTGATTAAACTGTCACAACAATGGCAAATGTTATTCAATTTTGGGAAGTGTAAATATATACACATAGGACATGGAAACATGGATGAAAAATATTAAATGGGGGATGCTGTACTAGGTAGAACCACAAAAGAAAAAAAAAGAAAAAAGGGCTTAGGAGTAACATTTAGTGCTGACATGAAAGCTTCAGAGCAATGTGAGATTGCTGCTTCAAAACGAAATCAAATTCTAGGGTTAATTAGGAGAACTATCATATATAAGAAGAAACAGCTAATTGTACCCCTGTACAAAGCAATAGACCACATTTGGAATATTGTATACAAGCATGGAGGCCGTATCATAATGTTTTATAGTTATCCTTTTTTTGGACAGTTGTTTCACTAGGGCCAGTGAACTTCTTGAATTCACACATACTCAGTTTTAATCTAAAAACATGTATATTTATTGTTAATAATTTATTTTGCCATAGAAAAGAAGACTGAATAAACATACGTAAGATACAATACGTTTGTTAAATTGTATGAGCAAACACGGTTTATGAAGAATTAAATGAACTTAAACTGATATAAATACAGCGCATAATTGAGTTGAAGCATTGCCTCTTCAAGGGAAGGAACGACGATTTTGATGACATGGTGGTTTTGTAAAATGAAAATGCTCAGATTCCCTGAATTTTTTTCTCAAAGTACATATCAATTAAAATGTTACCCTTCATGCTTCAGTCTCTACACTGTAGTATATTTACTACAGTGTATTTACTGACAGAAATTACATAAAATGTTACCCTTCATGCTTCAGTCTCTACACTGTAGTATATTTACTACAGTGTATTTACTGACAGAAATTACATAAAATGTTACCCTTCATGCTTCAGTCTCTACACTGTAGTATATTTACTACAGTGTATTTACTGACAGAAATTACATAAAATGTTACCCTTCATGCTTCAGTCTCTACACTGTAGTATATTTACTACAGTATATTTACTGACAGAAATTACATAAAATGGGAGTTTCACAGAACAATAAACCATCTGAAAACAAACGTCACATGCAGTAAAAGTGACATGTTTTATTTCATTGCCAAGTTGTGTATAAAAATATTGAGATGAAAGATGACGTTAGAAAAACGTTGTGTACAGATATTGTTTTTAAACCAACCGAGATGCTATAAATACTAATAAATTAACACAGTCAGTCAGTTAACCAATGGAACTCGTACATTTCCTTTAAAGAGCATCACTGGCAAGAATTCGGAACATACACAATTGACACAATGCACCAACATCCAAGGTGACTTGTTCAAGGCACTACGCACTTCTCCCCTGACAGATCTGGTCACTCCATCCCAGTCTCGACTTGTCCAGGAAGTATTCAGCCATGTTGGAGTTAATGCACATAACAGTACTCAATCTTACAATCTATGGTACTTATTTATATAACTTTCATGTGAGAATGAGCCTACTTAAATACAAAAATATTAAGCCACCAGTGTATGGCAGGTATATATCACAAGTTTATCAATAAGATCACAAATCACATCATTTCAGCAGCTGATTCCACCACCATTGCCAATGGAAGACCTCAGAAAAATCCATTGGTTGACAATCCTCATGCATTGTGCATGAATGAACACCTATGTAGTGGTGACTTGCTGCTGCAGTCCTGTGGGTGGCGTTGTTATCGTCATGCAGTGTGCATGGATGAACACCTATGTTGTGGTGACTTGCTGCTGCAGTCCTGTAGGTGGCGTTGTTGTCGTCATGCAGTGTTCATGGATGAACACCTATGTTGTGGTGACTTGCTGCTACAGTCCTGTAGGTGGTGTTGTTGTCATCATGCAGTGTGCATGAATGAACACCTATGTTGTGGTGACTTGCTGCTGCAGTCCTGAAGGTGGCGTTGTTGTCATCATGCAGTGTTCACCAGATGCTGTGCAGGTTCTATGAAGTCCCACGTATCTTTCCACTGAAGGGCCTTGATGTGTTCCTCGGAGAGAGGGTAGTTACCATAGTTGAACACGGAGAATGTAATGAAGATGTTAACAACAGCCGTAAACCAGACTAGAAGCAGCATCAAGTAGACGTTCCGCATGGGCGGCGACCTGCGACAACACATCCAGGTTACAGCTCAATCAGAATAATGCAGGCAACAAGCAACTTTATTCAGTTATGTGGAAATCTCATTGTTCACAAAGGGCACATATTGTTTGCTCCTCCGTAGAAGTTATGACTACACGTATGTAAAGCACATTATTATTAAACTGAACAATGTGACAGAAAAATATAAATAATTGCACTGACCGCACAAGGATGTAGAAGTGTCTGGCGAGGAAGGCAACAAGGAGGAGAGAGAAGATGTGGGCTGGCAGGTAGTGATGGAGGAAGAATGGGGAGTCAGAGAGGAAGTGTGGGAAGTAGTGAAGGAAGTATCCCCCACACAACACCTCCCCAACCCACACAAACTGCTGCCACTCAGCTGCAAACACAACATGAGTTATCATTGACTAAAATGAAATACAACAGGAATTACCATTGTAGCAATAAAACAGGAATTACCATTGGATAAAATAAAATACAACAGGAATTACCATTGTCTAAAATAAAAGACAACACTAATTACCAGTGGCTAAAATAACATACAACAGGAATTATCATTGGTTAAACTAAAATACAACAGGAAAATTCATTGGCTAAAACATAAAGCAGTTTTGTGAGCATTTCTAATGCAAAGTAATACTTTGTGTTTGCATTGTCTGAAGGCAGAATAAGAAAGTGAAGAAGAAGTTACCATGTTAATTTTTAATAAAATATAACAGGAATTATCATTGGCTAAAACAAACTACAGTACTACACAAGAATTATCATTGGCTAAAACAAACTACAGTACTACACAAGAATTATCATTGGCTAAAACAAACTACAGTACTACACAAGAATTATCATTGACGAAAACAAAATACTACACAAGTAATATTGTTCCCACCTTGGGAGAGGTCGTAGCAGCAGCGGTGCCGTCGGAGGAGGTAGAAGGTCAGTAGCACCACATACAGCAGCACCGCCAGAGTGGCGCTGTACCATATGACAGGGTTACCTAGCAGGTGGATCTGTGCCTGCAACCACATCAGGTGAAACAGTCTCAATTCTCTTACATTTTAAAATTAAAATTTTTGTCATTATTGATGTAGTATTGATTGTTGTACTGATGTAAAAAATTTAGTTTTTAAATGGGAAGAAAAACAACTAAGATGTTTACAATGAGAGATAAGTTTAACAAGTCAGAATTTTAAAACTGCGTCTGCAATTCACCCATCACAAATCATTTTTGTTGATGTTCAAATCTGTCGTGTGTGAATAGTTTATGTAATGTGTGAATAGTTTATGTAATATGTTTAATAAAAAATAGGTTTAATAAAAAAAATGCATGGTTTTGTAAAAAGATCATCGAAAGAGTTGACTTTGATCATTATATCGGGTAACTTGCGAAAGCATGAGCAGTCTTATCTTATAGTATGTAGAGGCAGGGACACTTTTGCCCTTTTACTGAATTTCGACAGGACCTAGTAAAACATAATTTAATAGTTTGTCTGCTGATTTTATCAAAACTAAACAACTCAACTGCACTAATAAGTTAGCATGTTGGAATGGATATTAGATAGGTTTGATTCTTCGTGAACATTATTTTATAACAAGGTGAGTGAACTGATTTGTGGAAGCAGCTTAAATGATACAAGATTAGTGATAAGCAATTATGAAGAGAGATGTCGAGGTTTCCTGGTTAGGTGGACACTCACATTTGTAAGGGGGTCCACCCAGTAAGCAATGTTTGTATCCATCCAAGGCCAGTCGAGCGGACCGGAGCTGTAGCGATGTTCCAGGGGTGCATTCTGGGTAGTATGCAGCATCTTCACCTACAAACAAGTTGAAACAACGCCCATCACTTGATTTATGGCTATGTCTTTAATTGACCATTTCTTTATTTGACTGTCACATTTATAGAGTGATGTTCAATGGATCATTGATCACATAAACACTTACATTCACAGTTGTATAAGTTAAGATAAAATATACAAAGTCAAGACTATACATAAACAAAATAAAACAAAAACATAGAATCAATTTCCAAATCCGATGATTTATAAAAAGAATACAAATCATAAAAGTATAAATTAGTTAATTAAGTTAAGTAAAACCACTAAGCAAAACCATGAATTTACATAAAAAAACATCAAAATTTGCAGGCCCATCGAGTTAACAATGTTCACAGTTATATTTACAAATTCTTTAAAAATTACAAATTCTAAGAAATTATAAATAAATGAATAAATAAATAAGTTTATTGATATAATGATTCACAATGATTTTCAGTGTTCGTGTGACACAAGCCACTGACCTGAAGCTCCCAGAACTTGCGGAGGAAACCGAGCTGTGTGGGGAGCAAGGGAAACAACTCAGCCTTAGTCAGTCCCTTTTCCCTCTCCTCCTCATCCTCACCTGCAGACACGGGATCCAACTTAGTTTTGGGAATTAAAGGTACATTCTTATAAAGCATGGTACCCAGTCGATAGGACTGTTCAATGCGCCTTATACTTCACCCCCGCAAACCTGTTCATTCCAACACCGACGTCTCTGGGAAGCATTCAGCCATGCAATTGCTGCGTGAAGACTAGACATTCATTTACATCCACCTCTGTCTATAGCCAGGTAATCATTTATACAGCTGAGTGAACTGATGCAACGTGACATAAACAAAATTGCCGCAAGAGGATTCAAACCCGAATTGTTGTAATCGCTACACCACCGCCCCAGACCAGAATTGGTGGCAACTGTGTTAATTGTAATATATTACTATTATTTCATATTAAGTTTGTGAATGTAGAAATAGTTATTACAACATGGTTGCCTGAGTCTTGCGTTGCCTCACCGTACGTCCACATTACATTATTACAACAGTGTACACCATTTAAATGTTCAAAATTTTTACATACATTATATAGTTATCTAGGATGGACAGTGACCAGTTACTGGGGTGGACACTGACCAGTAACCTGGGTTGGAAAACGACCAGTTACTGGGGTGGACAGTGACTAGTTACTGTGGTAGACAGTGACCAGTTACTGGGGTGGACAGTGACCAGTTACTGGGGTGGACAGTGACCAGTTACTGGGGTGGACAGTGACCAGTTACTGGGGTGGACAGTGACCAGTTACTGGGGTGGACAGTGACTAGTTACTGGGGTGGACAGTGACCAGTTACTGGGGTGGACAGTGACCAGTTACTGGGGTGGACAGTGACCAGTTACTGGGGTGGACAGTGACCAGTTACTGGGGTGGACAGTGACCAGTTACTGGGGTGGACAGTGACCAGTTACTGGGGTGGACAGTGACCAGTTACTGGGGTGGACAGTGACAAGTTACTGGGGTGGACAGTGACCAGTTACTAATGCTTGTTTGGTCTTATGTTGTTAGTCTTGCTAATGCACAGCATTTTTGTTTCTATACATCTACTTGTATGTAAAGCTTACTTTGAACAATTCTTAATGCAAAACTATGGAAAATAGTTTTTCTGAGTTGTATGTTGTGTTTTGAATGCAAGTTATGGTGTGCTTTTTTATCTCAGCAACAGCTGAATATACATCTTCCATACATCAGTCTTCCTATCCAACTTGTCTCAAAATAAGGAGTGTACTTGTTCAAGTATCCAAAACTTCATCCCAACAATTGAATCATTGAATATAATGCATTGTCTATTCATATAAGTACTTGAGTGGTGTGCGTGTGCTATTCCTGACAAAATATTTACAAGTTTGTAGGAAGCGAAATGCACGGTCTTGTACTTTACTAGATGCCCAAAGTCAAAACACAAACGTTCTTGCTCTATTGACTTTTTTATATAGAATACATTTCAAACAAAATATTTATGCTACTTAAAAGTAATAACTACTCCTTTTAATTTTTATGGTCTGTAACCTGGCATGTAACCTGGATCTGAGCCGTGCATATAAATAAACTGGTTACCTTGGCACGGCTGTCAACATGGAATTGTATTATCTGTTGTACCCATTACTTGCTCTAAATAAGCTCTGTCTTTCTCCATTTTCCACAAGTTACTTGCAGTTCAGCCACTTAGTCTGGTGTGAGAAAATCCTGGTACATAAATGTTTAATTAATAGAAGTCTAAGTGAAGCCGTGCAACAACTGTAAAAAATTAAAAGAAACTTATGGTCTGACTCTGTTTAGGACGTTAAATTAGTTTCAAAATGTGACAGTTGAAAGTAGTAATTAGCAATACTATCACAGTAGTGAGGGGGGTCTGGGAAAAATCTGAATCTCCCATCTCCCGCCTGTTTGTGGGACCTCTCCCACCTCCCACCTATTTTTGAGGCCAACCTACCACTCCCTGTCACACCCCCTCAATAGTAAGACTACCCCCAACAGTCACCCCCTCAATAGTAAGACTATCCCCAACAGTCACCCCCTCAATAGTAAGACTACCCCCAACAGTCACTGTGGTTGTAGCAAGCTCTCTTCTCCACAAGATGTTTTTAAGCCTTGTTGTGTGAAGACAATGACTTACTGCGTGTGTAGCGATGTTCCTCTACGTTCCACAGAGAGGCTGTGTGGCCGTGAAGGTTATCTGTGACGACCTCAAGTTGGTGGAATCCCCACTCAGGCAGCTGCTTGCCACTGATCTGAAATCACATTCCGACACATTGCAAGTTCAAATGTGAATTAAAAGGTTCATACTTATATATCATGGTATCCAGTGACCCACTTTACACTTCACCCCTGGCAGACCTGTTCATTCCACCACCATCTCGACTTCTCTGGGAAGCATTCAGCCATGCTGCAATTGCTGCGTGAAGACTACGCATTCATTTATATCCACCTTTGTCTATGGCCAGGTATTCATTCACTTTGGAGTGAACTAGGGCAGTGTGGAGTGAACTGGGGCAGTGTGGAGTGAACTGGGGCAATGTGGAGTGAACTAGGGCAGTGTGGAGTGAACTGGGGCAGTGTGGAGTGAACTGGGGCAGTGTGGAGTGAACTGGGGCAATGTGGAGTGAACTGGGGCAATGTGGAGTGAACTAGGGCAGTGTGGAGTGAACTAGGGCAGTGTGGAGTGAACTAGGGCAGCGTGGAGTGAACTGGGGCAGTGTGGAATGAACTGGGGCAGTGTGGAGTGAACTGGGGCAATGTGAAGTGAACTGGGGCAGTGTGAAGTGAACTAGGGCAGTGTGGAATGAACTAGGGCAGTGTGGAGTGAACTAGGGCAGTGTGGAGTGAACTGGGGCAGTGTGAAGTGAACTGGGGCAATGTGGAGTTAACTGGGGCAATGTAGTGTGAACTGGGGCAATGTGGATTGAATTGGGGCAGTGTGAAGTGAACTGGGGCAGTGTGGAGTGAACTGGGGCAGTGTGGAATGAACTGGGGCAATGTGAAGTGAACTGGGGCAATGTGAAGTGAACTGGGGCAATGTGGTGTGAACTGGGGCAATGCGGAGTGAACTATGGCAGTGTGGAGTTAACTGGGGCAATGTGGAGTGAACTAGGGCAGTGTGGAGTGAACTGGGGCAATGTGGAGTGAACTAGGGCAGTGTGGAGTTAACTGGGGCAATGTGGAGTTAACTGGGGCAATGTGGTGTGAACTGGGGCAATGTAGAGTGAACAAAACTGTCCAATCTTCAAAACAACAGCAAGAGGATTCAAACACTGGTCCCTGTGAATAAGTGTTGAGAATGCGTTGACGTACCTTGAGCGCCTGTGACGTGTTGAGATGCGTTAAGTGAACCTGTGACCTGATTGTCTTCCAGGTATCCCCCTCCGTGTCATGATTGAGAATCTCCTGCCAAACGAGAAGCTGTCTGACACGGCCATCCCACCAAGACTTTGTGATCCTCTCTTCAACATTGTTATTGTCACAAAACGCAACGTTTACTCATTTTAGCCTACAGTTAGGTTAAGGTGAAACTTATACAACATAAATGTCAAAAGTAAAACTAGTGAATACCTAACTAGTTAACCAAGATATAAAAAAGGATTTCCAGTTTCATCACATCAAAAAATGTGCAGGTTACATAATGAAAACAGCTACTAATACATGCACACCTTCTAAATTCATCTAAAAGTCTCATCAATGTTATTATTTGCAAAATATTGATGCTGCAAATGCAGTACTGTTTAATGACAATAGTAAATGTGTGTACCACTCTCCAGAGGCTTTGGGCGGGGATAGAAATGTTATAGTCGATGTAACATGTGACTTCCTGTTGCCCAGGGGACAGCGGGGCTGCCACATCATGGCTGCAGTGGGACACAAAAATCAACATGTATACATACTGAGTATATATTAGAATACAAGGTTAGCTTAACAATATGCTGGTTGCTAAACCAGGAAACTAAAAAAATTGGCGAATGTGGTAGAAAGAGGCACGTGCAAACAGAATGGATTCACATCAATTGCAAACATATATGATTAAGTTTTAAAATAAATATAAAATAAGTTTTAAAATACATTTAACATACAAATTTTGAAATAAGTTTTAAAATATGAACAAATTTAAATGTTAGCCTGCTTTAGCAGACATTAGCGATGCGATGCCCCCACTCACCTTCGTTAATTGAAGATACAGACCAATAAGTGCCATCGGTCAGTGAATAAACTGACCTGTTGAGTGCTCGACTGGTTGTGCCATGTATCAGCTGGACAACATCCCCATGCTTGACTGGTCGCACTGGGTCGTCCACCATCAGACTGGCCCTGTGACATATGATTCTTGTTGGTCAAATTATATTTGTAAATTGTGGTTCATTAAAAAAAATTTGGTGGTCAAGATGATTACCCAATGTAACATGATTTTATAATAAAAACGATCAGACTTTGTACTTTTAAGTTAGGTGTTTGTCAGAAAATTTTGGCTACGAGGCGCCCAAATATTTTAATATCCAACCAACCCTTCCTACTAAGATTTCCCCTTACATTCCACATGATTCATGTGAGGATCAATATCTCATGTTTTACCTGTTCTTATAGCAGATGATCCTGTCAAACATGTTTACCTATTCTTATAATTGTTGATCTTGTCACACGTTTACCTGATGGGATCTTTGATAATCCTATCATTCATGTTTACCTGTTGGGATCTTTGATGATCCACCAGTTGTTGACGTCCTTGTAGAAGTAACAGGTCACTTGTTGTTGGTGACTACTGCCGCGCCCATCGGGGTATCGTAGGGGGTAGACCTGAGGGTGGGAATGCAGCCAACAGGGGCGACTACTGTGTGTGTGGCGTAGGGTCACCTGCGACCCGTAGGCGACCTCAAATGGCTGACCCTTGGTAATGGCTGCTAGTCCACCCTAAAGTGACAATACATGTTTGAAAGGCTGTAGGATACCTGAAATTACCCATGGTGCCTTTGGTGGGCACATAATGAATAATTTGTTTACAAACTGTTTGCAATTGTATATCCACGACTATGCAGTACTAGTAACAAATATTTGACAAATTGTTGTGCCATCACAGAATACATTATACCAACAATAGTGCTATTTAACAAAGAGCAACATGTCAGCATTATAACACAAACATTAGCCGATCAAATGTTTGAATAATTTTGGATGTAACTGAGCCTGCATTGGCATACATGTGATTTTTTTGGGTGCATTTTGTGTGTATTTGCCATCTGGTGATTAAAATACATTCTTTCAGTCAGCTTCTATTGAAGACAAAATACATGTATGTATAATATATTGTAGCATGTACCATTATAAATATTTACAAATAAAATAGCTTACTTAATTCTTACTCACTGATGACAGAACACGGCTATTTCATGTGGATATTGTTTATCTTCCATGCATGCATTGTTTTACAGTGCTGTACTCCTCAGCATTTTTAGATCATGATTTAATACTGACAAAGACATATCAATCAACAAGTATCCCTCACCTCGAGACTGGCCTGGAACGCACTGGTCATGATGTCATCATGGGGCCCTGCCTTGGTCAATATGCTCAGGTGCACGTAAAATATGGACAGGTACACGCCAACTGGAACAACCAACAAGAAGCCCACTCTGGCCAACAGATGGCGCACGAGTTGCACCTGGAACCAAGAATATTAACATCCATCTCAGATGTCATTTGTCTTATAATACAACATTCAAGTACGGCGGAACGGTAAAACATTATTTTAGCAAGCACGCTGAGCAGTTCCAACAGGAACACGAAAATGCAAGAAATTTAAGGTTTATGGGGATACCTGAGTTGACGCTTTAATTTTTGACAAGAAGGTAAATAGTTACTTAAAGCTCCCACCTCAGTTGACTTAGACCATTATGAATCAGTTGACTTAGACCATTGTGAATCAGTTGACTTAGACCACTGTGAATCAGTTGAATTAGACCACTGTGAATCAGTTGACTTAGACCATTGTGAATCAGTTGACTTAAACCATTGTGAATCAGTTGACTTACACCATTGTGAATCGGTTGACTTAGACCATTGTGAATCAGTTAATTTAGACCATTGTGAATCAGGTTCTGTGGTGTGTGAACAGTTTAAGTAATATGTGCAGTTGGTTTATTAAAGGAGGGTATACTTTTGTTAAAATCATTGAAAGAATTGATCTTAATCGGTAGATCTGGTAACTTGAGAAGGTGTGAGCAGCAGTATGTATATAGTGACAGGCGACATACAAGATTTAACAAGATTTAACAAGATTTTCCATCCAAGCCAAAGGCCCAGATGGCAAGTGGACAAGGAAGCCATTGGCTTATTGAGAGTCCAACAATGTTCATCTACTTATAACCCGCCCTCCTGAGATATGTGTCAACCTTGTTTTTAAACATATTTACGCTGCTAGCAGTTACACAATCTGTAGACAATTTGTTCCATTCATTTATTGTCCTCTGTGAGAACGAGTGCTTCCTGATGTCCAATCTACATTGATCCTTTACTAATTTTACCTCATGTCCTCTAGTTCTGCTATCCTTCTTGAGTGAGAAAAACATATTTCTATCAATATTTTCATACCCATTCAATATCTTAAAAACTTCAATCTGATCTCCTCTTAACCTCCTTGTCTCTAGAGTTGTTAAACCACATTCTTTCAGGCGTTCTTCATAACTAAGGTCTCTAAGTTCTGGAATCATTTTAGTTGCTCTCCTTTGTATGCGTTCAAGCATATCTATATCCTTCTTACGATATGGTCTCCATGCTTGTATACAGTATTCTAAATGAGGTCTATCTATTGCTTTATAAAGAGGTATAATTAACTTTTTTCCTTTGTATGTTATGTTTCTTCTAATCAATCCAAGAATTTGATTACCCTTTGAAGCTGCACTACCACACTGCTCTGAAACTTTCATATCAGCGCTTATTGTAACTCCTAAGTCCTTTTCTTTTACAGTAGTACCCAGAACAGTATCTCCCATTTTATAGTTTACATTCAAGTTCCCATGTCCTGTATGTAGGCATTTACATTTCCCAAAATTTAACAGCATCTGCCATTTCCCAGACCATTTCACTAATCTGTCTAGATCGTTTTGTAAATGTTGTTTATCACCATCAGTATAAACCTTTCTAAACAGTTTTGTGTCATCCGCAAATTTCAGTACGTTACTTGTTATACTGTCGTCCAAGTTATTGATATATATTAAGAATAATATAGGTCCTAATACTGATCCTTGAGGTACCCCACTCAAAACCGATTTCCAATTTGAAACTTCTCCATCTACTACAACTCGTTGTCTTCTGTCAGTCAGCCATTATTCTATCCAGTCAGTTATGCTATCCCCGATACCATGGGCTTTTAATTTAAGTAGTAATCTTTGATGTGGCACTTTGTCAAAAGCTTTCTGAAAAGCTAAGTAGATAATATCTACTGGCAATCCCACGTCTATCCACTTAGTGATTTCTTCCAAAAAACATAACATATTTGTTAAGCATGACCTCGCTTTAAGGAATCCATGTTGAGATGAATTTAATAATTTATGCTTAATGAGGAAGTCCACCATATGGTCTGTAATTAACCTTTCTAATAATTTACAAATCACTGACGTTAAACTCACTAGTCTGTAATTTTCTGACTTATTTCTCGAACCCTTTTTAAATAATGGTATGATGTTTGCTTCTTTCCATTCAAACGGAACAACTCCCTCTTTTAATGACAAGTTGAATACTCTTGCATACAGCCACTTCTGCCATTTGTTTGCCAAGTTTTGGTTCGCCTGAAAATAATATTTTAATGATGATGATGAGTAAAAAACAAAATAATAAATTTGCACAAACATGGTCTGTGTGCGTACTTACATCTGAGAGACGCGAGTCTGCGAGCATTTGCCAGTAGTCTCTTCCAGTTAGCAAAAGCACCAACACCGCCGTCATCACACCAATGTATTTGACACTGAAATCACAGATGGCAAAGTTACAGCAATGGAGGCAGTGGTTAGAACATCCACATTACGTGCCAGAGTTCTGGGTTCAAGACCCGGACCAGGCATGGGTATATTTGGTGTGAATATTTGGCTCTCAACATTGGGGACCGTGTATCCATTGTGCCTTGGATGACCACGTTAATGTCAGTTCTGTCGCGTTAATTGTGGACATAACAATAACTTCTGAGGATGACATGCACCCTGGCAGTGACCACCCTCAGTACCAGCATAGAAAGATTGGGTTGGTGATAATGTTCTGAAAAAGGCTGACTAGTTGAATGAAAAATCGAGTTGGTGTTAGAAAATGTAGGTATGCCAGGGGTGAAGTGTTTTGAGCTGTAATGAGGATTAGATGCAGAACTTAACTTTAACAATAATAAACAGACGTAACCATGAACAGTTTTAATACATTTTTAAAAGCGCTATATAATTTATATGTACAAAATTTGTGAGGGCAAAAAGTGGCTTAGATGTTCTCTAAAAATCCAGTGCCTACCTGACTGCACATGTTATGGAGACCCCCAGCAGAGCTAGCCACGCCCACCACTGCATGGAGAAGGGACACCTGTAAGACAGCGAACGTTCCAGTCAAAATATTCAGGACGCCAAAGGGAATATTCTGACATGGGAATCAAATAACAATACACTTTACATCATGACACAAAAACACGTTTCATCAACATTGCGCAAAGTCTCAAATTAACAATATTAATTATAATATGTAAGACATTCTATCCATAAACTTCAATCATATATATACATTGTTTCACAAAATAATGCCTGCATAAAAAATGTGGATATTTGAAAATTCAACCTAAAAATAGCACAACACACGACCGCTGGCCACAGCTTGGTCCAACAACGTCATTGTAGTTGTACTAAATATTAGGCAAAATGTTTTTGTGATTGCAATTGATTCTGGTTTTGAAATTATGCTGAAATTTAAATTGATTGATTTCATGTAATTCCAACGATTATAGACATCAATTACACTTAAATACAATGTTCTGAAATTTTTTTCAAAAGTGTCAAGTCCATTACAATTTTTATTAATGAATGGTATCCAAATTCAAATGCAATTTAACTGTAATTATAAAAAAAATTATGTGTAATTATAATACAATAATAATTCTTAATAACAATTCCTAATAATAATTTATACTATTAATTTCTAATAATAGTTTATTTCCGTTTGCAATCATAAGATTGAATAGAAGAACAATAAATGAAGACTTGACTTTCAAAAACATACATATTCATTTTCATGCAAATGAAGTAGTTGAGGGAAAATGTATGTTATTAGTGTGGTAACCCACCTTTTGAGGTTTGGTTGCAAAAGTTAACTCATGGCATGCAGCATGATGTACAGCTGTATATAGTATGTTATAGGGGTTTACTCAAAAATTATCAAAAGTGGATATGTCTGGTTTTGAAAGTCAGATCTTAAAATACTATAAATGTGTTTGTTAAAATTACATGTTCACATTTTAATGTAATAGGTAAAAAATATTAATCATAATTACCTCTCAAGAAACTTGAAGTTTGTTCTGGATATTTCGACTGCATCTCGCAGTCTTCTTCAGCAGACTGAAGTTACGGATGTGTCACATGACCAATGTCATGTGACACAAGCTGGAGTAGGACTGGTGGGAGCTCCTGGCCGACGTCTCGGTTCAGCGTAGGTTTCTTTCTGTGGATGTTAATCGCCTCCTTTATTTTTCTCCTGTGCCAGTTCTCCTCCTGGTCTAGAATATTGACGTCCTTCATAGAGCACTGATGGCCTGTGTTCAGTTTGTGTTCACTTATAGCTGATAGGGGTTGGCGACAAGACAGATGTTCTTTGATTCTTGTGCCAAGTGTTCTGGCTGTTTCTCCTATATAGTGTTGGTCACATTCTGGGCATTGTATGTCATATACTACCCCACACTTTGCTGCCTTTGCTGTTTTGTCTTTCGGGTGTACCAACAGTGACCTCAGGGTGTTGATAGGTTTGTGGTAAACCGGGATGTCATAGGACTTGAAAATCCTTGCTACTTGTTCTGATAGTTTACTAATGTAGGGCAGACCTATGGCATGTTGTCTTCTGCTGGTTTCTGTGGTGGTGTTCTCCTTCCTTCTCATTGGTTGTGTGGTGTTAAACATCCAAGTTTTGTAACCGTTTGCTTTCAGCACTTTCTTGATGTGGTCCACCTCTGTGTTCTTGTCTTCTTCTTCCAGCTTGTGTCACATGACATTGGTCATGTGACACATCCGTAACTTCAGTCTGCTGAAGAAGACTGCGAGATGTAGTCGAAATATCCAGAACAAACTTCAAGTTTCTTGAGAGGTAATTATGATTAATATTAATAACCAAGAAACCGGATCATTTATCCATTCAAGGAGGTAAAAAATACTTTTAATAAACTAAATATGAAAAATATGATGTTTGGTGACATGAATGCTGACTTACCTTTGGTTGAGCTTGGTGAACTTGACGAGAGAGAGGAGGGAGAGAATGACAAAGAAGATGAGAAACGACTCCATCAACATGAAGCGAGTCTGTGTGAGCAGGGCATTGTCTGAAGGAAACCATTCAACCGTATATCAGTCACATCAACGGTCATAGTAATGTAGAGCAAACATTGTACAATGTATCTGAGCTTCAAGTGCATTTTATGAGCTCTTCCATACCAGGGTATGAAATGGGAGAAAACAGTAAGTTCCTATATAGCATAGTATCTTCTCTTTAGGATGGCTCAAAGCGCTTTACACGGTGGGGCGCGGTGGTCTAATGGTTAGAGCACCCGCCTGTCGATCGAGAGGATGGTGGTTCGATTCCACCTCCGCCGTTTCGAAGCTTGGGTAATTTCGTTCACCCCACTTTGCCCGTGTCTTTCGGAAGAGACACTAAAAGCCGTTGGTCCAAACTCCTGCGTTAGCTCAATATTGGGCTGTTTGGAGTATAACTACTTGAGACTTGAGACTACACTTGGCAGACCTGTTCATTCCAACACCAATGCAACTTCCCTGGGAAGCATGCCCATGCTGCAATTACTGTGTGAAGACTATTCTTACACATATATCCACTACTGTGAGTACTGTCTAACCAGGTACTCATTTATACAGCTGAACTGAGACAATGTGGGGTGAACAAAATTGCCAAAGTTATGAAATGGCAGTAAGAGGATTCGATTTAAGTTAGTGAGTGAGTGGTTGAGTGAGTGACTGAGTGAGTGAGTTAAAAGGACTTGAACCTGTTTTTCTATTGAGAGTCTGACGCCAACATGCGTGTATCAGCTGTTCTGATTCACCTAACACAAACGAATGGAACAAATTATCTACTCTATAAGGATGACGTTTTTTAACTTATTGCATTGGATGATAACCCTGTTAAATATGTATTGTAGACATCAATGCCAGTACACCAAGTAATGTCATTTCAACCTATAAAACAAAACAACACATAAAAGTCTCTCTTTGACGGGACATCACCCGCAAGAGCATATACCTACCAAATATAATGAGGCAACTGGCAAGAACAGCCGTCCACCTGGTGAGGTTCAGCTCAACTATCAGCTGATAGACAACGGGGACAAGTAGGCAACCAAACAGCGCTGGCATCATGCGCATGCAGAACACTGGTACATCAGGCGTGTAGTCTGGCAACAAAAATGTTAGATCTCAGACGAGTGTTGCATGGAGGTCACAATATGAACTTCACATTTTCTCTAAAACCTAGAACAACTTTATAATTTTTTTTATTTCCTAAAAAATTGGTGGAGTAATAATTTGTGTATTATTAATTTTCATATGACTAGAAATATGACTTATTATACAAAATAAAAATTTTACTTTTTCATGTGATAAACTGTGGGTTGAAATTTCCAGTTGCCAACTGCCTATAGGAATCATCACATTTCCCAGCTTTCTATTTGACAATCAATATTGATTAATATATACGGTCAAAATTAAATTAAATTTAATGTCATTCACCAATTTAACACTGCAACACTTCTGACTTGGTTGGTGGAAAAACAGAAATAAGAGCTACTTATGAAAATAGGAGAAAATAATATTCACATGAACAGTAACAAAATTCAGAGGCAAATAAATTTTGCTTTGAAATGTTCTGTCAGGTCGTCTAATATTCCAGTTTTAACAAACATTAATAGGAATTTATATAGCACCCAAATCCACTTAAAATAAAATGTTCTTTGGCGTTTTACATAATCTTGCATACATTGATATATTTAGTTCAAAAGTAAACAGTATAAAATAGAATAGATGATTAAAATACTTAATAAATCTATACCAAGAAGAGTATCAAACATTACAATTATTAAGATAATACAAGTCATTCATTAAAACACCAGAAAGTGACACAAACACACTATCCAAAACATGCTAATTAAAAAAGATGTGTCTTACAAAGTTTCTTAAATATGCTGAGAGTCTTGTTTTTAATGTTGTCTGGGAGGTCGTTCCATAGCTAGGCCACCTTTAACTATATGCATGGACGTACAGAGGATTTTAGACATTTTGTCAAGACGTGCAATACAACACAATTGAAATAGGTGGATTTTGAAATAGACATAATGTGTAACCTGCCTAGTACTATTAACCTGCCAAATGATAGTGTTTCAGCTGTACACAAATTTCTAAAAATAGTCCCATTCTGGACGTACTCAGAGAAAATTATTTTTTAATGTTGCTTCAAACATTTAAAAAACTCTGTGAAGTATGAATACATAAAAATATAACAAAACTATGTATTGTCTTTAAGCTTCCAAATAAAGTTTAAATTAATAAATTTTCTGTTAGTAACAAAAAGAATTAGTGGACAATGTAAAAATACATGAACCATTGGGTAACATTGGCCACAATCAAATACATTTTGACATCAATGTAAAATCAGAAAGTAAAAATAAAAAAACGTATAGGAGAAACTTCCACAAAGGTAACTATAAAGATATGAGAAAATACTTAGCAAAGCTAGATTGGAATAACATGCTGATGAATAAGACCACAATTGAATGTTGGAATATTCTAAAATATGAAATTGAGAGTATCATCGATAAATTTGTTCCCTTGAAAAAACAAGGAAAACGGTCTAGAAAGAAACACTTGTCAAAAGAAGCTATTAGAAAAATAGTGTTTAAGCAAACTATGTGAAGGGTTTATAGGCGTACCAGAAAAGATGAAGACTATGCAAATTACAAAGAGGCACTTAACCTAACTACAACTGAAATTAGAAAATCTAAAAGAACCTTTGAAAAAAAATTGGCAGGTAATATAAAAAATGACAGCAAGAGTTTCTATGCTTATGTAAGGAGTAAACAGAACGTTCAAGATAAGGTCGGACCACTGGAAAACAACAGGGGAAACATAATTTCAGAGGGGTTTCAAATGACAGAGGTCCTGAATTAGTATTTCAGCTCAGTATTTACCACAGAAGATATCAGCTCACTTCCAGTTCCATTTACTAAATTTGAGGGAAATAAATCAGAACATTTAGGGCAGTTATTTGTAACTCCTGTAATGATAGCAAACAAAATTAAGAAGATGAAAGATAATAAATCACCTGGAGTTGATGGGATACCACCAAAACTGCTTAAGGAAATTGTTGAGAAAATTAGTACACCACTTGCAAAATTGTTTAACTTGTCACTAGAAGAAGGAATAGTTCCATCAGAATGGAAAGAAGCAAACATTACACCACTATTTAAGAAGGGATCGAGGAACAAGCCAGAGAATTACAGACCAGTGAGTTTAACATCAGTTATATGTAAATTACTCGAAACATTAATTAGAGACCACATGGTGGAATTCCTTGTAAAACATAATTAAATAAATACATCTCAACATGGGTCCTAAAAGCAAGGTCATGTCTAACCAATCTCTTGTGTTTTTTTGAAGAAATTACAAAGTGGGTAGATGACGGGTCACCAGTGGATGTTGTCTACTTAGATTTTCAGAAAGCTTTCGATAAAGTGCCACACTAAAGATTGATACTTAAACTAAAAGCCCATGGTATAGGTAATGATGTAATCAACTGGATAGAAAAATGGCTTACACACAGAAGACAGAGAGTAATAGTAGACGGTGAGATTTCAAACTGGAAATCGGTTTTGAGTGGGGTACCACAGGGATCAGTATTAGGCCCTATACTGTTTTTAATATATATAAATGATCTAGAAGATGACATATCTAGCAAAGTACTCAAATTTGCAGATGACACAAAAGTATTCAGAAAGGTTACAAATGATACAGATAAACAAAGTTTACAGGATGATCTAGATAAATTAGTTAAATGGTCAGAAAAATGGCAAATGTTATTCAATTTTGGGAAGTGCAAATGTATACACATAGGGCATGGAAACATGGACGAAGAATATAAAATGGGGGATGCTGTACTAGGTAGAACCACACAAGAAAAGGACTTAGGAGTAACATTTAGTGGTGACATGAAAGTTTCAGAGCAATGTGGGATTGCTGCTTCAAAAGGAAATCAAATTCTAGGGCTAATTAGGAGAACTATCATGTATAAGGAGAAACAGCTAATTGTACCCCTGTACAAAGCAATAGTTAAACCACATTTGGAATATTGTATTCAAGCATGGAGGCCGTATCGTAAAAAGGACATAGACAAGTTAGAAAGAATACAATGAAGAGCAACCAAAATGATTCCAGAATTGAGAGACCTTAGTTATGAAAGTCGCTTATTACAATGTGGTTTGAAACACTAGAGACCAGGAGACTAAGAGGAGACCAAATAGAAGTATTTAAAATAATGAACGGTTATGAGGATGTTGATAGGAATATGTTCTTCAAACTTAAAGAAGGCAGTAGAACCAGAGGACACAAAGCAGCATTAGTTAAGGAGCAGTGTAGGTTGGACATGAGAAAGTACTCTTTCTCACAGAGGGTGATAAATGAATGGAACAAACTGCCAAATGATTGTGTTAATGCTAGTAGTGTGAATATGTTTAAAAATAGAATTGACAGATATTTGATAAGGGCGGGCTACACATAGATGAGAAAATTGTTGGACTCTCGATAAGCCAATGGCTTCCTTGTCCACTTGCCATCTGGAACTTGTTGTTTGGGATGGCAATCTTGTTAAATCTTGTTAAACTAGGTCACAGGTATATGTGTCTGTCATTATGGATAGAAACTTTTCCTGTTATGGATGTACAACTTTGAATTTATGGATGTCCACTTCACATTTTACTATTTAAACTGCACAATTAACATATCAACTTCAAAACATTATTGATTGAAATAAAACTTCAAAAATGCATATAGAGTGTATTATGAAGAATCAGAATATTCATATAATTTTATTTAATGTTTTAAGGTAAGATTATTTGGCAGAATAGTACATTTAGCAATACTTCAAATGTGGCTAAATGACGAGGCATAAGAGATCACCTGCACCGATCCGTTCAAACTTGTATTCACCGTCGAAGCCACACAGACAGGCCCCAAGTGTGAGCAGCAGTTTGCCGAGCGGTGGATGTTGGTCAAAGAAGAATCTTCGCTGCAGGTACATTGCTGTGAAGCGACCATAGTGCAGTTCGTCAAATCTGTGTACAAACACATTATTTTTCCAAGAGAGTTGCAGATGATAAGGATCATGCATAGACACATTTACAAAACATGTGCTGTAAATATCATCTTCAAATTGAAGACATTGCAAGGACAACAGAGATGATGAGGCAAAAGATAAGATGCTTTGTACCTACACAGTAATAACAACAATGTTTTCAGGGGAACAGAAACACAGTCATTGTAAGGTCAACCCAGTACCATAGCAAACTGTTTAAAGGACAGTGACAAATGTCTGAACATTTTACAGTTCAAGAAATTGTATTATCAACAAATCCTGTTTGTTTTGAAAAATATAATTTTCTAGTTTTACGGAATGTAAAAAAAATCATACATTAGTTGCATTTTCATCCCAATTTGGATGGAAAACCCCTCTAACATTCATTGCCCGGGCATGTTACACTTTACCCAAAACAAACCTGTTCATGCAAACACCATTTCAACTTCTCCAGCCAAACTGCAATTGCTGCACAAAAGCTATTCATTCTCATAATTCCATTACTGGAATCCCACCATTACCTGGTACTCATTTATACAGCTGACTGAACTGAGGCAACTTGGACTGAATGAAACTGACCAGGAACGACAGTAAGCAAGTGTTTATTCTGAAATTTGTAAACCTAGTTAAATTTAAGACAGTGATCATTATGCATAAGGCATATCACAATGTACTACTGAATAGTTTGCAAAACATGTTTAAACTGTATGTTTCAACACATCGTACTCAACAGAAAGATACCTTCAGAATTCATTGTATGCATACCAACTTAAAATCAATGTGCATTTCTGTTTGTAGAGTAAAACAATAGCATTCATTGTGTGAAGACATCACTAGCTGCAGAAGCATACAAGCATTTAAGAAACCTATACGTTACATCTTCTTTCTATGTATTAGGTCTAAAAAAAATCTAAATAATTATAATCAAACATTATATGTTGTAGGCACAACCCACGGGAAACCTGCTGAAACTTACACGACTCCACGAGGATGATCTAACCGCCACATGCGGGTAGCCATGGCAACCAGAAACAGGAGCCACTGTATCAGGTCAATGTTGGCGTGAAAGGCGAAAGACTGTGAAGAATCACTTTCCTTTGTTGGTCCGGCTGTCTCTGTTCTGGCTGTCTCTGTCCATCTGTCTGGCACTGTGCCACCCTGCATGACATAACACAAGGTAGTGACTGCATCCAAAGGGCTATCCATAAAGTAGTCACACTATTTTTTTTTGGAGACCCCCCACCCCCTTGTCATGCTTCAAAAGACTGGCATGTACACCCCCTAAAACTATGTTCATTTTTGAGAACGACCCCCCCATCTATTAGGCATACATTTATTTTTTACCAGGTTTGCAGACTTTTTACATGCCATTACAGACTTCACTGATGCATGGTAGAGTTTGTTCGAATTCAGTTGAAATATACTCCAAAACTAACATAGCAATCAACACTGAGTGTGACATACTTTATGGATGGCCCCCAACATGAGGCAAGTTACAGGGATATGGCCATTATTAGCTACAGATGACACCAACATGAACAGTTTCAATTATCATGGCAACTTCCAATGCAAAACATTAGGATAAGGTCTGGCAACAGATTATAATCATCATCTAAGATATTCAAACTCAACATATATAAAATCTATGTTAATAATATATTTTGTCCCATTTCTGAATGGCAGGCACACTGTACAACTAGAAAATTGTATGGCCAATTTGTTTATGCAGACATTAGGATAATGTAACAACATGTTGCAAGGCTATTCACTGAATTGCATCATTCACTACCTAACATGTATAGTTAAGCAATAAGTAATTTGAACTGTTGTCACACCTTATCTCTTGCTGCTGACATGCCTTCCATCAAAGCAGCCCTCACGGCTTCATTCTCTGTTGACTGGGTCGAATCTTCTTCCATTCTGTGCGGATGTGGACGTCTTAATTACCTACGCATTTCATATACTATGAAGTTGCACAGTGTTGCTAAAATACTGCATCAGCATTTATTACATAACCCATTAGCTACATTTGCCTCCACCCTAGAGTAATGTCTAAGGACATCCACTGTGCGCTAAAATTATATGGGAAATATAGGAATTCAGGAGTAGAAATATAAGAATAACACACAATATTTTATAGGAAAAATATAGGAATGCTGGGTACCATGGAGACCGTCAGCCACTGACAACAGCTGACACAATGATCTATATATATATATATATATATATATATATATATATATATATATATATATATATATATATATATATATATATATATATATATATATATATATATGCTTAGAAGCTATGCATAAATGATAAAAGAAGCTAACCACGTTTTATGTTTTATATGATAATACAATTTGCATACGTAAATTTCATCTTCATAAAACTGATAGTGATATATATTTGACAAATTACTTTGCCGAATCCACTTCCAGTTTGACGTTTTTATTAAGACTATCATATATTCTGTATTACCAGTGACGGTGTGTGGTTAAAGAAGAGCTTGCTGAGCCTCATCATGACGTGATAATATCAGTATCACAGACACAGACAGGCTCGGTGACTGGAGCTATCGAGTATTGACTAGTCTAGTATCGTCAGATTATATTAGTCTATTGTGTATTAGCGCATTGGCATAACATATTAACCTATTATCGCCCATAGCGGCACCAACATACACCGCAGATATGTGTTAAAATTATCTCATCCGTTCTCATGCGTTGATTTAGATTGTCACACATAACGTCAAACAAACAAAATCGTAAGATTAAATGGCTGAGACCGGCCATTGGCTTTGTTTACCTCAGGTTCAGACCAGGGCTCACCTAGCGGATGTTTATATGGTTCTGCCGTCTCGCGGAGTTGATAGAACTACTCTAGTCACATTCCCCAGCATTCACCGGCGAAGTTTTCGCCTCACACCAGATTTTGTTTCATTTTGTGATCACTTTGGATCTCTCATTAGATACGTCATTAGTCCGATATAGAATCATATCGGTCACTGGGAGAATAAACGTCTGACAAAGTTAACTTCTTCGGAGAAAAATTATATGGCATAAAAAGAGAAAAGATGATGGTGGGCGATCAGATCTGAAGATCTGATCATGGAGGAATCAACTAGATCCTGCTATCAGAATCGTCCTAAGCTAAGGTATCATAAGGTATGAACAGATTATTGAGACATAATAAAAATATTTTCGTATATCTAGTTCGACATGAGACTCAGTCACTGATCACCACACTTCTCAAGAAACCTACAGATGTGCCAAAATTACCGAACAATCAGCCTCATCAGCCACCCGAGCAAAGGTATGTTGAAGATCCTACTCAAACCTCAGGCAGAAGAGATAATCGCAGAAGAACAAGCGGGTTTTCGAGCAGGATGGAGCACCAGTGAACAGATCTTCAACCTTAGAATCCTTTGCGAGAAATACCTTCAACATCAGCAAAGCCTGTATCATGTCTTCATAGATCTCAAGAAGGCATTTGATAAGGTATGGCATGCGGCCCTATGGGCAACCACGAGGAAGTACAACATTGGCTCCAAACTTGTCCGAACCATTGAACACCTATATGACAATGCCACAAGTGCAGTAATTAATCTTCAACAGCAGCATAGGAGACTGGTTTCGAACAACAGTTGGAGTTCGACAAGGATGCCTAATATCACCAACGCTCTATAACATTTTTCTGGAAAGGATCATGACTGATACTTTAGGAAACCATCAATGCACTGTCAGCATTGGAGGCAGGACAATCACCAACCTTCGTTTTGCTGACGACATCGACGGCTTAGCAGGAGATGAACAAGAACTAGCCAATTTGGTGGAGCGCCTCGAGAAAACATCTACATCATACGGCATGGAGATCAGTGCCGAAAAGACCAAACTGATAACGAACAACACACAAGGCATCGGCACAGAGGTCAAAGTTAATGGACAGAGACTTGAGACAGTAAAAAGCTTCAGGTACTTGGGATCAATTATCACAGATGAGGGTTCCAAGCCGGAGATACTTGCCAGGATTGGACAGACAACAGCAGCAGCACTAACAAGGTTGAAACCCCTATGGAACGACAGAAACATCACTGTCAGTTCGAAAATAAGGCTGATGCGCTCCCTTATCATGTCCATCTTTCTGTATGCTTTTGAAACATGGACTCTCTCAGCAGATCTACAGAAGAGGATACAAGCCATGGAAATTAGATGCTTTCGGAAGATCTTGCGCATATCATACAAAGACCATGTTACTAACGAAGCTGTCCGCAACAAGACCAAACAAACCATCGGACCATATGACGACCTTCTTACAACAGTTAAGAAGGGTAAACTGAAGTGGTACGGTCATGTATCACGATCATCTGGCCTTGCAAAGACTATCTTGCAAGGTACCGTAAGAGGGGGGAGACGAAGAGGTAGACAGAAGAAAAGGTGGCAAGACAACACCAAAGAGTGGACAGGAATGGAGTTCGCTGACTGCCAGAGGGCTATCGAGAACAGGGAAACGTGGAGAGAGCTGGTTAGAAAGTCATCAATGGTGCCCCAACGATCCCTACGGGTTATGGGAAAGAGAAGTGAAGAAGTTCGACATTAACCGCCAGGAGGCCACTAAGTACGACACTTCAGTGCATTTTATAAATATGCTGGATTTCACTTTATCGGACGACAGTTTACGCAATTGTTCGTACTAATCACTATAGCCAGGAAAGTAATCGAACGGCATCGTGTTTTTTATACATGCATGCATGCATGTCTTAAAAACATACATACATATATATTACGGTATGTAACAACTACAACCGTGAAGCAAGTGTCATCACTGTGTCTATGATCAAACACTTGCACTGCCACTGGCGATGCCTCCAACAAAGGAGAACCGACATCCGCCTTGTCATGTTTTTTAAGACATTGCATGGCATAGTCGCCCTGGACCTTTTCCCCCAACTTATACCCCTGGTGAGACCCTCTCTACACAAGCATTCTGAAGCTTTTCAACTTCCCCCAATCACTAAGCAGTTGATACAGTATAGGTTTTTACCCCGTACGATAACCTGCCAGCCAATGCAGCTACAGCACCAAGTTTGGAGAATTTCAGACAGAAAATCTCCAGCTTGCAACATTAATTGGTATTACAGTTTTCACGCTATCAACTTTTCCTCTCCTCAAATTGCAGTTCTACACGCACGCTATCATCTTTTCTCTTTCTTCCAAATATTTTATTACTTTCTCTTAAAGCACTTAGCACGTGGGCACACACACCGAGTCTATAAGCCTTGAAGAGAGGGTTGACTAATACCCAGAATAATAATATATATATTTATATATATATATATATTCTTCTGGGCATTAGAGGAAAGATTTGACACTGTTTTTAGTGTCAGTGTCATTCCCGTAAATAAATGCCCCCTTTTTCGCACCCTTTGGGAGTTGCTGGCGAGGGGAATCCCCCACCTATGATTGCTTGCATTGGTCATTCCATACTCAGGGAACCCAAATGGAACATTTGGCACTGTTTTTAGCCTTGGCGTCATTCCCATAAATAAATGTACTTTTTTGCCCCCATTGATTGGCGTCGTTTACATAAATAAAAGCTCTGGGCTCCCGGTCTATACGGGGGCTGTTCAATCATTTGATCATCCAATAGTAGATGTGAAGTGGGTACAATAGAGTGTATATCTAAGAGGCTGTGAAAGTGACAGAAGATAGTATCGAGTTTGTATTGTTTAACACGTATATGTCATGTGACAAGGGTTATGCAAATCACGATTTATTTGAATATATAGACGTTCTTAATGAAGTGAGTGATATTTGTAACAAAACTGCATCACAATATTTTGTATTGGGTGTTGACTTTAACACAAACTTAACAAGGGATACTCCCCAGACAAGAGCTCTCCATTCATTTTTAAATAATGAAAAAATTTTTTTATGCATTAATGCCGAAAGTTCTAATACACCTTATACATACTGCTCAAAGAGCAACGGCTGTAAGTCAACAATAGACCATTTTATAGTAACACAGAACTTGTGTGAATCAGTTGTCAAATATGAATCGGTGTTTATGAACAGTGATTTTTCTGATCATGTTCCATTATGTCTTGAAATACAAATAGATGTGTCATATCATGAAACATTTGAACCTAAATGTAAAATTAATGTAGCTTGGCATAAATGATTGTTTGCAGACAACGTACCATTAAATCGTTATATTTTGTATCGATTTTACATTAAATTGCATAATCTGGTTGTAGAATAAAAAATATAAACTGGCCTTAAAACATGTTTTGTGTTAGTTGTTGAATGAGGAATCGTGCCACAATCACCGACAGTTGGCAGCACTTAACATATGCATTCATTGCAATGATGTAAATGATAGTTCCGTCATGCTTACTCACACCATTTTTGTTGCGTCCATGATAACATGTCATGACATAAACAATAGTTCCATCATCATTGCATACACCATTGTGTCCGTGATGACATGTCATGACATAAACAATAGTTCCATCATCATTGCATACACCATTATGTCCATGATGACATGTCATGACATAAACAATAGTTCCATCATCATTGCATACACCATTGTGTCCGTGATGACATGTCATGACATAAACAATAGTTCCGTCATCATTGCACACTCCATTTTGTACATGATGACATGTCATGACAAACAAATGGTTCCATCATAATCGGACACATGCAGTTATAAATCATAACTGCACTGCGGGACACATTGTGTACCAAGCACGTTTTAAGTATTTACCAGCTCTCAATTTCTTTTTTGAACAGAATTGATTGCATCATTGCACCTTTTGTGCAGTAAACCTCATTACATCCCAAAATATGCATATAAAGGTACATTCTTATATATCGTGGTTCCGCAGGACAGCTGAGAACACTTTACATATCACCCTCTGGCAGACCTGTTCATTCCAATGCCAACTCAACTTCTCTGGGAAGCATTCAGCCATGCTGCAATTAACGCACAGAGACCATTATGTTCACATATCCACCAGGTGTGCATTGTTAAAGTCTGTGCAGATGGAAAAAAAAAATCGGTCAACTTTTAAAGGTAAATTTTATTATTCAAATTTATTTTTCAAATATGTACAGATCGTCATGGAACATGGTACAACATAATATGTATCTGTGTACAGTGGTCATTCAACTATTACATGACTTGGCTCATGGGATGTGCTCAAGATGTTAGGGTGGGTGAGGGGGGGTTGGCTAAGGCTTGTATTTGTAGCCCAGGTAACTGCAACAAAAACTATAAAACGATGCCCATAATCACAAATTTTATTTAATGTTTTTAGACCACACACATGCATATTTCTGAATACTTCTTTGTAATATGATGAAAACGACAGGTATGTTTTGATTTAATAGAACCTTAACATGTCCATAGAACTTGTGAATGTAACTCTTTATAATTTAATTCCAATGTTATAAAACATTATGATGGAGAGAGGTATAACTAAAAGGCCCAGTTTTGCATTATGTAATGGTTGAATGATCCAATACTTGATCACAGCTGGTCAATATTCAGCATTTCTATACAAACTCAACATATATTTAGGCCGAATATATTTACAATAATTGTTTTTTGTACATGAATATAATTACCAACATTATCTAAAATACACTATCTGTTCACAATCAATTCCTTTACGTAATCAATTCTACATATTAAAAAAAATATTTTTTTTAAAGAAAACTAATTCCTAATACAGCATCATAACAATTTCAAACCAATTGGTAATACCTAAAACACTGTCTGACAGTAATGTGTTTAATGAGATGAGATCAGGTTCTGAGACGCCTCCTAACAACATAATTCAACACTATACAGAACTGGTTCCACTAGGGAGTAGCAGTTGTTTAACTCTTACATCAATGTATTTTCACAATGAAACATTGTTAATTTTACAATCACAGTTCAAGCAGGTGTTGACTTCAGGCACACACTGACATGTTTATGCAGGCATGTTTGTATTACGACTGAAGCACCACCTGGTGAATACAAAGTTGTACACAGTCTAGTGTGACTCAAAGTTTCATGTAGGCAGGGAGTTTGAGGCTAAATGATATTGGTTCTGTGTAGTGTCTTATATCAATGTTTAGAGATGGCATATAGTCGGCAGTCAAAGTACAAACACCCTGTCAGTTTAACTGTTGATACACACGGACAGTGACGGCATTCTGTCCAGATACAATCTCACAAAGGCAAGTAAACATCTCGATTCCTTTAAAAGGGAGATACACTTATGACTTGGAACACAGCAGACTACACACAAATATCACACATCTTGGTTATTACATATGACCTGGAACACGGCAGACTACACACAAATATCACACATCTTGGTTATTACATATGACCACCTATGAAACCAGTGAAAGGTGGTATTAATTCCTAAGTTGTCTTAATTAGTGCTAACTGTGTTACATCTATTACATGATTGTCAACGAGCTATCACAATCACTCTCATTCTTACATCTACAGTTAGTAGTCTACTGTTAAAATTGAAGCAAGTCCACGACAGGTTACACATTTACCCTGTGTGGGATCTTTTACTTCCCCTGGCATAGACACCAGGTAGAACGGATGTTAGTGTCTCATCCAAGACATATTTGTAAATCTTGCATTGCGTGTTGGTATTTAATATTAACATCAATATTTGAAAATATGGGAAACATGATTTACCAGAACTGTCATCAGACAGGATCACAGACAGGGCTTAGTCAGTTGTGCCAGAAACACTGAACACATACATGACTTGGAATGATTATGTTGTCTGATCTGATCACAACTAAGCTTTCTTAAAACTAACTCTTATTCCCACATTAGTTGGCTTTCACAGAAAGCCATAATTGTACACTTTGTGAAAAATATAATTGAAAAGCACTGCCTATTATAGTATCTTGCTTGTTGCCTATTATAGTGTCTAAATATTGAGCAAGAAATAATTTGTTTTTGTTTCTATATATGTATATGCGATAATTGTATCAATGATAATTTAACAAAAACAAATTATTTCTTGCACAAACATATTTCTATACATTGAACAATAAAACTGCTATGCTATACGTAATATATATAATATACATAATGTCATGATAATTTGTTCAAATGTAAATTTGGAATTGCTATATTTACAACATATGAATAAAACTAATATATACATATATTTGATATTTTAGACTAGTCTAACAGCAGACTGTTAAATACCTCAATTTGGGCTAGGAACACGAATACGATAACAAGATTGTTGATATCTGCATCAAAATAAACAGTTACTTGGTTAGTTAAAAACAGCTATGCAATGTTTTCATATAATTCTTAGTGCAGTTATAATGTGCTGCTTTTGTTTAACAAGGTTGCTTTCCCAAACAACAAGTTCCTGATGGCAAGTGGACAAGGAAGTCATTGGCTTATCGAGAGTCCAACAATTTTGTGGTAACATGTTGCTCGGAGACAATATCAAATATGTGATGATTTTTTTTACACAATCACAAATCCTACACTCACACCAAAAAACCACAATACACACACACAAAATGCAAACTTTTAAACGGTAAACATAACTGATATCAAACAGTTAACACAAACTTAATAGCTGTTTCCATTATTGTTATCACAATCACTTCTATGCCAATATTTATCTACATAATAGATTGCAAACTCAAAGCAACAAAAAGTATTTTTTACACAGGAATGTTGCTGGCAAATATGTCTGATTAAATGTTGGGTTATTAGACTCCAACATCTGCTGCTAATGAAGCCAATTCAAATTGTTAACAATGCCAGTAGATGCGTATCCATATTTTACATATATTGAAAATATAAATACACCCATTTGATTAGTCATCGCTATGATACACTGATACACACACACACACCTGTGTGGATTTTCTGTATGCAAAAGAGATTTTTGTGAGGTATACGGCTGAATCCTGTTATTATAAATATTTGTTTAAATATAATTTTTTTAATAAAGTAATTATATTTTTGTGTTCACTATACAAGTATAAACTTACTGCAAACTTATGGCGGTCAACGCACAAGTGACGGTATACCACAAGTTGCATACTGTTCCTTATGAGTGCCAGTTACTTGTGTTGTTTATTTCATAAATACTTTTGATGCTAGACAGATTTCCTGCAAAACCTAGCAGATTTCGTTTGATGTACATATATAATTTGTCATTAGTAGATGGCAACATTCGATTAGAATCAGGATAAGATAGGCCCACTCACCAATGAAAAATGTTATGCAGATTTATACGTGTTTATAAAGAATTTCAATATGGATTTCAACCAACAATATATGGCGGGTCTGTTGATGTGTATTAATGTGGAAGACTACCTGCTTAAAGCTGTGAACACACTGTGCTGACTGTCATGGTGGAAGTGCTGTTCAATGTAGAGGCGTCACTTGCCGTGTTGTCTGGATTAGATGAAGTGTTGTCACCAGAAGGCACTTTATTGTCGTGACTGTGCCGACATGACATATAGGTGAGAGAGAGGAAGACTATCGAGAGCAGCTTGATGCCTAGGCACGTCCCAAACAGGACAAAAGGAAGACGTCTTGTATCATACTCCAAGCATGCCCCGTCGCGCTCACACCCTGGTGACCGCAACAGACACTGCGAGTCGAAGATTCGTCCAAAGAACATCGGGGCAGGAATCAAAGCTGAAAATACAAAGTTTTCAGCATAATGTTTAGAGAAAACTAAAGTTTTCTTGTTCTGTCCTTAGGGCTATTCAAAGTGCTCTACATTTCACCCCCTGACAGACCTGTTCCTTTACACTTCACCCCTGAAAGACCTGATCCTTTACACTACACCTACTGGCACACCTGTTCATTTACCCTTCACCCACTGGCAGATCTGTTCCTTGACACTTCACCCCCTGACAGACCTGTTCCTTTACACTTCACCCCCAACAGACCTGTTCCTTTACACTTCACCCCCTGGCAGATCTGTTCCTTGACACTTCACCCCCTGACAGACCTGTTCCTTTACACTTCATCCCCAACAGACCTGTTCCTTTACACTTCACCCCCTGGCAGACCTGTTCCTTTACACTTCACCCCCTGACAGACATGTTCCTTTACACTTCACCCCTGACAGACCTGTTCCTTTACACTTCACCCCCGACAGACCTGTTCCTTTACATTCACCCCTGACACCAATACGACTTCTTTGAGAAGCATTCAGCCATGCTGCAATTACTGCGTTAAGCCGAATGAACTGAGGCAACGTGGAGTGAACACAATGGGTGCATACTGTCGTCCAGCATGCAATGTAAACATGCTGTTCAAGTCGAAACACTCAATGGTCAAATTCATTTGCCAAATACCAAAATAATTACTGTGTGGTTAGTTGGAAACAAACCAACTGTGCAATTCATCTGGATGTTAAACTTACCGAGTATTCGTGACAGGAAATTCTGGATTCCCAAAGCAAATGATCTTCTTTTAGGATCCACAGATCTGAACACATTCAAAACAAACTGACAGGTACATGACATAGAGTAGAAGCAATGCAAACATGTCATAGCAGGCTAGAAATAGCCTGTATGTTTACACAATGATTAATAACAACATGAAATTAATTTCAGTTCTGTATTGTTTGCAGATCAAGCTTGAATATTTTAATCTTCAGTTTTTAAACTTAATCTGACTTGTGTCCCATGAGCTAAACTGATTTGGGGAGACTGATCCTTTGGCATCGCAGCCCCGACATTATGGAACCTGTTGCCACAACATCTGACATTAACAGGGCTTTCAGAAGATGTTTTTAAAGCACAGTTAAAGAAAACATTTTTAAATTAAATATTTTGTATGGCGCCATGAGCAATGACTGTTGGAGTGGCACCTTATACATTTGACGACTGATTGATTGATGTTTTTAAAGTGCCTTATTTATTAGCCATGACAAACATAATGAGAACTTTTATGAGTGAGTGCAGAATTACAACAGCTTTATAAACAAACACTGAAAATTCCATAATAATAATAACAAAGCACTACTTAAATGAAAAAATAACTATCATTTTTCAAGACCTGGAGCAATACTCAGTGAAATATATGTTCTCAATCTGTCATGGTTTGATTAAATTTGAGGTACAAAGTCTGATTATTTGTATTATAAAATCATGCTATGTAGTATAAAGTGTCTACTATGACATGTTGATTGCTTGATTGTTAAATAAACCACCATTTTGAAATATAATTTGACTGAACATGTCTTTTCATGCAATATGCAATGTAAACATTATACTCGGGGTGAAACTTTGAAATGAAACATGTCACATTACAAAAATTGTGGAACATTAAAACTCATTTGGCAGTAAAGATGTAATTTATCCTATAAAACATGGTTTTATGGTAACAATTTATAATCAAACTTTGTAGCTACAAGATACTCTAACTGAAAGATATGCTTGAGTGCATGCTGGGAACCTACTCACCTACTGAAAGAGATGCTTGTTCAGTATATGCTGGGAACCTACTCACCTACTGAAAGAGATGCTTGTTCAGTGCATGCTGGGAACCTACTCACCTACTGAAAGAGATGCTTGTTCAGTGTATGCTGGGAACCTACTCACCTACTGAAAGAGATGCTTGTTCAGTGCATGCTGGGAACCTACTCACCTACTGAAAGAGATGCTTGTTCAGTGTATGCTGGGTACCTACTCACCTACTGAAAGATATGCTTGTTCAGTGTATGCTGGGAACCTACTCACATTCTGAAAGAGATGCTTGTTCAGTGCATGCTGGGAACCTACTCACCTCCTGAAAGAGATGCTTGTTCAGTGTATGCTGGGAACCTACTCACCGAGATGCTTGTTCAGTGCATGCTGGGAACCTACTCACCTACTGAAAGAGATGCTTGTTCAGTGCATGCTGGGTACCCACTTACCTACTGAAAGAGATGCTTGTTCAGTGTATGCTGGGTACCCACTCACCTACCGAAAGAGACGCTTGGTCAGTGTATGCTAGGTATCCACTCACCTACTGAAATAGATGCTTGGTCAGTGTATGCTGAGTACCCACTCACCTACTAAAAGTGATGCTAGGCCAGTGTATGCTGGGTACCCACTAACCTACTAAAAGTGGTGCTTGGTCAGTGTCTGCTGGGTACCCACTCACCTACTGAAAGATATGCTTGGTCAGTGTATGCTGGGTGCCCACTCACCTACTAAAAGTGATGCTAGGTCAGTGTATGCTGGGTACCCACTCACCTAATAAAAGAGGTGCTTGGTCAGTGTATGCTGGGTACCCACTCACCTACTAAAAGAGACGCTTGGTCAGTGTATGCTGGGTACCCACTCACCTACTGAAATAGATGCTTGGTCAGTGTATGCTGGGTACCCACTCACCTACAAAAACTGATGCTTGGTCAGTGTATGTTGGGTACCCACTCATATTCTGATAGAGATGCTTGGTCAGTGTATGCTGGGTACCCACTCACCTACTGATAGAGATGCTTGGTCAGTGTATGCTAGGTATCCACTCACCTACTGAAAGAGATGCTTGTTCAGTGCATGCTGGGTACCCACTCACCTAGTGATAGAGATGCTTGGTCAGTGTATGCTGGGTACCTACTCACATACTAAAAGTGATGCTTGGTCAGTGTATGCTGGGTACCCACTTACCTACTGATAGAGATGCTTGGTCAGTGCATGCTGGGTACCCACTCACCTAGTGATAGAGATGCTTGGTCAGTGCATGCTGGGTACCCACTCACCTAGTGATAGAGATGCTTGGTCAGTGTATGCTGGGTACCTACTCACATACTAAAAGTGATGCTTGGTCAGTGTATGCTGGGTACCCACTCACATACTAAAAGTGATGCTTGGTCAGTGTATGCTGGGTACCCACTTACCTACTGATAGAGATGCTTGGTCAGTGCATGCTGGGTACCCACTCACCTACTAAAAGAGGTGCTTGGTCAGTGCATGCTAGGTACCCACTCACCTGAGGGTGATGATGAGAGAGGCGTTCTGCCCGCATGCTGTCAGGAAGATAATGAAGAAGAGGATGACGAGGAATGGTATCAGGTTGTAGCAGCTGTTGTCACACTTCCCCGGGAACGCCGTGTCCCCGGAATGGACAAAATCCTGGTAGATGCACTGACATGATGAGTAGTTCTGAAATACACACCAGGTGGACACCGGATTATGTCGTCTAGGCTCGCTCTAACATATTTCATTGTGTAGCAATTTGGCTAATGTAGCTTCTTTTCTTAGCCAACTTACTTATTCTTAGCCAAATAGCCAAGTCTTCCATTTTAATACTTTTTAGTCATTGGTGAATGGTGAATTGGGTGAGCCGAGGTCATGGCCAGGTAAATGTGTTTCTTCTCACCCTGACCATAAGCCCACTGAGATCCTTGTAGATGTCCAGCTCTGTACACCCAGCGTGACAAGGACTGTAGTAAGTCTTCTGGTCGAACCCGCACACCGGCATGTAGTTAGACTGGCTGCACGCGCAGTTAGCATTGCAACTGGCCTTCAGTGTCTTCTGATACTTCACTTCAATGATTTCTAAGGAATTCTCAGTACCACTGCAAAAAGATCACAGGACAACTTGATGGAACTGATATCTTGTGATCCGTAGAACTAAGAATAAACAACAATAATAATGCAGGCTAGTAGTTAGAGAATGACATCCATGGGTAAAGCATGGAAGAATAAAACTCTGGCATATGTAGCAGCGACAGATACATCCTTGGTGAAGCAGTATGATCACTTATGCTCCATACCTCTTCATCTTAATTACCTGGTGATGTAAGTTCTACCCAGAATAATACACTTCTGACTTCATGTGTCTATCTAGCACACTTTTAACACTGCATGTTAAAATTGGAAATGTAACCCAAACCCGTAACTCTGACTGCTAACAGGGTTGAAAAAAATTATGATTTTTATTAAAAAAATCAAAAAACTCGGATTTTTTTTATTTAAATCGGATTTATTTTTTATTTTTTGGAAATCTGGTATATAGATATTTATACATCTTTCTGATATATTCTGTCAGGTAAATCATACTGTTTGAAAAGTGCATTCTACCTGTAATAGTTTGAGGTGATTCCTGCGAGGTCTATCTTCTTGCACCCGAGGAAGAGAAGCGTGATGACGGCCAAGGCCGGGAAGATACTGAGGATGATCAGGAACTTCACAATCCCAGCCAAGGCAAGCTTTGAATTCAGCCACCGCATCAGTAGGCTGCCTGTGAGTATCCCCGTGCAGGCTCCAGGGATGATCACTGCTCCTAAAGACACAATGCACACATTATTAATAAAGGTCCTCAATTAAAAAATTGTATTAATATTCTTAATGGACCCATGTGGTTTAGATGGGCATGAGAACTTTATTGTGTACAATGGTGACTTTACATCTCATTTATATATATATTTAATGTTTTTAACTTTTTTATTTATTTATATTTTAGCTTATTTATTTTTTATCGTATTTATTTTTAAAGCTTATTTACCCTTTCAACCTAATAATATTGTTAATGCATATTTGTATGTAAATGGGTTTTTACCTGATATAAAACTATTCATAAAACTTTTTCGCTTCTCTTCTTTTAGAATCATTTGGCGAAATATTGAACTGATTCTACTCTGACATGCCAGCTCATTTTGTGGCAAATTTGTTATTTAGTTTTGTTGGTGTAATCATCGAACAAACTATTAAATTATCTTTCACCACAATAATAAATAGTAAATAAAAATATAATAGTGGTAACACTGATAAATAAAGAGAAACATAAACAATTTGTATTAATTACCATTTTTTGCTACTCAACAAGCAGCCATTGATGGGACATATCTGAATATAATGGATGCTCCCCATCCACTGATGGGACACATCTGAATATAATAGATGCTCCCCATCCACTGATGGGACACATCTGAATATAATAGATGGTCCCCATCCACTGATGGGTCACGTCTGAATATAACAGATGCTCTCCATCCACTGATGGGACACATCTGAATATAATAGATGCTCCCCATCCACTGATGGGACACATCTGAATATAACAGATGCTCCCTATCCATGCATGTTTTACCTGGGAACAATGGTCCCTCACCTGTGATGATGTTTGCCACGGAGGCAGACAAATCAAAGGACACTTGGAAGTATTTGGCGATGAAGACAACGAAGCCAGTAGTGATGGAGAGCTCGCAGATGATGCAGAGACTGATGAATAACCAGGTGAAGTTACTGAACAGCTTCTTGGTTTGATTTGGCAACTCTGCAAGCAAATAATAACGTCAGTATTAAAGAAAATTATTGTGATCGTCCTTGCTGAAATTCAAATTACATAATTCCACTGCTTAATTCATAGTTGCCCTGCATGAAATTCTTGATGAATCCTTTATGTCTTCATTTCATACAGTTAAAACAATTTATTTAAGTTTCAGATCAATCAAAGAATAATTTTATTATTAAAGCAATTGACTGCGATTGTCCCATGCAGTTGCAATTCAAATTATACAATTCCATTAGTTAATACAACTACATAGAATTCTTAACTAATCCTTTCATTGTGTGTAGGTGATGTGCACTCGGGAAATTTTTGGTATTTAACTTGAAGTTTTTGGTGCCTTCACTCTTAAGTTCACTGCACATGTTGGTCGAACTATTGCCAAATACATGTGTTTTATTGTGCTAAGGGAATGTGGGTTGAATATGATGTGAATAAGACTTTGAACACAATTTTTAAATGAAACTCTAAACAAATATATTTGACTATGTTTGTGGCTTGAACGATTGGTGTCTTCTGAAAAAGAGAAGCATGTCAATTAAGTTCCTATATCTGTCAGCATTGCATGACAGCCTGTCAATGATAGGCCCAGTACCTTAAATGATGTTGTACCTGGTGGAGCAGCTCTATGGTCTTAATGGCCAGCACCATGCACAAAAAATGCCACACACTGGCATACAAAGAAAGCTGTAATGACATCAGTAATATATCACCATATGTTGGCATATACCTTGTACCTTTGTCATGTTGTTCGGTATACATTGTATGGTTGATTATCCTGGTGCTATAAGTTGTAAAAAAGTTGAGAATTCATGTGGCAGATTATGAATTATCTGTTAAATTAGGCTGACTCAGTTAGAGACAAAAAGTAAGCCCACATATTAAATGCGGCAGACATGTCAAAATGTATGGATTATTTAATCATTTAATTCCATCAGCCAGCTATGTCTGACATGAAGAACTGATGACAATCTTAACTAGACTGTCTTGACTACTACAACTGATGAGATCATAAGATTACACAGAAAATAGAGGTACTGTTTCTGGATAGCACTAATAAAAAGTAAACCACATGTACAAACATGTACATACTTGTACACACTTGCATGCACACTTGCATGTACTCATGTTCAGCTATATGCTGTCTGTCTCCCTACTGCATGTCTATCTTTTTTCTTTTCCTTCACAGACTGTACATATGATCCCCAACTTTGCTCTATATAAAGAATAGGAGTTCACTGTCCATACCATATGTTTAAATGTCCCTGTGCGTGAAACTGTACTGCTGAGTTTCACCTGGTTTCAACTACTTTCTAAAGTACTTTCTAAAGTACTTTCTTCTTAAGGATCAGATCACAATTCAGTGGCTTAATTGTGAACCTCATCTGTTCATCACCAGTTGAACTAGTCTGAACTAGTTGGAACAGGAATGTAAGTATAGGCCCCATGATAGGAAACTATCCAAGCGTAAACCAGGTCAAAGTCAAACATGTGGATATAATTACTGATTCATGTATAAACATTAAATAATATAAAGTCTGTCCTTGATAAATTAAAATAAATTATTACCTGGCTGGGAGTTAACAGGTAATAAATCTACATAATTTAGCCTTATCAATAACACATTTAAACTTGGTTTTGTTAGCTTCAATGTCCTAATTTCCCAGTACAAAACTAATTTCACCCCTCCTCAAATATAATTTTTGTGATCGAGTCTCAAAATCACAGAACAGTGATTTGTACATCACGAATGCAGCAGCAAAGTAGTGATCTGATTACAGTGCTACAAACTAAAAAAAACAGTGACTGCTGAGTCATTGTGGCAGCCATTTGTATGCAAGCAGGTGCTAGCGTTCCACTGGTCACCTCACTTGAACTTTGGTGACCTCAACTCCTGCAGAAGTGCAGCGAGCCATGCACTATGTGCTTAGAGCTGAGAGAGAACAGTGACTAACTGCAGCATGAGCTACACACTGACATGACTTAATGGACTGAGTAATCGATGTTACAGGTGACTGATTGTGCCCAGTGGCAAAGAACCATGAAATAACTTCACACAACATTCACAAAATCAACTCTACCAACAGTTTAAAAATAACTGGAAACATGTAATATTAAATAAAATTATGAATAGTAAGCAATTCCTGGACTATTGTAATGTGTCTTAACTGCATATTTAAATATATATATCATACATTATTAATTGGAGTATATAATAGTATATGTAAGTATATAATACACAGAGTATATAATACACTGAGGACTCAGGAGGAATATATATGGTAGACAGCACTTGCCACATCAATACTGATTACTTCTGGGAAAACCGCAATGACATCTTTCTGACAGCAGCTGCGATGCTGATACATTTCTATTGCTTGAGAATGGTCTATTCAATTTTTGGAACCTGACTGCTAAAATGAACACTGCAGGGTAAATACTATGGCTGGAACGATACACTATTTCACATTACATTATGTATCATGATACAGAGGTCATGATACGATACATGTCACGATACAGACTACACTGACTAAAATGATACAACAACAGTAAAACGCACGTTTATTTATCACAGCTAATATATGTTTAAACAAAATTGACATACAGGTATATCTGATTAGGGCGGGTTACAGAGGACACCAGGTAACATTAGTGAAGGATCAGTGTAGAAAGTACTCATTCTCTCACAATAAATTAATGGAACAAAATTAATGTTGTACAGATTTTGTAAATACTAGCAGTGTGAATATATTTTAACACAATTTACACATAATTATCTAATAAGGGCAGGTTATATATGCAGATGAAAATTTTTTGGACTCTTGACAAGCCAAAGGTTTCCTTGTCCACTTGCCATCTGTATGTTGTCTGTATGCCATCTGTATGATGTCTGTATGCCGTCTGGGGCTTATTGCTTTGGATGGTTCATCTTGTTAAATATTGCACGTCTTGCTAAATCCAGTCAATTCAGCTAGAATTGGGTAAAACTTGCCACTCATCTAGCACCAAGCATAGATGGGCATAGAAAATTGGAAACACAGTGTATTTGGAATAGACACTAATAGCCATGGCCTGGTCCTCTCTACCTGTTGTCTATACCAGGGAAAGTAAGATACTGGTAGTCTCTATATGTAAACCCACTAAAACAAAAATGTTCCCGTGTTAGAGCTCATATATATATATATGTATATTTATATATATATACATACATATACATACATATATATACATATATATATACATATATACATATACATATATATATATATACATATACACATATATATACACACATATATATACACATATATATATACACGTATATATATACACGTATATATATACATGTATATATATACACAAGTATATATATACACGTGTATATATATATTCACATATATATACATATATATACATATATATATACATATATATATATACATATATATACATATATATACATATATATATATATATATATATATATATATATATATATATATATATATATATATATATATATATATTAAGTAGCAGAAGAAAACATTTTGAGTGCACATTAAGCACATAATTCTGGCAAAAAAATAAAAGTGCCTTGTTCAAACTGCAGTGAATGTGTCTTATGCCTGTAACACTGTCAGATTTCAGAAAATCTGTAAGACTTATGGGTAAATCTGTAAGACTTATGGGTAAATCTGTAAGACTTATGGGTAAATCTGTAAGACTTATGGGTAAATTGTTAGAGTTGGTGTCTCTTTAGCGGTGCATTTCGAACATCTCTACAGACATAGAAATGTTCAGGATCTCCACCTGACTGCTTGGTTACCAAAACTTGTCCACATACCAATAATCGTCCCTCAGGGTTTCCAGAAGGAAATTGGCAATGCTATACTGGAACATGCTACTGTTAACAATTCACCTTTTGTCACAGGAGAAATTAAAGTGGCCCTAAGAAGACATTGGTCAAGTATATAATAAAATAGATATGTACTGACAGTACAACATTTAATATTTAATATATTGCACCCAGTACTACAACTAAAACATCCAGGTGTCAGAGGTAATGCACAACTGAAAATTCACTAGCAACATTTTTTAATTCACTAACAAAAAAAATTCACTAGCAAAATTTTAAAATTCATTAGCAAAATAAAAAAATGTATTAGCAAAATTCAAGCATGATTCTCAACAAGTGCAGGAAGGTCAGCAATAACAGGCTATATCTCAACAGGACATTACAAGTAGTAGATGCTTTGATGCTTGTGTTTATGACATCTTGTCATGGTGCAGTGATTTTTAGCAGAGACCAAGACATGAGTTGAATGCAATGGTGACGGTGGTCTGTCGTAGGACAAAGAACACTGTCATGGCAACTGAAACAATGGCAACGATCAATAGCAATGTTATTATTTTACGAATCTTATACATGACCCATTTGACAGACAAACATTTGTTTAACTAGTGTGTAATTGGTGTGACTGTCACTAAAGTACTGATTTCACTTTTAACAATTCACAACAACAGTGACTTTAAGTGAGCCTCTCTTCCAGATCAGGGCCCATATTCAATATTCAAATGTTCTGTAAATATGGTGACAAAACTGTCCCTCATGGAATATCGGTGTAAATATTATCTGATGTGCTAAATAATGAGTAGATCTACTGTACTGACGTATACTACACAATCCATGTTGAATCTCAACAAAGACTGCAATATAACCTTTAATTTGCCAAATTTTAAAGTTTTTTGAGAATGCAGGTCCTGGATATTGTGCATGTGTAGGGGTTTATTAAAATGATCGATGTCACAAAATTCAGTAATTCACAAAAAACTGTCAACATTTACGGTGAATGGCAAGTACATTTATGTAGATACACTGTATATAATTTTTTATATATATTATTAGCTGTAAAGCAATAATTATCATAACAATACATAATAATAATATATTAGCACATCAATAAACAGAAGTGTTCGTGTGTTTTATCTATGGTTTGTGATGTCACAAGTGGCTAGTGATGAAACTAACCCTAGACAAACAATACAAATGTGTATCACAATTCACAATTGAACAGAATCAATGACATGTAATTTACGACTTTGTGGCAGAGCTTCTTCCTTCATGGAAACCATTCTACTTCTAATTATTCTTACTTACTGAGACATATTTTACCACTAGACTGTCAGGTTAAAGTGCCCCCAAAAACAGTGTACAAAGACATGCCCCCTAAAACAGTGTACAAAGACGTGCCCCCTAAAACAGTGTACAAAGACATGCCCCCTAAAACAGTGTACAAAGACATGCCCCCTAAAACAGTGTACAAAGACGTGCCCCCTAAAACAGTGTACAAAGACGTGCCCCCTAAAACAGTGTACAAAGACGTGCCCCCTAAAACAGTGTACAAAGACGTGCCCCCTAAAACAGTGTACAAAGACGTGCCCCCTAAAACAGTGTACAAAGACGTGCCCCCTGTTGTAACACAACTGCTTCCACTGAAAAAAGGCCGCTAGATGTGATAAATTGACGACACAGACCTTTCAGGAGGGAATGGCTGCTCATAGAGTGCAGTGGACGAGGACCTCACTGCTTTATAAAGGGAACTATGAGGAAGAACAAATAATTTCAGAAGCTGGTCTATTTCTAAAACAATATTCTAATGATAAATTGTTGCCTATATTGCACAGTATGCAATACATCAGAGTCCATTAGACTATCAATTTCAGAGAATATATACATCAGCAATATCTCAATGTTATAATAATAACAACAGTTCTTCGATACGCTAGATTCTAGCTTATGCTAATCACAGCGCATACAAACTAAAAGTCCATTAAAAAATGTACATAAATAAATGAATTAAAATGTCATCACAGAAAAGTATATAAAGTCCTCCATGACAATCGTTATAGTCCATAAAAATATAAATAAATTAATTAAAACAATGAATGAATTAATTAAAACAATCATTATAGTCCATAAAAAATATAAATTAATTAGTTAATTAAAACATCATCACAGAAAGTATAAAAAGTCCTCCACGACAATCGGTGTATTCCATAAAAAAACAGTATTTTTCACACATTGCCATATGCACACTGGCAGAGGTGAGTCTTTAGTTTGCGCTTAAATAATGTTAATGAAGGTGCGTTACGGAGGGAGAGTAGTAGTGTGTTCTAATGTGCGGGGCTGGTTGTGCCAAAAATGTTAATTAGTTCTTTAAAATAAGCAAGCTGACAGAAGTTTTGTTTTCTTGTTGGCTAGCTTAGGTTTTCAAGGCAATGCATTCATTATTAATTAACTTCAAATCTGCTGATAATGATGACAATAATCATCTCTATAAGTGGCAGACAGATGTCCAAGCCACCAATACCATACTCTAACACACAATCAAGGTTGTTGTCCATGCAACACTAATCACCCTGGCCACATTAGCCATGACAGCCAATCTAGCCACCCCAGTCAATATATTCACCCCAGCCAATCTAGCCACTTCAGCCAATCTAGTCACCCCAGCGAATCTAGCCACCCCAACAAATATAGTCACCCCAGCCAATCTAGCTACACCAGCCAATTTAGCCACCCCAGCCAAACTAGCCACCCCAACCAATGAAGCCATCCCTGCCAATCTAGCCACCCCAGCCAATCTAGCTAACCAAGCCAATCAAGCCACCCTAGCGAAACAAGCCAATCTGGTCACACCAGCCAATCTAGCCACACCAGCCAATCTAGCCACACCAGTCAATCTAGCCACCCCAGCCAATCCAGTCACCCCAGCTAATGTAGCCATCCTAGCCACCGCAACCAATCTAGCTACTTCAGTCAATGTGGCCACACCAGCCAGTCTAGCCACCCCAGCCAATCTAGTCACCCCAACAAATTTAGTCACCCCAGCCAAACTAGTCTCTCCAGCATAACTAGATACACCTGCCAATCTAGTCACCCCACCCAATCAGGCCACATCAGTCAATCTAGTGACCCCAGCCAATCTAGCCACCTTAGCCACCTCAGCCAATCTAGCTACCCCAATCAATGTAGCCACCCCAGCCACCTTTGCCAATCTAGCACAGTCAATCTAGCCACCCAGCCACCCCAGCCAATCTAGCCACTCCAACCAATCTAGTCACCTTAGCCAAACTAGTCACCTTAGCCAAACTAGCCACTCCAGCCAATCCTGCCACACCAGCCAAAGCCACCCCAGCCAATCCAGCCACCCCAGCTTATCTAGCCATGTACGTATACAATTGCGTGTCTCATACTGATGTGACTTTGTTTACCATTTATGGAAACATCTGGTATGATAAAGTACATAGCAAGGGAAGCACAACACATGTTTGATGTACGTATATTTCATGTTTCAACCAAAACAAGATGACATGTCTGTTAAAACAGTGTAACCTTGGGCACAGGTAAATACATTCCTCGTGGCTTACCTTTGAGTGACGTCACAAATGTCATCATGACAGGCTTGTCCCCACTGTCCACTTTCTCCACACTGGGCAGCTCCCGGGGGAACAGAAGCAGGGGCAGTCCAGAAAAGAAGGCTAGCACCCCACATAGGAGGAAGCCCATCCACCACGCCCCTACCCAGCTGGGGTCAGCGTCAGTGAGATCCGACGGAGCCTGCCAGGGATTCACAAAGATCTGCAGGAAACCCGCCCCCATAAGGAAGCCTATCGCTGGGCCGAGGGCAGACATCGAGTACATCACACCTGCAAGCACACACAGTTCATTTGGTGAGGTCTTTTATCTTTTACTAGTTGGTGTCTGGACCCACCGACTCAATATTTTCACTTTTGAAAAAAAATTAGTCTGAATGCAGCAGCGAAACTTGAAAAAAACGTGTAATATTGCCCAAAACGGCATTGCAGTGAACACTGCTGATGATAATTTATTTTAAATAAAGTAGACATTACATATTTGGGCTACTACGACCCATTTTTGTGTTAAAGAAAATATGTAAACCAACTAACAAAAAATTTAATTTTATATTTGAAGACATATCTGAGCTGGTAATAAAAAGTAGAACATTTAACTTAATGTAATTAACATCAATCTGTAAGACCCACAAATGAACCCATATGAATATCTACATTCTCACAGCTGATGGCACAAAGTAAAATGTTTGCGAGAGTTGCTCTTCAGACGTGTTTTAACATTTTAACTGATGCTCTATTATTACCTGTTATTTGACAAACGCAGGTTGCATCCCGTAATACAAAAAGCCTTGTTAAAAAATGCATAACATAGAAAGCAATATATGCTATGCCCACAAATGACAGGTAAACGATAAGAGTTGGCATGTATGGTACTCACAGAGCAGAAGGAAGTTGTGTGGCACAAATGTGTTTATCTACGAACATCTGATGAAGGTAAATGCATGTAGATGGAGCTGGCAACAACGGTAAGACTTTTGAGGAAACAAGGAAAGTCACAGACCAGGACCTGAAGTGTTCATAAAAGTTACAGTGTACAAAGACCAGGACCTGAAGTGTTCATACAAGTTACACTGCAGGTAGACTAGGACCTGTAGTGTTCATACAAGTTACAGTGTGCAAAGACTAGGACCTGCAATGTTCATACAAGTTGCAATACATGTATACTAGGACCTGCAGTGTTCATACAAGTTACAGTGTACAAAGACTAGGACCTGCAATGTTCATACAAGTTGCAATACATGTATACTAGGACCTGCAGTGTTCATACTAGTTACAGTGTACATAGACTAGGACCTGCAGTGTTCATACAAGTTACAGTGTACAAAGACTAGGACCTGCAGTGTTCATACAAGTTGCAATGCATGTATACTAGGACCTGCAGTGTTCATACAAGTTACAGTGTACATAGATTAAGACCTGCAGTGTTCATACACATTACAGTGAATGTAGACTGGGAACACTTGTTTATCCCAAATGTTTATTCAATATTTGTCATCACCTGATGTGAAAACAGTTAGGCCCTATCCAGCCACTAAAAAACATCCCTGCTAGTTTGCTCCAACCTATAAACATGTACGCTGTGGTGCCTTTGAGAACACTTCACAATGGTGGCATGTTGCAGTTATCCACGAAAACATTTTCCTATCGTAGCTACAGCAGGCAAAACTATTGGATGAAAAAGTGCATTACCAATTTTATGCTGACATCTGGAGGATGTAGTCATTCGTGTGGATTTGTCTGAATAAAGTTGGATGATGCACATATTTTAAAATACCTTTGGTAACATCATAATTTTATATATATATATATATATATATATATATATATATATATATATATATATATATATATATATATATATATATATATATATATATATATATATATATATATATATATATATATGTATATATATATATATATATATATATATATACATACATACATACACATATATATATTGATATCTTATATAATTATATTTTATTGTGGATGGTTCAACAACAGGACTACCATTAATTAAAGGACTGTAGCAGTAATGTGTGGTAAACAAGATGAAAAGACTATAGCTACTTGTGGATAGTGATGTGAATGGCTAGGTCTGGACTGACAATTTAACAGGGACAGTTCTATGGGCTAGGTCTTGATTGATAGGGACAGTTCTATTGGTTAGGTCTTGATTGATTGGGACAGTTCTATGGACAAATTGGGTAAAGCATAGTGTAAACTGAAAATGATCAATATCCAACATCTGATTCATAAATGAAGATATACTGCATTTATTTTACCATTCAACTATTTTACTGTTCAATGATGAGAAAACATATTATAACAGTTGCTTCAGAACATCCAGTTTGAGCAATGTAATAAATTATATAGAAAGAGTAAATGAAAAGTGCCTTTAAGAAGTTTCCAACGTTTAAATGTTTCTCAGCACCAACAAACAAGTAGCTGACAATAGACAGGAAATATATGTAAGCAAATAACTCAGGGGATTCAACCATTAGGAAGGTAGATAAAGTTGGAAATAGAGGAGAGGACATCACGTTATGCCTACCAGGGGCAAAAAGGACGTAGCAGAAAAGGTATATGTATGGAGGAGGAGGAAGTAGGCTTCGTAGGCATGTGGTTAAACTTTGTGGGAAGGGATAACTTTTTCATGAGAGATGGGCTTCATCTGACTGGGAAGGGTGCTGCTGTTCTTGGGTGTAAGTTTGTCAGGGTTGTCGACGAGGGCACAGGTACCATAAATTATTTGAACTAGATGCACAGGGTGAACTGGCAGAGAAAACTCAAAGGAGTACAAATACACATCCAAGGAAATATTCATAAATTATTTGGAAAATTAACATAAATAATGTATGCCTAAATGCCAGGAGCATAGTAAATAAAAAAAGCGAATTAGACGTTATGGTAGCAAATACTGACCCTTAAGTAATAGGTATCACAGAATCATGGGCAAATAAAGTTAGCACTGTAATGTAATGTTTAGGAAGGATAGGCGAGAGAGAAGGAGAGGAGTAATTGGAGTAATTTTATATATTACAGAATCTATCCAAGCATATGAAATAAACAATAAAGCAGATTGTGAGGAAGCAATTTAGTGTAACATAGTTATCAAGAACTCAACGTTAACAATAGTCCTGAGTAGTTTACCGTAGTCCAAACATAGGACAAGAGGAAGATGTATAACTACAAAAGGCGATATGGGAGGTGAGCGGGGGGGATGTGTTAGAATGGGTGATTTTAATCATTAGAGAGTGCTGGGCATGACGACCATCAGTTTCTAATTCTAACACAGGATTGTTACCTTACTCAACATGTATTGGAACCAAACAGAGTTGGGAATGTGTTGGATTTTATGTTATCTTCTCAAAATGAATTAGTTGACAATGTTAAAGTATATGAACCTTTGAGTTCAGTGATCATAACCAGATCCATTTTAATATAAAAATAAAAACAGGGACTACATAAAAAAAAACAGAGGCAAATATAAAGAGATGAGAACATATCTAGCAAGTATAGATTGGAATAACCTGCTGACTGAAGAACACGACAGCAACAGTATGCTGGACTTGGTTAAAAGATGAGATTGAGGGCATTACTGAGAGATTTGTTCCATTAATAAAACAAAGGAAAAGGTCCAGGAAGAAACACCTGTCAAAAGAGGCTATTAGAAATTTTTTTTCACAAACAGATACTGTGGGGTATATAAACACACTGGAAATGTAGAAGACTACACAAACTACAAAGAAACACTTAACCTAGCTACAACTAGAAAATCCAAAACAACCTTTGAACCAAAATTGGCAGGTAATGAAAAAAAATTTCAGCAAGAGTTTCTATGAGTTTTTTGCTATGCTTCAGAATGGTAAGAAACATACATTACACCATTGTTTAAGCAGGGATCGAGGAATAAGTCAGAAAATTACAGACCAGTGAGTTTAACATCAGTTGTATGCAAATTATTACAAACATTAATAAGAGACCACATGGTGGAATTCCTTTTAAAAGATGAATTAATAAATACATCTCAACATGTGTTCCTAAAAGCAAGGTAATGTCTAACCAGAAAGCTTTCGATAAAGTGCCACACCAAAGATTGTTACTTAATGATGTAATCTACTGGAGAGAAAAGTAGCATACACACAGAAGAAGAAGACAGAGAGTAATAGTAGATGGTGAGATTTCAAACTGGAAATCTGTTTTGAGTGGAGTACCACAGGGGTCAGTATTAGGACCTATGCTATTTTTAATATATATATATATATATATATATATATATATATATATATATACACTATATATATATACTATATATACTATATATATATATATATATATATATATATATATATATATATTTATATTAAAAATAGCATAGGGCTAATTAGGAGAACTATCACATGTAAGGAGAAACAGCTAATTGTATCCCCTGTACAAAGCAACAGTTGGACTGCATTTGGAATATTGTATACAAGCAAGGAGGCCATATCATAAGAAGGACATAGACAATGTAGAAAGAATACAACAAAGAACAACTAAAATTATTCCAGGATTGAGAGACCTTAGTTATGAAAGCCACTTATTAGAATGTGGTTTAACAACACCTATGTAGAATATTGGTATATAAAACAGCAATGATACAAGATGGCACCAACCTGCATACATCGAGTAGAGCTGTGGCCGGACATTGTCATACAAGTAGGTAGGGCCGAGGGTATACACTGGGGCCGCCCCAAGCCCAATGATCATCTGGGCAATGACAAAGATGGCCAACATCCATGACTGTGGAGTGTGCTCGGAGTTCGAGCACTCACTCATTTTCTGCTGGATGTTTCTATTCTTCGTGCTGTTGCACAGATTCACATCCATCTCCGTCTCGTTGTATGCAGCGTCCACCGTATACCGCCCCCCGACGAAGTGCGGCAGGGCAAAAAGTACGGCGCCGAGTGACATCACAATGATCCCCCGGCCGATCCACTTCGCCCGATTGTGCTGGTCGCCATAGTAGCTGATGACGATGACCGCGACCATGGACATGATGTCATAGCTGCTCATGACAAAGCCAGTGTCTCGACTCCAGAGGTTATATCGTTTCTCAATGGTTGTGATGATACTGCCCGTGTAGCCAGACACAAGCATCGACTGCACCAACACGATCGCAGATATACAAATGAGATACGTCACTGGCTTGGCACATCCTTGGAGGCATTCTGGGTGACACGAGCCGCAGCCACATTGTCCGTCCTCCACTTCCGTTTGCCTGCAAGTCTCATTCTCCCCATCTGTCACCGTCACCATGTTAATGTCAAGGCCATTCACGCAGGCAGTGGCCTTCACTTCTGAGTTGCTGCCTTCAGACACAGACGCTATTGAGCTGCTCTGACGGTAGCAGGTCAGTTTGACCCCATCTACGCTAATACTGTCCATTGTCTCCATGACTCACCAGTTGAGTGCTGCGGTCCCTTTCATTGACAATGTCCACGGCTTGAACAAATCTGCAACATGTGGTGGTGGTCAGTGAAATAGTGATCATGCAAAGGTTCTGTGTCTTTTCTGACCCGCTAAAAGCAAATTGGGTTTTTTGAGGTCATAACACCAGTTTTTTAGTTGATGAGATATTTAAATCAGCTAAAGCTGATTTAAATATCTCATCAACTAAATAATGGCATTGGAGGAAAAGTTGACAGCATTGTTGGGCCATTGACTGCTTAATTAATAAAAACCATGCATAATATTCATAATATATAGTCATAGACACATGGCACTGCATGTTCATAACATATAGTAATAGACACATGGCACTGCATGTTCATAATATATACTGGTAGTCATAGACACATGGCCTCCACCCAGTTATACATGATCACAACAACACTATCAAGTTACATTACTATGGCAACTCTTACAAGGCTTCAGAAACAGCACCTTCATTGTCCCTAGCTGGCAGGCAAACAGCTGACACAACAAACATTCCACCTGATTGTCTGTAAATACATAGTAAATGCTCCCTGCTGTGACACCTGATATATTTAGACATTACCTACTACATCTTGTACTCACAGACAGTGGAGAAATGACGCAGTCAGACAATATAGCTGCACCAGTGTCACAACTAGTAACACTCCAGTAGAGTCTAGTTGTTGAACTGAAGCAACCACTGACATCCCTCAGTGCACATGTCAACTAGATACCCTTATTTGCAACCCATTTATAGTAACAAGCCAGCAGTGCGGTGAGGTGTAATCTTATAGTAGTACTTCCTCCTTCAGATGGTGTGTAGGGTCAACTGCCTGTAGGCCCAACTGTGTGTAGGGTCAACTGCCTGTAGGCCCAACTGTGTGTAGGGTCAACTGCCTGTAGGCCCAACTGTGTGTAGGGTCAACTGCATGTAGGCCCAACTGTGTGTAGGTTCAACTGCCTGTAGGCCCAACTGTATGCAGCGCCTACTGTGTGTAGGCCCAACTGTGTGTAGGGTCAACTGCCTGTAGGCCCAACTGTGTGTAGGGTCAACTGCCTGTAGGCCCAACTGTGTGTAGGGCCAACTGCCTGTAGGCCCAACTGTGTGTAGGGCCAACTGTGTGTAGGGTCAACTGCCTGTAGGCCCAACTGTGTGTAGGGTCAACTGCCTGTAGGCCCAACTGTGTGTAGGGTCAACTGCCTGTAGGCCCAACTGTGTGTAGGGCCAACTGCCTGTAGGCCCAACTGTGTGTAGGGCCAACTGCCTGTAGGCCCAACTGTGTGTAGGGCCAACTGCCTGTAGGCCCAACTGTGTGTAGGGCCAACTGCCTGTAGGCCCAACCATGTGTAGGACAAACTGCCTGTAGGCCCAACTGTGTGTATGGTCGACTGCCTGTAGGCCCAACTGTGTGTAGGGTCAACTGCCTGTAGGCCCAACTGTGTGTAGGGTCAACTGCCTGTAGGCCCAACTGTGTGTAAGGCCAACTGCCTGTAGGCCCAACTGTGTGTAGGGTCAACTGTGTGTAGTACCTACTGTGTGTAGGGCCAACTGTGTATAGGGCCTACTATGTGTAGCGCCTACTGTGTTTAGGGCCAACTGTATGCAGCGCCTACTGTGTGTAGGGCCAACTGTGTGTAGGGCCAACTGTGTGTACGGCTAACTGTGTGTAGGGCCTACTGTGTGTAGTGCCTACTGTGTGTAGCGCCTACTGTGTGTAGGGCCACCTGTGTGTAGAGCCCACTGTGTGTAGCACCTACTGTGTAGGGCCAACTTTGTGTAGGGCCAACTGTGTGTAAGGCCAACTGTGTGTATGGCTAACTGTGTGTAGCACCTATTATGTAGGGCCAACTGTGTGTAGCGCTTACTGTGTGTAGGGCCAACTGTGTGTAACACCTACTGTGTGTAGCACCAACTGTGTGTAGGGCCAACTGTGTGCAGGGCCAACTGTGTGCAGGGCCAACTATGTGCAGGGCCAACTGTGTGTAGGGCCAACTGTGTGCAGGGCCAACTGTGTGTAGGGCCAACTGCGTGTAGGGCCAACTGTGTGCAGGGCCAACTGTGTGCAGGGCCAACTGTGTGTAGGGCCAACTGTGTACAGGGCCAACTGTGTACAGGGCCAACTGTGTGCAGCGCCAACTGTATGCAGTGTCAACTGTGTGCAGGGCCAACTGCTTTAGGCAAGCTGTCCAACTGACATACATGATGCTATTCAGCGTAAGATATTTCAATCATTTGATCGATAGATTTATTAGTCAGAAGTGCTTAATACTTGTATAAAGAATAACAGGTCTCACTTAGTAGCCTTTATTTCTAGTCATTATTACGATGACAAATGTGAGTTTCGTAGGGTATCATTTTAATTCTATCAGAGAAAAAACGCATTAAAAATTTGATAATCACCCTTGGCTCACCAAATGTATGCTGATGATTCCCGTTCTGGTGACAATGTGTGCAGTCACAGCACAGTTTTACATTTTTAATGAAGGGACGTTCAATGAATGAGCACCCTCATGTCCACATTTGGGGAGAATCGACCATATATACATATATCGTTGCAAACACAGACTCCTGTGGTGGTGCACCTTGATATGCGCTAGCACGCATACGACCAGCTTATTGACTTCGCTTGACACTAATTGGTTGCACTGCAAGTCATGCAAATGCCTTCCACTGAAATCAATAATCTTAAATTCATAATCACTGAATTTACTGGTATTAATTACCAGCAGACGTGACAAAACATCACAAAACTCAGTAGTCTTCGTATGAGATGAGATGCTTTTTTAAAAACAACACTCCAATTACTAGAAAATTATAAACACAAGGTGATAATTATATGAAACAATAATACATTTTAAGTAATAAAGGCTCCAAATATTATGATTTTTACATATGGCATGTTGACATATTTATAATCTTTATGTATGCTATGTTTAATTAATTATTATTATCATCTCTAATTGAATGTTGAACTTGTTATAATGATTAGGATATTCAAAGACATTGATGATATGATAGTTTAAATTTTTACCTGTAAAAATGCCAATTGTTATCTTGAAAGTCCGGTCCGAAGAACTGATGCAGACGATTTTCATTAAATGACCAGCGCATCTGTTGGGCACATTTGCTGGATCTGTGCAATCTGCAGATGCGTGCACAGTATGCAGATCTGTGCCCAACACATCTATGAGTGCCAAACATGTGCGTGCGTGCGTGCGTGCATGCGTGTGTACACGTGCATGCAGTATGTGTGTGCAGTGAATCTATGAACGACGTCACCGAGAATAACTTTGGGGAACCCCTGGATGCCATGTATATCGCTTGTACTAGATCAGTGTCTGAAAACGTCGAACTGCTACTAAAGAATTCGTACATAGTAAGCGACAATTTTGACCTTGTGTTGTTTCTTGGCAATGCCTTTCTCCACCTGTTGACATGCAATTGCAATGGATTTTTTTATACAAAAAAAATGGGGGTCCGGATCCCCTGGACCCTCCCTCTGGATCTGCCTACGCCCTACATGAAATAATACAACTCATTTCTGCAATTTAATGAATATGAAAAATTCATGTTGTCATGCTGCGTCAAACTCAGTATTGTTCTAGTATATTGGTAATCAATAAATAGTATCCAACAGCGGATTCCATGGAGACCAACTTCTGCACTTGTAGAAACTGTACAGACATTCTCCATCATCATTCTGTTCAGTCAGCTGACAATAAGAGACAGAACGAAGCTGAAGAGAGTGATTTAAATCACTGGGATTGAATTTCCTTCCCTTGACCGTATCCATCTCTTACACATGGAAAGAAAGACTGGGGCAATTTTAACTGACCCTAGTCAACCCCCGCAGCCCCTCTTTGTAACAGCAAAGTCGGGTAAACGATATATCTCTGTTAAAGCCAGAACGAAAAGATATTCAAAGTCTTTTGTTCTATGTGCAGTCAGATTTGTGAACAACGTGGGATGATTTTTTTTCACTCATCCTTATAGATGTTTTTTGTTTTTTATATCTCTCTGTTTTGCTTGCAATATTCATACCTGTGCAATGTATTTTGTTTGTTGGAATGCTTATTTCTTAAAACGGTGTATATTTTTCTACAATTTTGTTGTAATTCTTTTGTCTGTATTTGTCTAATTTGCTGTGATATGATTAAATGTATTTCCTTTCTTGGAATGAATAAAATATGACTATGACTATCCACTTCCATCTAGGGTTTTCACATAAGCCTGAGTGGTTGCCAGATTTATTAATAATCAATAAAATTATATCTACATTGACAGCTACTTGTGCTCCAATTCTGTCAGGCAACTAATTACATGTGCATTCTTCATGCAAGTATAAAAACTCTCTTCACAATTCGATGGATAAGTCACAATGTCTTAGATGTCATCACGGTAGATACTGATACTGCCTCAGTCTTTTATAACAATTGTAGCCACTGAGTCTTTGACAGAGTCACAACAGCGATTGTTGTTGAATCACAATAGTGATTGTTGCTAAGTCAAACATTGGACCATCCACCCTATCTACGAGGCAGCAATTCATTCCTACACAGTTCTGTAGCCAAGTGTATCCAACACAGAAATATATGACAAAATATGAATGCCAATTAACATATAATTATAAGAAGAAATAGTGAGGTAGCCATAAGTTTGAGCTATGCGATATCTCTCACTATTGATTCAGCAGCCATACAATTAAATATTCCATGTTTCTGCACCAAGAAAATCATAATATAGTATTTTTCAAATAATTTATACATGAACTCTTAAAATGTTGTTTGTGTTTTATAATTTACAACACCCATGAGCCAACATACTAAATGTATATGGAAACAAGACTGCATAAATATGCTGCCACCTGTAACATAAATTATCTATAATGTAGTAGGTGCCATTATAGCTTCAAATAGGTAAATGGTACAACATAACTATTTATCATAACAACACCCTGTGTGATTGTTCTTATCAAGATGTTAATTGTAACACGGCATTCAACCATTATATTACATTTAATAAATATTGAAATAGTATGGCGATCTTGTCATGCAACAGAGCCCTGCTTGACATGCTATCAATTTTGTTTATTGGCAATTGATGCAGAAATTGAAGTAGCACTCATTAATCACATTTACAATACTGTATTGAACTGTTTAAATAATTAATATTAATTTCATAATTTTTCAATGCAGTATGCAATACAGACAGTACACAAAGCAGTGTACCAAACACAAACACACGTTCAAAAACAAAATTACTAGCTATCTGATATGCCCTGGCCAGAAAATTACAGACCAGTGAGTTTAACATCAGTTGTATGTAAATTACTCGAAACATTAATTAGAGACCACATGGTGGAATTCCTTGTAAAACATAAATTAATAAATACATCTCAACATGGGTTCCTAAATGCAACGTCATGTCTCTTATGTTTTTTGAAGAAATTACAAAGTGGGTAGATGACGGGTCACCAGTGGATGTTTTGTCTACTTAGATTTTCAAAAAGCTTTCAATAAAGTACCACATCAAAGATTGTTACTTAAACTAAAAGCCCACGGTATAGGCAATGATGCAATCAACTGGATAGAAAAGTGGTTTACACACAGAAGACAGAGAGTAATAGTAGATGGTGAGATTTCAAACTGGAAATCTGTTTTGAGTGGGGTACCATTAGGCCCTATACTGTTTTTAATATATATATATATATATATATAAATGATTTGGAAGATGACATATCTAGCGAAGTACTCAAATTTGCAGATGACACAAAAGTATTCAGAAAGGTTACTAATGATACAGATAAACAAAGTTTACAGGATGATCTAGATAAATTAGTTAAATGGTCAGAAAAATCGCAACTGTTATTCAATTTTGGGAAGTGTAAATGTATATACATAGGACATGGAAACGTGAACGAAGAATATAAAATGGGGGATGCTGTACTAGGTAGAACCACACAAGAAAAGGACTTCGGAGAAACATTTAGTGCTGACATGAAACTTTCAGAGCAATGTGGGATTGCTGCTTTGAAAGGAAATCAAATTCTAGGGCTAATTAGGAGACCTATCACGTATAAGGAGAAACAGCTAATTGTACCCCTGTACTGTACAAAGCAATAGTTAGACCATATTTGGAATATTTTATTCAAGCATGGAGGCCGTATCATAAAAAAGGACATAGACAAGCTAGAAAGAATACAACAAAGAGCAACTAAAATTATTCCAGAATTGAGAGACCTTAGTTACGAAAGTTGCATATTACAATGTGGATTGACAACACTAGAGACCAGGAGACTAAGAGGAGACCAAATAGAAGTGTTTAAAATAGTGAACGGTTATGAGGATGTTGATAGGAATAGGTTCTTCAAACTTAAAGAAGGCAGTAGAACCAGAGGACACAAAACAGCATTAGTTAAGGAGCAGTGTAGGTTGGACATGAGAAAGTACTCTTTCTCACAGAGGGTGATAAATGAATGGAACAAACTGCCAAATGATTGTGTTAATGCTAGTAGTGTGAATATGTTTAAAAATAGAATTGACAGATATCTGATAAGGACGGGCTACACATAGATGAGAAAATTGTTGGATTCTCAATAAGCCAATGGCTTCCTTGTCCACTTGCCATCTGGAACTTGATGTTAGGGATGGCAATCTTGTTAAATCCTGTTAAATCACATAGATGATAACATTGTTATTGGCCTTCGATCATGATTAGTGATGTTTGACCATGAAGCCCAGAGACCACCAGATAAACACGGAACTGAACTTTGTACTGCGGCAGCAACGAATGACATTATATTCTAGGCTAATCAGGTATAAGACTAATCACATCTGCTCTAACAACAGATAAATACATCACTTTGATTTATCAAATTTCAAACATACAAACTATCTGTCACACAATACTTTATATTCCCTACACCTGTCATTCTGCAACCAGATCTACACACCAGATGACAATTAAGACGACCACCACCAGTCGAAGACACACATGTCAGCTCCCTGCAGCTATAGCAGTCATATTTCTAGGTAATATTAAACCCATCCCCCATTATTGCATTAATGGTCTGGTAGACTGTGGTTCGCTGGATGGCCATGCAGATAACTTCTTGTCAAACAGAGGTGTACATGGACAGTGGCGTATCTAGGATTGGGCAGCACAGTACGCCTGCAACAACTACAGCCATGAAGCCAGTATCACCAGCATGCTCAACCACCTAAATTGGTACAGCCTCCAACAAAGGAGAGCTGACATCTCGACTTCTCATGCTTTACAATACTTTACATGGCATAGTCACCTGGGCCTCAGCCTCCGTTCCAAGACTCTCTCAGCACATGCATTCCAAAGCTTTTCAACTCCCCCTAATCACTAAGAAATTCATCCAGTTCAGTTTCTTACCCCATACAACAGCCAACTGGAACAACCTACACAGCTACAACACCAAGTTTGGAGCTCTTCAGACAGAGGATCACCACCAATTCTCCAGCTTGCAACATTAATTCATATTGCATGTGTCATGACATCAACTGTTCCTCTCCTTACATTGCTACACGTACACTATCATCTTTTCTCTTTCTCCCAAATACATTTGATTATTTTTCTCTTACAACACTTTAGCACGTAGTCTGGTAGTGTTGGCGAGAGGGTTGACTCGTACCCAGTAGAAGAAGTACCCAGAAGTTCTAAGGATCTTGCAAAGGGGGAGGCCAAAGCCTTCGACAAAGTCCCTAACCAACGCTTTCTATCAAAATTAACCTTCTATGGAATCACTGGAAACATGCACAACTGGATTAAAATCTTTTCTATCAATCCGTAAGCAGCCACCCATATTACGGAGTAAAATTAGATTCCAAATTAACCTGGGCAAATCACGTCACTGACATAGCTTCAAAATCTTTGCATATGAATGATTATGACTCATGTAAATGATTGTGACTCATGTAAATCTGAAGTTAAAGAAACAGCCTACAACATGCTAATTCCACAAAAACTTGAGTAGTCGTCACCCATATGGAATCCCCACATTACCACACAAATTGAAAGCATTGAAAGAGTACAACAATGTGCTGTCAGATCTGTTAAAAATGACTATAGATGGAACATGAATACAGCAGATTTAATAACTACCCTTGGATGGCCAACCCTTGAACGACATACTATTAAAGAAGCCACAACTTTCTACAAAGGTCTAAATAACATTACTGAGATCACCCCTTCTCCAGACCTACTAACCAGTGGACACTACATAGCCCCCAGGTGTCAGTGACCGTGTCACATAAATGCAGTATTATTTCCTTCCTTTCCCGATCAATTGGCATATGATCCCATAATTACTAATATAAAAAGCAATATAAAAAACAAAACGCTATCGTGAATCTCCCCTTCACCACATTTCTTCACCTCAAGTTCCTATAAAAACATATACAGCAACAGAAACTGATTCTAGTGTGTGGAAACTGTCCATGGAATGTGAGGCATGACAGGCACAGTTTGTGGAAACTGTCCATGGAATGTGAGGCATGACAGGCACAGTTTGTGGAAACTGTCCATGGAATGTGAGGCATGACAGGCACAGTTTGTGGAAACTGTCCATGGAATGTGAGGCATGACAGGCACAGTTTCCACACACCCAACTAAAACTATTCAAACTTTTAACTTACATTTGATTAAACAAGTATATAGTGTTTGAAAACTATCTATGAAGTGTAAGGCATGACAGGAACATTTTCCACAAACCAAACCAAACATCTTCAAAATTTTACTAACTAAATTAGTGACGATGGAATGTGAGGCAACAGTTCCCACACACGCCAACCCAAAACAATCAAACCTAGATTTACCTAATATTAAAATTACAAGCTTAGACATTGTTGCATGGACTACTCACAACGCATGCACAATGACCATCACAAACTCTTGCATTAGCCCAAATTTGTGCTGTTTAGAGTATTCAACAGCAGTATAGGAGACTGGTTTCGTACAACAGTTGGAGTTCGACAAGGATGCCTACTGTCACCAACGCTCTTCAACATTTTTCTGGAAAGGATCATGACTAATGTTTTAGGAAACCATCAAGGCACTGTCAGCATTGGAGCCAGGACAATCACCAACCTTCGTTTTGCTGACGACATCGATGGCTTAGCAGGAGATGAACAAGAAATAGCCAATTTGGTGGAGCGCCTCAAGAAAACATCTACATCATACGGCCGAAAAGACCACACTGATGACGAGCAACACACAAAGCATCAGCACAGAGGTCAAAGTTAATGGACAGAGACTTGAGACAGTAACAAGCTTCAGGTACTTAGTATCAATTATCACAGATGAGGGTTCCAAACCGGAGATACTTGCCAGGATTGCACAGACAACAGCAGCACTAACAAGGTTGAAACCCTTATGGAACAACAGAAACATCACTGTCAGTTTGAAATTAAGGCTGATGTGCTCCCTTGTCATACAAGCCATGGAAATGAGATGCTTTCGGAAGATATTGCTCGTATCATACAAAGACCATGTTACTAACGAAGCTGTCCGCAACAAGATTAAACAAGCCATCGGACCATATGACGACCTTCTTACAACAGTTAAGAAGCGTAAACTGAAGTAGTATGGTCATGTATCACGATCATCTGGCCTTGCAAAGACTATCTTGCAAGGTACCGTAAGAGGGGGGAGACGAAGAGGTAGACAGAAGAAGAGGTGGGAAGACAACACCAAAGAGTGGACAGGAATGGAGTTCGCTGACTCCCAGAGGGCTGTCGAGAACAGGGAAACATGGAGAGAGCTGGTTAGAAAGTCATCAATGGTGCCCCAACGATCCTTACGGGTTATGGGAAAGTGAAGTGAAGAAGAATATAAGGAGTATCTTCAAGAAAGGAAAATGATATTGCCCATTAAATTACCGCCCAGTGCCATTCACGTGTGTGTGCAGCAAACTCATGGAACACATAATCTCAAAACACCTACTAAACCACCTAGAAGCCAACAATATCCTCTTCGACAAGCGGCATGGATTTCGAAAAGAGATCAACTGATACACAGTTGCTAGCCTTCACACAAGATATCCTGGCCAATCTAAGCAGCGGAAGGCAAACTGATGTAATTATTATGGATTTCGCCACAGCATTTGACAAAGTACCACAACACAGACTAATCCAGAAATTTGAGATCACTGGTCCTGTAAACATTTGGGTTGAGAAATTTTTGAAGGATAGAAAGCAACACGTGGCATGTGAAGGTATGTATTCGGACTGGGCTCCTGTTATCAGTGGAGTCCCACAAGGTTCAGTGATTGCCCCCATCCTCTTTCTTATCTACATAAATGGCCTACCTAATAACCTCAAATCAACTGTCCGACTCTTTGCTGATGACACTATTATCTACATGACAATATCCAATGGTATTGATGCGACAGTCCTTCAACAAGATCTAGACAAGTTGGCCAAGTGGGAAGAAACATAGCAAATGGAGTTCCATCCCAGAAATATAGTGTACTCCACATAACCAGATCCCGTAACCCGAAATACAAACAATACACTCTTCATGGCCACATACTCGTAAAGGAGGACAACTCGAAATATCTTGGTGTGGTCATAAACAAAACACTATCCTGGAATAACCACATATATGAGGTCATAAAAAAAGCAAATGCATCCTTAAATTTCCTACGAAGAAATCTAAAAATTGGCCAAGAAAAATAAAAAACCAGTGCTTATTTTACTCTAGTTAGACCCCAGTTAGAATATGCCGCTGCCATATGGGACCCCTACACACAAACGTACAAAAACAAAATAGAGATGGTCCAAAGATGGGCAGCACGGTATGTTTGTAACAACTACAACCATGAAGCAAGTGTCACCACTATGATCAAACACTTGCACTGGCGCAGCCTCCAACAAAGGAGAACCGACATCCGCTTGTCATGTTTTATAAGACATATACATAGCATAGTCGCCTTGGATTTCTTCCCCCAACTTATACCCCTGGTGAGACCCTCCCGACACATGCATTCTGAAGCTTTTCAACTCCCCCTAATCACTAAGCAATTCATCCAGTATGGCTTTTTACCCCGTACAATAGCCAATTGGAATAACTTCTTGTCTTTCAGAAGAGACACTAAAAGCCGTTGGTCCAAACTCCTGCATTAGCTCAAGATTGGGCTGTTTGGAGTATAACTACTTGAGACTTGAGAATAGCCAAATGGAATAACCTGCCAGCCAACACAGCTACTAGTACTGCGCCAAGTTTGGAGATTTTCAGACAGAAAATCTCCAGCTTGCAACATTAAATTGATATTGCATTTTTCACGCTATCAACTTTTCCTCTCTCAAATTGCAGTTCTACACGCACGCTATCATCTTTTCTCTTTCTTCCAAATATTTTATTACTTTCTCTTACAGCACTTTAGCACGTGTGCACAGTGTTGCACACACACCGAGTCTATAAGCCTTGACGAGAGGGTTGACTTGTACCCGGAAGAAGAAGCCCATTCACCCAGGCCAATCTTCACAACGGAAACATACAGGACAAAAATTGAGCAAAAGATGACCCAATGCCCCTCCCCCTAAATACGCCACTGTACACGGAGCATATAGGTTGACAGGTTACTAAATCTACGAGTAGTACGTACGATCAACAGCCAGAGGCAGAAATCAATGCGTAGAACTCCGTGCATCGGTAATTTATTATTTATCTGTTATTTCGAAGCAGACAATTGTCAATTGATCGCGGTGACAGTCAGTGTCACAACACAAGAAAGGTCCAGACATCGGGGCGAAGAAGAGCCGTTTAACAAGTTAAAACAGACAAACTACTAACCTGTGGCACCGTCTACTACCGACTGTGTTTACGACAGTTCTGTCATTGACCCCACGTGCATCGCGTTTACGTTTACGTTGTTGTCGCTGTGTTCGTGTTGCGACGCGACGCACTTGACCAGCGAATGCGACACGCCTTAGACAGTGGCGCCCACTGGTGATCAACCGTAAACTCTCTTGTCAGCATTAGTCTGTTGTGCTAAATATAGTACATGACGTTATGTGCTTTTGCACATGCGTGAACATTAACGGGAAATCTCGGGCAATTTCTATGTTGCCCGCATTGTTTGCATGCTGTATCAAGGATGATAAACAGTAAATTATTCGTGCATTCTCCATTCTATCTCACACGCCCGCCCGCCCGCCCGCCCGCCCGCCCGCCCGCCCGCCCGCCCGCCCGCCCGCCCGCCCGCCCGCCCGCCCGCCCGCCCGCCCGCCCGCCCGCCCGCCCGCCCGCCCGCCCGCCCGCCCGCCCGCCCGCCCGCCCGCCCGACCGACCGCCCGACCGCCCGACCGCCCGCCCGCCCGCCCGCCCGCACGCACGCACGCACGCACGCACATATATAAAACACAATATGGTGACAATATGAATAAAACTAATTATCTAAGAATATGACATGTCATATATAGCATATAAAAATACAAGTAATACTAAAACATATACATAATTATATGCAATGAGGCACGCACGCACGCACGCAAACACAATTAAAACACAGCAATACATAATTGTAATAGCAGCGCCGCCGCACGGAGTTTCAGTAAAACTGAACGACGTCTTGTCATATGCATCGATTTTACGGTAGCTTTGGTGCTACGTGTAGGCGCCGTATGAAATGGCGATGTTTTGGTTTAATTCTTTTGTAAATTTTGATCGTTTTGAGAAAGTAAATGTATTTTTTGACAAAGTGACATGTGACATATATAGTAGATATATGAGGAGAAGTTTGGGTGTTCTAGGTGGTCGTTTTCATGGTTAGGTCAGAAAGTAAAAGGTCGCCGTTAAACATAAATTGGAAAGGTCTATTTATTATTAAGATACACCATGTTATCAGTTGTATTGTCACTATTGATGTATGTTAATTAGTTTTCATGTTAGAACATTTTAAAGACACCCCCCGTCAACCTTTTCAAAACACGTTTTTTTTTTATTTTGATAAAAATTAGCAAAAAGCGTACCTGGCCTAAAATAGACTAATATTAATTTTAATGTGCTTTTTTGCATATACTGGAACTACTGCATTTTGTCAACCTATTGGTGGTCAACTGTAGCTTCATTATTTTGCCTGCAACAGAGTTGCAAACATTGAAAATGTGACAAATTTGGCTGCATTATACGGGACCGTATTATAGACTTAAATAATATTTTGATACAGTATATGCACTGAATAATTTGTTGTCTGTGCTGGTGTGTCCTTAATAGTTGACACTGAAGTGGTTTTGGTCACATCGTCAGACAAGAAGGAAATTAAAGGGAAATATTGGAGATAATGGTTGACGGTAAGAATAAGCAGCCACCTATAGCTGTGCGTGTGTGTTTGCGTGTGCGAGTGTTTATTTGGCAACTGGCATGATAAATACTCATGAAACATGCATCATGTCTATGCACGTTGAGTCTGCCGAGACCCCACTATCAATTCATGCAATTGTGACCTTATTACCGGACAGCTTTATAACCAACAATACCAGAATAGTTCGTAAGGAAACTGACAAACTAGCGGCAATCATATATATTTGGGATATGTTTATTGGTGCACTCGTTAACCGTTATTCAGGAGATGTATGGGTGCTTCTGCAACCGTAAATAAGCAGTTGGCTGCTTCTCCAACAAAACACAAAATGCTATTGCGGTCGGGACAATAGGAAGCAATAAGCCTGACATCCCTTCAAAAATGAAAAAATAATCGTCGTCGTGGATATGAGTTTTCCTATTTCGTATCGGTGAGAACATTTCCTACAGACCAAAGAAGAGCAAGTTTTGTCTGACCCAATACACTCTACCGTGACAAAAATAAGTAGGTCAACTTGCTGACAATAACGGAAGCCACAAACCGGATATTGTCTCGCACTACAACACGGGAAAGGATGTCAGTGTAGATAATATTGATCAGTCAGCATATTGAGATCACTGCAAACAGTATGGAATGATCTTGAAACCCAGAAACCATAATATGAAACATGGCATAATATAAAACTTGGCATAATATGAAACATGGCATGTTAAGAACTAAACTCCCCACCAGAGGCGCCACATAGTGTATGTACTGTAAGTCACTCATGATTTCACCAATGCCACAACTTACATTTCACGCGCCGATTCTGCACGATGTCATTTTATTTGGTAAACTCCAATTTTTTTTAGACATAAACGCAAGCACTATCCACAATTGTACGCAACTGATATTGAGAGATTTATTGAAAAAAATTACGAGTTCTCCAAATAAAATAACGATGTGCACAATCGGTACATGAAATGTAAATTGGCATTGGTGAAATCGTGAGTGATTTACATTACATTCACTATGTGGCGCCACTGGTGGGGAGTTTGGTTCGCATTATGCCATGTTTCATATTATGCCACAGATGTCAACATTACCGCTTTCGGGTGTGAAATACCGCTTTTTCCCCTTGGTCCCACTTTTTGGGCGAAATGTCCCGCGTTTTGTAATTTTCAAAACCAAAAAACATTCATGGAAAAATCGATCTATTTATTGCACACGAGACCATTCTAGGCACACGAGGCCATTCTAGGCACACGAGACCATTCTAGGCACACGAGGCCATTCTAGACACACGAGGCCATTCTAGGCACACGAAGCCATTCTAGGCACACGAGGCCATTCTAGGCACACGAGATCATTCTAGGCACACGAGGCCATTCTAGACACACGAGGCCATTCTAGGCACACGAAGCCATTCTAGGCACACGAGACCATTCTAGGCACACGAGGCCATTCTAAACACACGAGGCCATTCTAAACACACGAGGCCAGTCTAGGCACACGAGGCCATTCTAGACACACGAGGCCATTCTAGGCACACGAGACCATTCTAGGCACACGAGACCATTCTACACACACACGAGACCATTCTAAACACACGAGACCATTCTAGGCACATGAGGCCATTCTAGACACACGAGGCCATTCTAGACACACGAGGCCATTCTAGGCACACGAGGCCATTCTAGGCACACGAAGCCATTCTAGACACGCGAGGCCATTCTAGACACGCGAGGCCATTCTAATTCTAGGCACACGAGGCCATTCTAGGCACACGAGGCCATTCTAGGCACACGAGGCCATTCTAGGCACACGAGGCCATTCTAGACACGCGAGGCCATTCTAATTCTAGGCACACGAGGCCATTCTAGGCACACGTGGCCATTATAGGCACACGAAGCCATTCTAGACACGCGAGGCCATTCTAGACACACGAGGCCATTCTAATTCTAGGCACACGAGGCCATTCTAGGCACACGAGGCCATTCTAGGCACACGAGGCCATTCTAGGCACACGAGACCATTCTAGATATACGAGGCCATTCTAGGCACACGAAGCCATTCTAGGCACACGAGGCCATTCTAGGCACACGAGGCCATTCTAGGCACACGAGGCCATTCTAGGCACACGAGACCATTCTAGGCACGAGGCCATTCTAGGCACACGAGGCCATTCTAGGCACACGAGACCATTCTAAGCACACGAGGCCATTCTAGGCACACGAGACCATTCTAGGCACACGAGGCCATTCTAGGCACACGAGGCCATTCTAGGCACACGAGGCCATTCTAGGCACATGTTATTTCTTTGGTCTCAAATGATTTAACATTTCCTCTCCTGTGCGTTGAACGCGAACAAAAACGGTACACCAAGATGGCGGCCTGTAAAAACAACACGCTAAAAACCACGAAAACCGCTAAAAACGACAAATGTGGAGTGGGGAAGGGTGGAGAAGGGTGGAGGAGGGTGTACAAGCATGCATGCACGCCCGCACGCCCGCCCGCACGCACACACACACACACGCGCGCGCACATACGCACATACATAGACACACGCACGCACACAATCATTCCTTAAATATAACATACTCAACTATGTACATCATCATAACATATTATATTAATTTATTTTACATGTGTATGAAATATATTAAATTTATAGACGAAGAAACGCCTCGTTTTAGCTCTACATTTAACATTTGTATAATTAATGATTTCATCAAGAAAACATAACGTGTAGTTCGTTCAAAAACATTTTGTGTTTTGTTGAACACCTACAAATGCACTAGGGTCGAATTTTTTCTATCACGTTGCCGTTTTTAGTCTGCATTATTGTATTGTGTTCGTGACTGTGATCGCAGTGAATGTTCAAGTCCTTCTACGTGACTGGCCAATCTGTTCAACAACACATAATATTATGTTCTTCTTGAACAATACAATACTGTACGATGTGGATATTGTCACCATGTTTCTTGTGATAGGAAGGCACACTTCCAGCGTGTAGTACGTTGTTGATATCGAATTTCATTCACTACAATGTGAGCGCGAAAGTCAATCACAGCAGACCTTGTTGTTGTTTTATCGGCTATAGTTTTCTACAGTTTTCCCTTGTACTTGAAGTCGATGCCCTTGGTATGGCCGACCAGTCTACAACAGAGAATGTAACTGTCTTTTACAGTGACCACTCACCGTACACTCTAGCATTGTCTACTAATGGATGATACACGTATAAATTGTTATTTCTCTACGGAGCTTAGCAACACAAATCTTGTTCGATTGAAAATGATGCTATTGGTAGTAATTTCTATGTGGAAACGTAAAGGCAACTTATTATATTATTAACCAAAGGAAAAATCAGCGATACACGGGAAACTCGTCCCGTCATCTATCCACTTATTTGTATGTAATAAATTAATTAAGTACATAGCTTCGTTGTGTATGGGTATTAAACACCTCTTTCTTAGCTACTTGACAACGCAACATTCTTCCAGTCGACTAGTATATCTAGTATTGAGAACAAGAAGACACACACCATTGCTTCGCCCACGCTACACTAGCGCCGTCTAGTGGCGCCTTCGACGTCTTGATACTCTTCAGGAAGTCGTTGTGGATCTTCTGGTGATTAGCGAGGTCCGAGTATTTCGCCTTCTTCATCATGCCCTGTATAAGAGGTACATAAACTGGATAAAACTCTATAAAACAGTAAAATTTACTGTTTTATAGTGTTTTATCCAGTTTATGTACCTCTTATACAATTTAATTATAATTACGTTTGGTGTACGTTTAATTTGCGACTCTTTGTACTACATATTGCGTTTTATATTCAGGACTGTTTTGTTTAAAATTCGTTTACTGGTTTATTATTCAGGGAGAACAATTAACGTGGCAATTAAATAATTATTATAAGTTGTAACTTGCATGGATTGAGATACCTACACGGCTAGATGTTTGTGATATTGTTTGTGATGTTTGTGAAATGATAACGTTTTGACCTTAGTTGGATACTTAACTGAACCCAGAAGACGTCAGCGTTAACACGAATTTTCAGTATGTCAAACGAATTCACCCATAATTATCAGTTAATGTAATAGGTATATTGAGGACATTTTACAGTAACAATGAGTGCCTCGATATGTATTCATGTTTTTATGTCGTTGTAAATGTTGAACAATAATATGTTGAACAATAATATGGACAATCGCAAACATCATTCGCGATTTTATGTAATTAGAGATGAAGGAGTGGTGCGAGTCTCCAAAATAGCCATCCCTCTTCATATTTGAAGTGGTCTTCCGTCACTTTGTACAGCTTCGTGATGCGGGCGGCCCTTGACGGATTCTGGGAGCATGTGAAGATCGCCTCGAAGATGGCTTTGTGCTCAGCATCGATGTTGTCGTACTGCGAACAGCGATATTTCATGACCTCAACCGACATTAAACAGTGATCGAACAATATGTGACATCCTCCAGTCAGGAGTGCTATTGTTGTCATCCCTGGTAGATCCAACCGAACAAACGGGAAATAAACTTTGCACTTACATCAGTAATTGCACCCGATGGAGATGATAATTTATCGCTCCGATGTTTCGAATAGCCAATGCAGCAAACATGTCGTCGATAAACACACTATTCGGTAATTCTGGTGACTAGGCAACTGCACAAGAGAACTGTTAAAAGGCACACGTGATCGTCGGAATGAAGGTCAAGGCCACCCACGCCAGCAACACATTTGACAATTGATGGTAGTGATGGTTTATTGCTTCGATGTTTCGAATAGCCAATATAGTATTCTGTTACATATCAGATATCATATACCCGTTGATATTGGCGAAACATGGTTTATTTGATAGAAAACGAATTTCCACCTTTGCTGTTATTAGGCACGTAAGCAGCTACGATTGCGGTGGTTTGAGATTTAAGACGTCAATATTGTCTGAGATATTCACTAGGAGCTGACGTATACCGACACCACTAGTTAGATTAGAACGCAGAACACCAACAGACAGGGGCCGCGCAAGACGAGAGCATCGACTGAAGACAGCGGAATTAATACTAACAATGAAAGCGATGGAGTGACCAGATTAGAAGAGACACTGGGCTTCCGCTGTTGACAGCAGAGCGGTATGCTTTAAATAGAACATAATGGACGGGCGCAACCTCCCGGAGGACAGTAATGGGTCATGACCTATGCATATAACTCAAGTCGAGTAAGTCATGACGAAATGGTTAAATGAGGGTCCATGCCATGCAACGTTAGTAATTCCCATGACGTCCCTTTACATTCGTCTTAACCGCGACATTTACCTCACATGCCTCCTCCGTTTATAGGGCCGACCTCCCATTTACTGCCACACACCCTCATTAAACAATTGCTACCTACGTGACGACATATCCCAACTCGACCTGAGTTTAACGTAGACAAGCGGTACCTCTCCATTGACTGTTATACGTGTTCTATAAGAGATTACTCACAAACGGTACCTCTCCATTGACTGTTATACGTATTCTATAAGAGATTACTCACAAGCGGTACCTCTCCATTGACTGTTATACGTGTTCTATAAGAGATTACTCACAAACGGTACCTCTCCATTGACTGTTATACGTGTTCTATAAGAGATTACTCACAAACGTGTTTTAATAAACACCAACATAACTTTAGTGTTTTGAAGCATAACATATGCAGTGCATCTATTATCATATGTGTACCCACAAACACTCTGAAAGACTCGTCCCACACGTATGGGTCTGGAATCTCGAAAGACATGTTGACTGGTTCTTAGTGACTTGGACGATCTCAAGGAACCTCGGCTGTTGTCAGAAGACTGATGACGAGTCGCTTCTCAGACGGAACTTATATAGTCGTCCTCCCCACGCTCTACGTGAGTTCGGCCACACAGTCGTCGTCTTTGTCAGACGGTCTCACCATTGGCAAGAGATCAGCCGTGCGAGCAGTGCGTGAGACCGCGAAGGTTTAGGGTCATCGACATATTCCTTTACCATGCGGTCGTGCATACGTACCAAAGTTATAGGAGTAAACAATGTCTGCTCGACACAGTTAAGATTTACTCATATCGTTCTAGAAAACAAATTTAACCGAGTACAACACGACATGTCTTACGGTTGTGGTTGGTTGGAATCATATTGAACATGAAACTATTTGCCGTATGTATATTTGAAGTACATTGAGGTAAACGTGTGAACGCCGCCAATCCCCTAATTTCAATTTAGTCAACATTGCAATTCAGGGGAATTGGGAAATAATGATATTCCACGTTATCCATATTCTAGTACTATTTTGTTTACAAAACGTAATCATAATCTCGTGGAAGGTGGGGCAAGTCCGCAAACCTTATGTCCGTACATCGTTATTGACCAAACCGCGTAGTATTTGGTTTCAAAACTGTGCTCTAAGGTAACATCTAAGTCATAGGGGAAGGTGGCGTACGACCACATACCGGGGCACGATCGCACACCGACCTTACAGCCGTTGTGATTGGTCAGCACTAAATAGCATTTAAGAAGGATACACATTCCGTGAGACACCATATGACCTGCAGTTTCAAGAGTTTATACGGTAAATGTGAAAGTCAATGTGCTTTTGTCGTACTCTGATGTTATTTTCATACTTAGCTATAATGTACGGTATACAATGATTATATTAACATTTGGTATGCTTTATTGTAAAAGGAGTAGTTTATACTGTGTTTTCACAAACACAAATACAAAAATCGCGTTTGCTTAAGAGGCATGGAAACAAATCTGAATGTTTCTATCAACCTTGCTTTGGGGCACAACCGCATATAGGTACTCGGTTTTGCCCCGTATACGGGCGGTTGTACCCCGTATACGGGCGGTTGTACCCCGTATACGGGCGGTCGTGCCCCGGTATGTTATAATAATCAATCGATACACTCCGTACATTACTAAACATGTATTTTATGTATCCGTTGATACAGCTATTATTACATAACACATATTAATGCAATATGCTCATGTTTTGTGTGGAGTTAATACTAGTGTGACCATGTTTATTTCATCATTAGTAAGGTGTTATAAATGTTCATTTTTAATAAATGTATTTACTTAAAAACAATTAATACTTAAAATTTAATTTTATTTCTTATACTCTTTTATTATAACTTTTAACAATAGTACAGTATATAAAATACTCTAGTTTGCACATATATAGTTAATAATTAGGATTACATGCTCTGTGGAGTGCACTGGACACTACATAAATTTCGCATCATGTTTATTTCCTGCGGATGAAACGCAAATATACATGAAAGTCGACGCGCCAGGCGTGGACTTCTGCGAGCATGCAAGCGGCGATCGACGCTTGCACATCAGGTAGCATGGGATTCCTGAACGCCTCAAAAGATGTTGCAGTTCCGCGGTCCACGCTTCGTAACAGAATTTCAAAAAGCAAGAACAAGCGGTCTTCAGTGTTGACATGTAAAAAAGACCTTTGCGGGTATCTCCTGCACGTGGAGGAAATTTTCCTTGGGATGACTCGGGAAGATGTACGCTCTATAGCATACCAGCTAGCAGTAAGGAACGGCATACAGCACCCGTTCAACCTGGAGACGAATTTGGCTGGAACAGACTGGCTGCAAGGCTTTCTAAAGCGGCACCCACGACTCTCTCTGCGGACACTCGAACAAACGCCAGCAGAACGTGCTCGTGGGCTCAATAGGAACAGTGTTGCAAAATTCTTCAATCTGCTCGATACTCTTGTGGAGAAACACGCTTATGATCCTGGCGATACTTACAATGTCGACGAGATGGGAATGACAACTGTTCAAAGAAAACCATTGGTAGCTACATACCACCAATGCTAATATTCCCGCGTGTGCGATGGAAGCCCGAACTAATTGACGGAGTACCACCCGAAACCGTGCCTGCCATCCTGGTGGGTGGATGCAAACCGGCATCTTCGTGAAGTGGTTTGCCCACTTCATCTCATGTGCAAGTCCACCTGCGATCGACCGGTTCTGCTAGTCATCGGTGGACATTCAATCCATACTAAGAATAGGGCACTAATCGACAAGGCACACGAGAATAACGTTCAGATTTTGTGCCCACCACCATATTGCACACACAGCCTCCAGCCGCTTGGTGTTACGATGATGAGGCCCATAAGTTTGTATTACAACGATGCTATTCGTATCTGGCTACGAAATTACCCAAACAGGGTTGTGACGATCTACCAGATAGCTGGACTATTCGACACAGCCTACTCGAAGGCAGCCACAGCTCGCACAGCTGTAAATGGCTTCGCAACCACCGGAATTGTGCCATACAATCGTGGGGTGTTCGGAGAGGCTGATTTTGTGGGAACTGAACCGACTGATTTACCGATTGCACCAAGCAGTGATGGCAACGAATCCACATGTGCACCTGCAACATCTGGTCACGCAACATACGACGTGGCGACGGTAACGGGTAGTTAGGCAGCAAGCAGCCCAGACACTAGTGTTGGATCAGTTGACATTTTGCCAATAATACCACATGCATCGGGGTATGGCAAAAACCACTGATAATCGCCAACGTGGCTTCACAGCCATCGTAACGAGCTCTCCTACAAACAAGGCTTCAATAAACTGCTGACCAAATCCGGATCCACCCAAAGTAAAGCGACGGAAAGACCAGCCCATAAACCTTCGTTAGCACACTGCTTACCTACTGGTCATTCATTCACTAGGAAATAATCGCCTACCGACTCCAGTAATGCAACACAGCTAAGTGATGTCGATGAACTGGCTCGTCTGATTCTGATGGTAATGACGTGCCATGTATCACGACCATCAGTGTTGACGTGGATGTGCATGTCATGGTGTATGAACCGAGTGATGTGTCAGCCGATGAAACAGTCCATTATGAGATAATTAGCCCGGCCAGAAAAAGCGAAAAGGGTGACTATGTGCTGGTCAGGTTCGCCAAGAAGCAGCGGTGCTTGTATTACGCTGGCGAAACAGTACAGCGTAACAGCAGTGACGACGACGACGACATTCAGACGTGTTTCTTAAAACGAACACACATGCGTAAGGGTGCATCAACAGCGAGTTTCTGTTGGTCGAAAAAAGATTATTTGTCTTAGCTCCCTCGTTCCATCATAATGCGCAATAATGTAAAAATAACCAGGTACAGATGCCCTCTAAAGATGAGCAGACTGACCGCACAGCTGACAAGCTCATATTCCGGTGTGACTTGAAGACATATGAAAACATGTTATATTGCTTAAACACTAATCCTTAATAAAAGAAGACTTCACCTGTGACGATCGCTCTGACATTATGCGCAAATTGCGGATACCTTCTCCAGCTGGGGAAATTAAGAGTGCAGATGATACAATCATATGTTTGTGTAATGTGGTGATATAATCTGTTGCTGAAATGAAACCATACATTTACTATAAAATGAAAAAAAAAACACACCGCACACACACACACACACACACACACACACACACACACACACACACACACACACACACACACACACACACACACACACACACACACACACACACACACACACACACACACACACACACACACACACACACACACACACACACACACACACACACACACACACACACACACACACACACACACACACACACACACACACACACACTGCAATTGTAAATTTCAGGGTGCAGAACATAGTTTGTTAAGTATATCCATAGGTATTACTTGGGGCTTAAATGCTCTCACTCATATATATATATATATATATATATATATATATATATATATATAATTTTTATATATATATATATATATATATATATATAAACAAAGCCCACAACTGGAGGGAGAAGATTGCCCACAACGATAAGTGGAGGGAGAAGATTGCCCACAACGATAAGTGGAGGGAGAAGACTGTCCACAACGATAAGTGGAGAGAGAAGACTGCCCACAACGATAAATGGAGGGAGAAGATTGCTCACAACGATAAATGGAGGGAGAATATTGCCCACAACGATAAATGGAGGGAGGAGACTATCCACAACGATAAGTGGAGGGAGAAGACTGCCCACAACGATAAATGGAGGGAGAAGACTGTCCACAACGATAAGTGGAGAGAGAAGATTGCCCACAACGATAAATGGAGGGAGAAGACTGCCCACAATGATAAGTGGAGAGAGAAGATTGCCCACAACGATAAGTTGAGAGAGAAGATTGCCCACAGCGATTAATGGAGGGAGGAGACTGCCCACAACGATAAATGGAGGGAGAAGACTGCCCACAATGATAAGTGGAGAGAGAAGATTGCCCACAACGATAAGTGGAGAGAGAAGATTGCCCACAACGATAAATGGAGGGAGAAGACTGCCCACAACGATAAGTGGAGTGAGAAGATTGCCCACAACGATAAGTGGAGGGAGAAGAATGCTCACAACGATAAGTGGAGAGAAAAGATTGCCCACAACGATAAATGGAGGGAGAAGACTGCCCACAGCGACAAGTGGACGGAGAAGACTGCCCACAGTGATAAGTGGGAAGGAAAACAGTTGGGGCGGTGCAGCAGTGCACGACCTAGCATTGATACCCTTGTATAGGGTAACCTGGAGCAAAACGGCCCCTGGCTGATGTAAGAATGTCCCCCCCCTCACGTACACAAAATATGAAACTCTGAACATCCCCAAACCTGGGGCAACATGAATCTAACTTCTATCTGATGCCCACCACGAAAACTAGCAACACGAGACAGACGAAATTAAATCATTGTGTTAAAAAAAAAATTACATTCACTATTATATGCACTGATCTAATATTTTGCCTATAGTAAAAGGCTGAAACTCACTATATATAGGGGTGTGAATCATTGACTTAATTGGTTATATGATACTATTATTAATTAGTTGACATGTCAAACAATGCAAAATACAAGATGGGCAATAGGATGTTGTGTTTTGTATATATCATGTTAAGACACATGTGTCTGTGGGGCAAGACGATCCCCATGCATGTGGGGCAAGACGATCCCCATGCATGTGGGGCAAGACGATCCCCATGCATGTGGGGCAAGACGATCCCCATGCATGTGGGGCAAATTTGTGCGATTGTGCACTGATATTGTTAAACCATGCTACACATTTGATCATGTATGTGTATGTGTGTGTGTGTGTGTGTGTGTGTGTGTGTGTGTGTGTGTGTGTGTGTGTGTGTGTGTGTGTGTGTGTGTGTGTGTGTGTGTGTGTGTGTGTGTGTGTGTGTGTGTGTGTGTGTGTGTGTGTGTGTGTGTGTGTGTGTGTGTGTGTGTGTGTGTGTGTGTGTGTGTGTGTGTGTGTGTGTGTGTGTGTGTATGTATGTATGTACATATGTATGCATACATGTATGCATATATACGCACGCACGCACGCACGCACCACACGCGCACACACGCACGTACGCACGCACGCGCGCGCGCGTGTATTTATGTGATTTCTAATATTTCATTTGAAATTAACTAAAGTCGCCCTGATTTACATACACATTGTCTGCTTTGATTTTAGGTAAGGTGTTCTTGGTGCATTGGACGAGCCCAGAGAATTATTGAAAACAGATGTTCTTCAAATTAAATACACCAAACGTTAAATCTTTCTAACCATGCGACGCTATGTTCAAAACTATCGGCACTACTGTTGAATCATTGCTATCAGTGTTGTCGCTGCTTGCAAACACGATTGTTCTTATTTCGTTCGTCATGTGCCGCCTATTGAGGAAACGCAGCAGCAACATTTCTTGCCATCGGAGATTTGTTGTATGTTGTCGTAACAATTCCGATTGCCATGGCTGTTCAGTTCGGATATCCACACAGTTAGTGTGGACGTCTGCTTTCGGTTTGTACATCAACGTTGCCGCAACAAGTTGTTGCCAACAACTAACAACATCCACTTCTTTCGTTATCGGTGTCGAGCGCTTTGTTGCCGCCAGGTGGCCGTTCAAGCATGCGCAATACTGCTCTCAATATGGAGTGGCGAAGTTTGTCGTAATTTTGTGGTTGATAACCGCTGGTTTATTTATTTACCAATTTTCGGCTGGAATCTGGGTTGGGTTAACAACTGTAAATGTTCATATCATCATTTTTCCCGTCGTCACTAGCTTGTCTTCTCGCAATGGCGGCGATGTACGCCTACATTGTATACATTGTCGTAACGACGTCACGAACTGTTGAACCGACATCAGATGCCGCAACTAATGGTAAGTAATGGCGCCCAATTGGTTCGGCGACACTGCGTCGCCCGATCAATCGGACAACTAATCGCGCGTGTGAACGGGCCTTAAGTTAATAACAACGTCACGACGCTGCACCGCGGAGAATTACAGTTATATTACTTAAAGTAACTTGCACAGTTTGCACATACACACTTTGGGTCTGGCTGAGTTCGAGACAAAATCGTAGCGTTCACATTAAATTGTCGTCGCCTCGCTGTCGTCTGAGTTGCTACTAGCGCCAGGCGGCAGTCCTCTCCTATAGAATGACTCTATCTCGTGAGCAGTGATGGCCGATGTTACGATGCGTTCGTGTATGGGATTATGTGAATGGTTTATCTACGTCTTCGAGGTCCCCGGGACCTTAAACTTGTTTGGAATGCTTTTAGTTTTTCTATGAGTGTTCCGAGTTACGTGCGCTTTGTGAAATGCACGCTAATGCTTCGTCATAGTTCCACTGCGTGATACTAAAGGCTCGCTAATGCTTCGTCATAGTTCCACTGCGTGATACTAAAGGCTCGCTAATGCTTCGTCATAGTTCCACTGCGTGATACTAAAGGCTCGCTAATGCTTCGTCATAGTTCCACTGCGTGATACTAAAGGCTCGCTAATGCTTCGTCATCGTTCCACTGCGTGATACTAAAGGCTCGCTAATGCTTCGTCATAGTTCCACTGCGTGATACTAAAGGCTCGCTAATGCTTCGTCATAGTTCCACTGCGTGATACTAAAGGCTCGCTAATGCTTCGTCATCGTTCCACTGCGTGATACTAAAGGCTCGCTAATGCTTCGTCATAGTTCCACTGCGTGATACTAAAGGCTCGCTAATGCTTCGTCATAGTTCCACTGCGTGATACTAAAGGCTCGCTAATGCTTCGTCATAGTTCCACTGCGTGATACTAAAGGCTCGCTAATGCTTCGTCATAGTTCCACTGCGTGATACTAAAGGCTCGCTAATGCTTCGTCATAGTTCCACTGCGTGATACTAAAGGCTCGCTAATGCTTCGTCATAGTTCCACTGCGTGATACTAAAGGCTCGCTAATGCTTCGTCATAGTTCCACTGCGTGATACTAATGGCTCGCTAATGCTTCGTCATAGTTCCACTGCGTGATACTAAAGGCTCGCTAATGCTTCGTCATAGTTCCACTGCGTGATACTAATGGCTCGCTAATGCTTCGTCATAGTTCCAATGCGTGATACTAAAGGCTCGCTAATGCTTCGTCATAGTTCCACTGCGTGATACTAAAGGCTCGCTAATGCTTCGTCATAGTTCCACTGCGTGATACTAAAGGCTCGCTAATGCTTCGTCATAGTTCCACTGCGTGATACTAAAGGCTCGCTAATGCTTCGTCATAGTTCCACTGCGTGATACTAAAGGCTCGCTAATGCTTCGTCATAGTTCCACTGCGTGATACTAAAGGCTCGCTAATGCTTCGTCATAGTTCCACTGCGTGGTACTAAAGGCTCGCTAATGCTTCGTCATAGTTCCACTGCGTGGTACTAAAGGCTCGCTAATGCTTCGTCATAGTTCCACTGCGTGGTACTAAAGGCTCGCTAATGCTTCGTCATAGTTCCACTGCGTGGTACTAAAGGCTCGCTAATGCTTCGTCATAGTTCCACTGCGTGGTACTAAAGGCTCGCTAATGCTTCGTCATAGTTCCACTGCGTGGTACTAAAGGCTCGCTAATGCTTCGTCATAGTTCCACTGCGTGGTACTAAAGGCTCGCTAATGCTTCGTCATAGTTCCACTGCGTGGTACTAAAGGCTCGCTAATGCTTCGTCATAGTTCCACTGCGTGGTACTAAAGGCTCGCTAATGCTTCGTCATAGTTCCACTGCGTGGTACTAAAGGCTCGCTAATGCTTCGTCATAGTTCCACTGCGTGATACTAAAGGCTCGCTAATGCTTCGTCATAGTTCCACTGCGTGATACTAAAGGCTCGCTAATGCTTCGTCATAGTTCCACTGCGTGATACTAAAGGCTCGCTAATGCTTCGTCATAGTTCCACTGCGTGATACTAAAGGCTCGCTAATGCTTCGTCATAGTTCCACTGCGTGATACTAAAGGCTCGCTAATGCTTCGTCATAGTTCCACTGCGTGATACTAAAGGCTCGCTAATGCTTCGTCATAGTTCCACTGCGTGATACTAAAGGCTCGCTAATGCTTCGTCATAGTTCCACTGCGTGATACTAAAGGCTCGCTAATGCTTCGTCATAGTTCCACTGCGTGATACTAAAGGCTCGCTAATGCTTCGTCATAGTTCCACTGCGTGATACTAAAGGCTCGCTAATGCTTCGTCATAGTTCCACTGCGTGATACTAAAGGCTCGCTAGTAGTAAGTGGAAGGTTCTCATACCCCCAAACTATCATCACGTGACCAAACATCAAAGGTAAAACACCCTAATATCGCCCAATTTTTCTGAGTGCGCGCAGCCAATCAGATCGCCGCAGAGCGCCCCCTGGCGGTCGTAGCCGAGCGTGCGACGTAAGCGCCCCCTAGCGACGGGAGGAGGAACGAACATTGACCTAGTTACGTTTTTACCGAAGGGTCGTTAACCTAGTAAGGAGACGAACACAATCGTACGGTGCACACGTGTTTTATTGAATACAACAAAGCGGCAGCAGCAGCAGCAGCAGCAGCAGCAGTACAAACGAGGCGATCGTATGCGATTGGATACAACGAGCCGGGTATGATGAAGATGAAGATGAAGCGGAGGCGACTTGCGAATGGTGACCATCGCGCCAGAGGTCGCGAACTTACGGGTGTCTCCACCGCGCCAGAGGTTCGAGGGCGAGCTTACGGGTGGAGCGACCACCGCGCCAGAGGCTCAGTATGATACGTTATAGTACGGTATACCCTTTTTCAGCAGGTTGATCCAATCGAACACGCGACAATCTTTAGCGACCAGATCGGTGTGGAAAGCGTTGACGAAAGTTCTCATAGGAGCGCCGTTACAACGAAGCATGATATAAGTGATGCAATATTGTCCGCAAACGTTAGACAGAGGACTCTGGATTCTCGTGCTGTTATGAGTCCACTCGGAACAGTGTTTGTTCAAGAAGGTGCGGAACGCCGCGTGACGAGGCGGCAGACCGTACGAACAGAAGTATTCGCCGCGCCCGTCGGAGGACAGGTACAGTGCTATCCAGTGTTCGCCCGGTTCGTCGCCGTCGTCGGTGTTGCACACGAAGGCGATCGGCAGAGCGTCAATTGTTGCAGGCAGTCCATCTCGGGGTACGACGCCGCCAAAGACGGACGCGGTCTTCGGATCCCTCGCCAGTAGACGGGTGATCTGCAGGGTGTCCATCTCAGTAGTCGTAGATGATGTTGCGGTTCTTGTCGATTTCCAGCACGGACTCGAATTCGGCGTAGGCGACGACGTTCACGGTGGTCCGAAGCGCTTCTCGGAAATGAAATTCTAAGCGCAGGTTGCCCTTTTGTACCAGATTAAAGCAGGGACCGTCGCACTGGTCGGGGGTAAGGTCGAAACAGAAGAAGGTGTAGCCGTCTCGATACTCGTCGCGAGTCAGACCGTTCCCCTCGTCCTGCCATATCTTGCTGGTCGAGGTGAACATGCTCGCGTAGCTCCTGGCGAAGAGGTCCTCTGCGAAGTGGGGCTGGAAGGGTTTGGCGGGTATCTGACGACCGTCCACGTACACGGAGACGAAGCTGATGGCGTTGTTCTTGGCGTGAAAGGGGTTTGTGGCGTACGTGCCGTTGTAGGCGTCGTTGTCGATGCAGCACAGTACGAGACGTTTCGGCAGGGAGCCGAGGAACAGGTTCTCGTGCGTGTGCGACAGAGCGCCCGTGGGAATGGAGTACACCTTGCATTCGACGGGTCGTAACGCATACTTGACCGTGGCCCGTTCCATAGCCATGATGTGAGCCTTCTGCACGGCCGCAGCGATGGTGGCCTTCTTGACGAACAAGGACGCGTTGACGACGACTATCTTATACTCGTGCGCTCCACCGGCTATCAGCGCAAACGCGGGCGTGCTGCGCACCAGTCGCAACTTGATGTCGACGCCGTTGATCAGGAATTTATCCTGCAGAAACATATCCACGTGGAGACGATCCATCATGTCGACCACGCGACTGCCGGCTATGTAGTCTCGTCGAGTCACGAACCCGGGGTTAGGATCGGGTCCGGCGGCTAGCTCGGAGGCGTGCATGCGACTAGCCTTGTCCTTGTACCACAGCTGATTCGTCAGCTGCGTCGACTTGGCATCGAATCCGTAACTCAGCAGCGTCTCTATGTAGGATCGATACGGGTACGAGTTGGAGGACGAAGAGGTCACGAGCGTGTCGTTCAGGGAGAGGTCGATGTGGCTGAACAGCGAATGCAAGAAGTTGTTCACCGGTCCCACGGGCTCGGCCGCATCGAGAGGGGCACCGTCGGCGCGCGTCACCTTCACCTGCAAGTGGAGCATCGTGTTGGCGAGATCTATGTAATCGTTTCCCGATCCGGGGATGAAGAATTCGATCGGTCCTCCAGAGTCCAGAGAGGCCCTGGGTTGATGTTCCACCACGTGACTGTCGACGATGGAGTTCTGAGTGGGGGGTACGGTAAAGAGATCCAGCTCGGTCTTGACTCCCTCGCACGACTGTCTATGCACGAACGCCATCTTTGTCGGCGTCGTCGAATATGTCGGCAGTGCGTTTCGGGGACGTCCGTTTCTTGCGGCGGCGCTTTCCTGTAGTGAATGTCGCCTTTGCGGCCGCTCGTTTTATACGTTTACCAGGAGGGGCTCGAATACTGTTTTTCACGGCGTCGGTGACGCGTCGTGTGGCAGCCGTTTTTATGTTCTGGCCCGATAAGACGTCGCCGGCTATGCGAACGCCGGTCTTCAACGCTCCCCTGCCCAACGCCACGGCACCTCTCTTGATGAGCGGCATGGCGCTGCGCAACAGACTGCCGAACAGACTGCCCAGTCCGTGACCTCGCTGGTATTGCGCACCGGCGAAGTAGGGCAGCGCACCGCCAGCCTGGCGTGCGTAATAATCGTTGTAATTCATCAGAACAGTCCGGACCTGCGTCGACGAAAATGAAGCGTCACCGTCACTCTGCCGTATTCGAATGGCACGCGCCGACCCATGTCGTCCCTTATATCCACCTCGATCGAGTCGAAGTGCGAGTACGACAGGGGTACGTAGTGCACGTTAGTGAAACGAGCGGACACCCTGTCACCGTTACGTCCGCTAATCGGAATGGGTCGCAACAGAGGTGCGAGAGTGTCACCCACTATGCGAGACTCCACGATGTTCGTGTAGACGTATAGGGTGTCGAACCCCTGTGTCAGGTTCACCACATCTTCGGCCTCGAAGTGGAAGGGATACGACGAGTCGGAAGGGTTGGAGTCCATGGTGGTGGAGGATGACGCCGTAGCCGAGTCGCTGGCTACGGGTTTACGGAATCCTAACATGGACGCCGTCGTGGGGTGCGGTATGGTGAACAGGGTGTTCGCTGTCATGTGTAACGTCATTTTCTGAGTGACGGAACTATAGCTCATTTGCGCCTGCGTATTCGACGTCCTCAGATTGTACAGTCCCTTGTTGACGTGATACATCAATGTTAACGGATCGTCGTAATACCCACACGACAACTGCGTACGTCGGTACGTGTGCGGAGCATCGACCGGGTTGAGGAATAACCAGGCATCGTTCTCTGTGACGTTGTACCAAGTGTGCGGATACTGGATTTCGGCCAATCCACACTCCCACTCGCCGGTCAGATCGATGCGTTGAGGTAAGTGCGTGACGTAATGGGTCAAGGTGTTGTCGGGGTGCATCTCCATGGAAGCGTTGCTGGGCAGCGTCATGTAGAAATCAGTCGCCATTGCGTCTCAACGTGGGATTGGGCAGCAGGTAACCCAAAGAACTACTCAGCAGAGCCGTCCACAGATTAGAATCGCCGTTACCTGTCGTCAGGTTGTAAATGCTGATCAGAATGACCGTGTACAGGACGACGACCTGACACAGAAACACGATCTCCTCTTTGGGACACGCGGTACCGAAAATATGCCAGGGAGTGCTGTCTGGCTCGTTCGATGCAGCGTCGGTACAATCCTCCTTCTCCTCCTCCTCCTCGTCTATGGTGGTGGTGGTGGTGCAGGTCGGTGGTGGTGGTGATGGTGTCTCGTCGTGTGCCATTTCCCGAATGCAGTGTCGTCATGTGAGCGGCTAGTCTTTATAGTTGACGAGTCCCTTGGCATCGATCCAGCTGTTGAAGTGGGAGGAATAGCCGAACCATTTCACCAAAGCTTCCTTTCGTCTACCAACCGTACGGCGTTTCAGTACCGCTTCAACACGGTACACTTTATCAAAGGGTACCGTCACCTTCTGCAGCTCCAGTTCGTAGAAGGTACCCTCCAGCACTTCGCCGAGATCGTCCCGCAAGCGATACACGGGTGGATCGGAGGGGTGAACCTCGTGTATCGTGAACAACTCTTCGCTCCAGTTCGTCTCGTAGCCCTTTTCGAACGTGCGTTTGTACTTGCTGACACGCACGCGATCAGACACGCGCAACTTGGGCACGCCCTTACCGTCGTGACCGTACAGACGTTGCCACACCTGTTCTTGGTTCTGTGCATTCACCTGTGACGGCGCCATTGACGCGTTTGACCTTCGACATGTCTACGAGATCGGCCTGCCACTGCTGATGCATACCACCCACGATGACTTGTCGTCTCTTGAAATGACGTCTCGCTGGTTTGTGTAAGGTGTAGGCGTCCTGTGCCGACAACCACGCCTTGACGGTCTTCTGTGGCAGGCGCGTGACGCGTCGCAAGCCAGCGACGCCGCCATAACTGCCTACCTTCGTGGGATCGAAGTAGACCTCGCTCATGGAGCGTTCTCCCCTCTGAGCCATCAAAAGAGGTGGAGGCTCGATGTGTTGACGGGGGCGGTGCCGTTGACTCCGGAGTCCCAGTGCTGACGAATGACGAGGAGCACGCCGACGTGAACTAGGACGCACACTATGGCACCCACAATGACAGCGGTGGAACAACAACGGTCTAGCGGAGTAACCATAGTCGGAATAACACCTGTTGTATAAGAATGCCGGCTGCAACGTCTCCCAGCAAGGTAAGTCCTTCGAACAATAGCGCAGCGACGATGGAACGGTATGCGTCCTGTGGATCGATGAGCATGACGAACACTGTGCTACGGAGACGCGTCGTACCACCTTATACGTTCTTCCATCCAGCCAATGACGACGAAGCCTTGCGCGATGTGGGGGGACGGTGGATGCACGGATAAGGAATGGTCCATTCGTCGAGCAAGGGGGGTTCGAATAACGCCTGTTGCATAAAACTCTGGAGTATACCGTGAGCAATCATGTAAAGTCCACTGATAAATATCGCACCGACGACGGAACGGTACACGAGGTCCTGTGGATCGGGCGACATGACGAACACTGTGCTACGGACACGCAGCGTACCATCCTATAGGTTGTCCCAACCAGCCAATGACGACAGAGCCTTGCGTGATTCGGGGGGTGGGGTGGGCATGGTATGTTCCATTCGACGGCTCCGACGGATGAGGGGTGTCCAACTTAGCGATCTTCGTGCACTACCTGCAGCAGCAGCACGCGGAGTAGCACTGGACCGTCGAGAGGGAGTGATCGACGACTCCGGACGTATGTCGGCTCTCCTGGAGACGTTACCGACCAACGTCATGGGTAGGTTTATGGCACGGAGTTGTCGTGCGAAAGGCTGCCAACCCGTCGGAGCGGTCTTTCTCTTACGCAACAGATCGTTAACGAGATCCACCACGTTACTTCCGACAACCGGCACGCCCTCGTGTATCAGTTCGCCGCGAGCGGTCCACTCGACATCTCTCTTGAGATGCTCCATCAAACGGCTGGCCTTGGCCCGCATGGTCTTGGGAACGGTGGCCAATACGGTGGCCTCCAGTCCGCTAATAGGAGCGCGGACTGCACCCTCCGACCCCGACTCCGACGCCACCTCCGACTCGTTCACCGTGACCACGCGTAGCGGTTCCTTGATGCGTTTATCGGCCAAGACGTTGTACCGCTGCAACACCTGATTATACAGGGTCACCTTGGTCCCGTCGTCTAGGTCCGTTCTATCTAGGATGGTCTTCATCTCGTCATCGAGGGCTTGCACCTTCCTGCCTAAGGTGTCGGTCGCGGGTGGGGGTGGGGGTGACCGAAGCGTGTCCAACAGTCGCGGGTCCACCAAGGCCATCTTGCGTGCGTGCTCCATGTATCTACCTTTTGGACAGCACCTGTCGGAGCAAGGGTAGCAAGACCGAACTTGCCAACGGTGCTAGGAAGGCCGATAGGAAACCGCCGCTCTGTCCCTCGCCAATCTGCGGTTGCAGCAAGAGGCGTCTTCTCCTGGCAGCGGGCGTTCGTCTATTAGCCAACTCGCGTAACTTCGTCCTGTATTTATTCAATCGTTGCCTCTGTAAAGCGGTCAATGGAATGTTCTTTGTTAGTATGTTGTAGGCACACTCGGCTAGTGCACACAGCAGTTCGGAGTCGGCGTTGGCGATTATGGCCTTTTTAATTCTGTTGTTCTTGACTCTGGCCAGAGCCTGTATGCACACGATGTGTCTCTTCACCAGGGCAGACATGATGCGAATGAAGAGACTATCCACACACTCGGTCGTTTTATACCTTCGGCAGGTAGACGTACTGAACACCGTCGTCTGGAAAGATAGCCGTGCGCAGACGCATGTCCTCGGGCGTGTCCTGTTTGAGATCGACCAATAGATAACCGTACGGTACCGTCGTGGCGTCTTTAAACGCCTCTTGCACGAACTTGCCGCGTCCCGGATACATCTGCCGAGCCAAGGTCGCCATCTGCGATGCGTCACGTGGATTCTTGAACACCACCATGTACTGCGAATTCAGACTGATGGTGCGACTCTCTTTGTTTTTAGGGAACAGGTTCTGTACGAGATACATCACGGACGTGTTCCTGTGGTGACTTTTTTTAGTGAACAAGGTCGTGACCCGTTCGTCCGTTTCTGCCATGAGATCGTCTATGACGATGAGGTTCCTCGTTGTCGGAGCGAACATGGCCGCCGTCGGTAACCCTTCCTCGAATCGCACGTGACCCAAGTCCGTCGTTGCGTAAGCCTCTTGCCATTCTCCGTAACACCACGTTATTTGTTGGGGCGGCGGATCGATCATCGCAGCGGCGTGACGCAACATACGCGTCACGAAAGTACTCTTGCCGCACCCCGTCGGTCCGGCGACGATGCACGTGAAGGGGTGTTTCCATCGTGCATCCATGACTGCGTGTGAAACGAGTGCAGCGTGCATCGCCTTTTCTATACGTCCACCGGACCCGTGGTCACCCCGTCCTCGTGCACCACGCGTTTGGCGTAAAAGAAGGTGAGTGCATCCCGCGTCTGCACGTACGTCATCACGGTAGATTTATGCACCCGGAAACCACGGTTCGATCCACCTCCGCTCCGACGGTTGGTGAGCACCGCCAGGAACGCGTCCTTGTCGATGTTGTTGTGCCGTTTGCTCAGTCCTTTGGTGCTGTACTTGTCGGTGGCTCCGAAACAATAGTACGTCTTGCTACACAACCCCACGAACCCGGCACCGGACCACTCGACCTTGAACAGACCCGGTGTCCTCTTGTCGAACGCTCTTCGCGCCTTACAGCACGCCTCGTCTCCGACCCACGGTCGATTGGCGAGACGACAGCGCACGTAGTCGTTCCGATGATCGTCGCAACATTCGGACGGGAGCCATTCGGATCGATGTCGGAAATAATGGTCTCGTAGTTCCGGGGTCACGAGGTCGTCGACGGACTCGCCGGCCAAGGCCAAATAGGCGGAATCCGTATCCATCTCGCAGTACTCGAACAGAGGGCGCTCCACGTATCTGATGATGAAGTCGTAATAGAACTGCAACATGCGCATCTTGGCGTACTGCAGAACGAAGAATCCCACGTGTACGGGTAGGGTGTACTTGACGGTTTTCTTGTTCAACTCTATCTCGTACGCATCGTCGACGACGATATCGAGTTGTCGGAACCGTTTATCGTTGACCAGGAGCGATGCCGCCTTCTCCGTGCAGTAGCTGACATCGCGATGTCGGTCGACGTTGGTGATGGTCTTTCCGTAGCCCGAGTTCCCCAGCAACTTCATGGTGTCCGCGATGATGGTCTTGTCTCGGTGAACGTCGCCCTCGCGTCGGGCCTTGGACACTGCATCGCCGAACCGCCGGAAACACGGAATAGGATCGTATTCGACGACCTGGTACACGTGCAGTACCTCGAGACCGTGGTCCAGATACCATCGCAGCAGTGGCGTTGCGAGCAGTATCTTATCGCCGCAATAACTACCCACGAGCATGCGTCGCGGAGTCTTCATGATGTCGTGTTCTTCGGCGTATCGGCGCATGAACGGGCCGAGATCCTCGCGCATCAGACCGATGTTCTTGAACACGGGCTGCATCTCGGCAAAGTGCGCGCGCAATTCTTCCGGTACGCGTATGTCGCACTCGATCATGCCGAACACGGTTCCTGCACGCACTCCGTTCAGGATCTGTTGTGACGTCATCGTCCATCGCACGTGTCGACGTCGGGGAAATGCTGCATCCACACACTTGCGTACGGCCGGGGTTCGTCTCATCTCTTTCCACTCGCATTCCCACAACTCGACGACTGTGACAAAGTGTCGTAGGTAGGCGGTGGTCTTTCGGGTCTCGGCGAGCAGTTGCGCCATGGGTTTCCCGTTGACGGCGTTCACCTCTTCTCGGTTGCACGAGCAACCGTTGAAATAGCACCCTTGGAACTGATAAGCCGTCTTCGTCTCGCTGCACCATCCGTCCACCCGATGTTTGCCTATTCTCTTCTCTCGTCCGTTGATCTGATGCCGTATGGGACGTCCCGTGCGTTCGGATTCCCACGTCAACCATTCTCCAGCCATCTGTCCGTACAGCTGCGCCGATTCGGGGCGGAAGTCCTTCTCCGCTCGTCGTCGCGTGTACCATCCCATAGGCATGTCTTGCATGAGCGACCACAGGTACAGTGCGTTCGCATCGTATCCGACGATCGCTCGACAAGGACGCGTCGCCTCTCCGTACTCGTTCTGACGTAGCGTGGTGACCCCTTTCTCGTGATAGCGATGAAAGATGATCGAAGGCCCGCCTACAATGTTCTCTTTGACGAGGTCGTGCAGGTCTTTATTCTTCTCGTTGAAGATGGTAAAGTAGGTCTTCTCTGGGAGGTCGTTGAACAGGTACAGCAGGGTCAGACCGGGTACGCTGATACCTTGCTTGAACATGTCTATTCCCCGTTGTCGATAGAACGCGAACTGTCTGTCGATGGCCTGTAGAAAGGGAACCACGTCCCGGTTGTTGTACCAGACGAGAAAGTCGCGCAACGTCGTCATGCCATTGACGCGCCAGGCCTCCTGACAACCGGCGTAATCCTCGTCTGAAATACCTTCGTTCTTCAGTCGACTGAAGAAGGCCTCTTTCGGTGGAAGTGCGGTGTCGTCGAGTCTCTCCAGACGGTCCATGTACTCGTACGGGAAATTACCTTTCGTCACCTCGCATCCGTACGCTTTCAGATACTTGTCGTAGCTGAACCCGGGGGCTATGTAGTTGATCATGTCTAGGAATTTCAGCTGATCCGTCGAAAGACACATGAAAGTGTTGTTGCGTTTGATGACGAACATTGACCCGACGCCGTCGTTCTCGTCTTTCTTGTTGCCCTCTTGCTCCCTCTCGTCCTCGTCCTCGGCCTCGTCTTGTTCCACGGTGTTTGAAGTCGTCAGGAAGTACGGTATGAGGAACTGTTTGATGGCATTGAGATCATACTTCCCCGAATTGAACCCGATGACAGGTAACTGACGCATCCATCCATACAGTTGTCCCATCAGCGTTTTGTACGGATTGGTTGTCGGTCGAGCTTTCTTCTCGGTGGCCTCCCGTGCAGCTGCCTCCCGTGCAGCCTCCTCCCGTGCGTCCCATTTCGTCAGCTCTTCTGCGAGTTGTTCCAACACACGATCGTATGAGTCTTTGATCTTGTCGTACGCGGCCTCACTCATCGATTGCAGGATAGTCATCATGGTGCTCACCAACTTGTTGGTGTCTCCGTCCGTGACGATGCATGTCACCTGTTCGTGTCCGGGTACGTTGGATGCCACGCTGACGCTCAGCGGGACGTGACGCGCAACCCAGTGAACCTGGGCACTGTCAGACGGAAGGTGTTCGGTGTCGAACCAACACTCGAAGTCGAAGGTGGCTCGGTACGGATAGTACTGCAACGCTTCGGTCACTCGGATGTTCTCGTCTGCCAGACGTTCGAACACCGATGGAGTCGAATGGTACACGCCACCAGGATAGACTCGGCGCACACCCCCCGTACACGTGCTCTCGTGGTTGCGTAGACTCCATGCGTCTTTCCACAACGAGTCCCCACACTTCCGACATCTGTACGAGTGACAGTACATGCGTCTATCCTGGATGAGGGAAAAATGCGTCCCGTGAAGATTGAGGTAGAGTGTGTCAGGGTACTTACATACCGAGCGACGAACGAGTTCTGCAGTTGGCTTTCCATCCTCTCCATCCGGTGGTACGAGACTGTACACGCACACATTCGTTTGGAACGTGGTCTCGACACGATAGAGGTCGTCCATCGTGACCCCGGCAAATGCTTCCATGGGTACGCCGTCTTGGGCGTAAGTCTCGTACAGCGTCTTCACAGCTGGTTCCAATCGACGACTTTCACATCCTCGATGCAGGGCCAGACATCGGAAGAGACACAGGTTATCATTGTACCTTTTGCTATACTTGGGCTCCTTTTCCAACGCGATGACGGCTCTGTTCTTCTTGATGTACATTGGAAGGTCGGTCATTCCTACACATCCTATCGGGTGTTCGATGATGCGATTGACGAAAAATGTGACATTGGTCACGAGTTCGCACACCCACGCCGAGTCCGGTCTTTGATTGATGGCCCATTGCAAGACGTCGGTTTCTCGGATGCGTTCGAGGAACTTATCAAAGTCCTTGCTGTTGGTGATCAGACTGGGCTCATCCAGGTAGCGTCCACAGCAGTTGCACGAGGGATGGTAGTACTTGTATTGACCCGTGTTCTTGTTCCTCAGAATGAACCCGTAACTGAGGTTAATCTTGAATGCGTTGGTCTGTTCCTGGAACACGTCCTTCAACGGCGTCTCTAGAACGGTCGTGTCTAGCGTCGTTAATCTGTAATCGTACCTGCACTGGAGAGGACCTCTCGATACACGTGTGCGTATGGTCGACCAGTGCGCTCGTACGACATCTAACAGTTCCGTCGACAGGTTGTCGGCGAAGGGGAGTCGAGCAGGTGGGTCTACGGGGTCTGCATCGGTAACGAGTGGATGGTTGGGTGTGGTGGCTTCCCTGATTGATCTCTTCGGTGATGGTGGCTTCGTGACGTCGTCGGTACACGCTATTCGCGCGTGTCTGGTCAGGTGACCGAGTCTAATGAACTTCTTTCCACATTTCGCACATGTGTACACTGGGGTCTGTTTTCTATTACTTCTACTGCTGCTGCTGCTACTGCTAAGACGACATACGGACCTCACATGTTGTTGCAGATCGTCCCATATGTCAAACGTTGCATCGCATTTACACGAATATTTCGTTCGCTTTGCCTGGTCGCTAGGTGGCACCTCTATTGGCACCTCTAGTGGCTGCGCCACCGAATACGTGTGTTCAGTCACCGCCGGTGTCGCATGACTCGCTAGGTGGCGTTTTAGCGCTGCATACGTGTCGAGCACCAGTCCGCAGTGACGACATTGGTGACGTTTCATGATGCTCTACGTGTCTACAACTGAGAGAGAGCGGTCCTTAGTACAGCTATATAGTACGTGTGGTGGTGGTGGTGGTGGTGGTGGTGTTGGTGGTGGTGGTGGTGGTGGTGGTGGTGGTGGTGGTTGGTGAAGGGTGTATGACCTAAGGTGTGATCCTGTGGTATTGGCTACTGTGTGTCCGACTATCGATGGCTACGGGTTCTCTTTCAACTATATATATATATATATATATATATATATATATACCGTGGCAACACAACTGACAACACGTTTCATTCATTGTATGATGTTTTATTGAGTATATACTGACATAGACATAGACATATACATAATATACATATACATATACACGGTTAGACTTATATAATTACTATGATGATGACTTGTTGGTTTGCGGGATTGTTACATCCTCGACAGTGACCACTAGCTTACGTTCGGTTATCGACACGCCAGTGGCTAGTAACATGGTTATTAACTTGTGGGTTTTTACACCACGACAGAGGTTACGTACAATGATGGTGATGATGTACTATATAGGTCGGTATGTGTATATATATATATATATATATATAGCTATTACTCTATGTCATGCAACTACAATATGAAAGAGACTAAATACAATAAAAGAGAGCTACTAAACACCATACAGTTCGACACGTTACACTAAGAAAATTCGGGGGTTTCAATCATGAAATCAACAATTATCTGAATTAAATTATGTACTGTGCGTCTCCTCTCGTCTCTTGCTAGCACGGGTGCTTCCTCCTCCTTCTCCTCCTCCTCCTCCTACATAAAAGAAATAGGTCTACTGTTCATCGTGTGTTGATATGATATATTCTAGTATCATCACCACTATTTCCCGGCATGCACGCCTACGCAGTTCAACCGGTGACACAGGTACGTCATCCTACAGAACAAATTAAAAGATACTAATATTCCACTCCATATTACGTATTACAACAACAACTACTACTACTACTACTACTACTACTACTACCTACTAACTCGGTTATGTTTACTAATAATAATATTCTGTTGACGACGTCATATACGTGGCGTTCAATACTCCAGCTCGCTTCCGAATGCTGACTGGGAGTACGGGTGCCTCGTCGTCGTACACTTCATTCTACATAACAACAACAATACTACTACTACTACTACTACTACTACTACTACTACTACTACTACTACTACTACTACTACTACTACTAATGTTCATATACCGTGGTTATAAGTACATACATACTGCCTACTACTACTAATACTACTACTACATACTACCGACTACTGTTCATAACATACTACTGTTCACGGCAGTCGTCGGATAGCGCAACGCGCGTATTTCATTAGTATTTCTTGATATGGTGCCGACAGCATGGTGACTGCTAGTGATCTGCACACGTCCACAGTTACTTCTTCTACTGTGGACGGAGCGGTTGCCCTCCACTGCGCCACTATTACGTCGGCAATGTTATTCTGCATTTCTAAAAAACACACCTTTCTCTCATCTGTTTCTTCTTCTTTGGTCGACGTCGACGGCTTCGGGTCCTCGATGGTCGATCGCTTCGGGTCCTCGATGGTCGACGACTGCAGGTCCTCGGTCGACGTCGACTGAGTGATCGTAATCGGCTGTGTTTTGGTGTTTTTGTCCGGTATCCGGATGTGTTCGCCGTCTGCTTTCACAACGACGGTTTCATCAGGGAAGACATAGAGTATGGGTATTGTCTTGTCTTCGTGTGTGTTTTGTGTCAGTGGTGGTGGCGATGCGGGACTGTATGTAAAATTGTCATCGTTCTCTTTCTCGTGCGCTGGGGATGAGGCGATAGCATCCTCATCCACATCGTCGTAGTAATGAGGGGGGGTTCTGATGATCCACCCATCATCGGAGACAGTCTCCGACGAGGATGAGGCGATAGCATCCTCATCCTCTTCATGATGGTTATGAGGGGGGGTGTTGAGGATGGAATCATCATCGACGACGATGACGACAGACTCCGAGTCCGAGTCCGACGATGACAAGGATTCATAGATCGGTCCCCACGGTAGCTCCAACAACTCCTCCTGGTTTGCTGGTGGCGAGTCGCAGCGGTCCTCCACCACCACCACTCTGGTGTCGCCGTCTGTTGGGGTTGGTTTCTGTCTTTTCCGTGATGGCGTCACTTCATCCTCGTCATCGGCGTCGTACAGGTCAGTCAGCTGTCGTTTGTACGCTCTCTGCAGCTGCGTCAGACCCGTCTATTGAACAGAAAGAACCAGTTACATTCGGCATGTTTTCATCCGCGTAGCCCTGTCTATCTTCGTATCTTTCGTACATACTCTTTCTAACCAATTCTGTCACTTGGTTACGCCATTTCATAGTCCCACACGTTGCGATGACATCTATAGATAACCACCGCAAGACGTGCATGACCATGCTGGACGATGGTACGTAACGATCATTATCGTCATTTAAATTCATTATGCGTTCCACCTCGTCACTGGCATATCGCACGCTGGCGACCTCTAGTGCCTTATAGAAAATATTTTCATTCGTCATGGCTTCGGATCGATCCCGTATCCTATCTAAACCACTCACCGTGGCCTCCATATCATCGCTACTGCTACTGCTACTGATATCCTCCTCGTCATCTGATATCATAATTAATGGTGGCGGTGAACAGCTGTCCGCCGCGGAGGAGAATAGTATCTCCGAACTATTAGCATGTAACCATTGCATTACCTTAGAGCGGCTCTCAACGTCGATGACGTCACTACTTCCGGTCGCAACTGCAGTGGCCGCAGCGGCGACGGTAGCGGCAGCCTGTCGACAGAACGATTCACACTGTGACTACTTCCATGTCTGACACCGTGTAGTTTACATACTGCCCCGCCAGGCGTTTCCGAATGGTCACCATTACGTGGGCCCCCCGCAAAATGTCCAGTGCTGCATACCGCTCGGCATCTGACTTCATGTTCATGTAATCGTTAGCCGTGTATCCTAACACCTGGACAGCCTTGGCGTTAAATAACGTTGCCCACACTTCACTCCCGATGACGTCTTGTAGGAGGATACGCATAGCGAACTGATACACTACACCCCGCTGCCATCGATGGATCGGACACACAAAGCCATTGTTTTCAGGACTCACACGTTTGTTACACTGCTGACATGATGGATACACGATAAATTTGTCTTGAACAGCACATTGTACTATGGTTAACGGCCGTCTAAATATATAAGTACCGTTACCTACCTGCTTCTCCAGTTGGCTCACTGTCATCATCATATCGGCTTCTTGGGCGGCCATTTTCGTTCTCTGCTGATGCTGGCGGTAAGTCTCGACGTGTGCTGTGGATCGGAAATGCGGTTGTGTGCCTCGTTCACTCTGCGTCGGGTTTATATACACCTCCCACTGTCTATGGCGCGCTTTCTTATCGCCAACCCTTGGTCGAGCGCGTGATGCTGATGCTGGATGTATGCTATCTCGTTGTACTCTGTTCATCGGTCTTGTGATCGTCTGGCGGGAGTCTGATGTAATCGAATGAACTCGCGTACTCGCATGAGTATATTTCCTAGCATGTTCTGACCGGCTTGACCACTGTATGTCAGTGCGCCCCAGTATCCTTCCCGACTCTTGACCCATTCCTGCAACTGGGAATACCCAGTGTCTAGCAGTCGTTTACGTAGGGTTGGATCGCGATATTTAACAGCAACTAACGCATACATTAGTGAATATCGTTGTTTGTCCCATGCTGCTCGTAAATGTTCTTTTTTTCGTATGCTCTTGCTGAGGTGTTTCGCCTGTAGACCCGTGCGCGTGGACAGCATTTTTTCTGCGGTCTGCACGTCACCATGATGCATGCATTTCCGCCATTGGTACGCGCTTTCGACGCTGGTGAATTCTATGTTCCACACGTGTATCCTGCACGCGTAGAAATTGGACAGAAATTGTTTGCCGCCCCTGAAGCGTATGGCACGGTTCATGGTGACTTTATAACGTTAAAATGTACAGTTACTGTCTTAACTACACGCCGTTCTAGCACTGTCGAGTACATAACCCCCACTTTTTCCTTGCGTGATGGATGCCCGGTGTCGGTAAGCTGACAGTTGCCGGCCGCTTATCTGTTTTCTGATTAGTGTGGTATTGTTCCGAGGCTGACGTCAGTTGTCTGGCTTATTTCTAGCATGCTATATAAGTCGGCTGAGATCGTCGTGTCGTCATCACATCCGCCATTGCCTTCGACGACGACCTTCAATTCACCATGCCTGTGCTTCAGGTCCGCGACTTTGCCAATTTTTTGGTTGTTATGGAGACGCTACCTCTACTGGGTTGTGTGTGAGTATTTCTTTTATATATTTATTTATTTATTTATTTATTAATATTATACTTTCATAGCTCTACATAGTTCTACATAGCTCATACCTGTTTTTCGATTAACATACTGTTCTATCGTTCCTGTGTATACATGTCTCGCTAAGTGTTCGTCGAATCCACGTTCCAAGTTCCATATGTAGCGGCTTGCCTAGCGATAACGTCTGCCAGTCGATCGGTTTCGTATTACCTATCTCTCTCTCTCGTTGCTTGGTTACGTCTGTTATATATATATATAGATGCCTATGCATGTTCTCACTCTGATTGCTTTACTTACAGCATACCTCGATTTTACTGGGCGTGCGTGCTCATGGAGCTGTTAGACGTGACAGTACAGCGCCGGAGCTGTCAGGCGGTCGTGCTATTTCGAGAGGACCTGTACGACAGCGATTTGCTGACAGCATTCGCCGAGCATGTGAGCCGTTGGCGCCATGTCATGTCGGACATCTGCTTCCACTACGGCCCTGGCTTTCGCGCCCCTCCGACCACGCAGGAGTCGTGGGACGACGACGCCGACGACGAAGACATCGAAGATGACGCCGATTTCCGTGCTGCTTTCCGTGCCCATATGACGAGTTGGGAACTCGTCATGAACGAATTACGTCTAATACACGCCCCATCCCCTACACCTATTTTCCGTCGACTTCACCGAGGTCCCGTCGATTACCAGGCGCTGTTCCGTCGACGTAGATCGGTCTCTCTCAGAATAGCGTTAGCGCGCAAGATGACTGCTCGTTGCGTGCGCCGATCGCTTTTGTCGGCTTTCAATACAATATCTCTTCCTGAATGAACACTTATACCCACGAACATTTATATTATTATTATTATTATTATTATTAACTACTTTCTATTGTAATTGTGCTTTTTCATGTATTAAATTTTGCATCACCTTATATTCACGTCTTGTATTGCGTTCTTGTTCCAACTGCGTGTTGGCATATTATATTTTACACATAGTCCATTTTCGTCCTGCTACGTTTTATTAAACGAACGGTCCGATTTCCGTCGTCCAGCGGTTATATTGTAGCCATGCATGTCGGCTAATTAATAACTATTACACATTCGCCTTATCTTTATCGGTTTTAATTTTATTACGTCTTATGTTCACTCCGTATAACCGGCTATAACACGCCGCGGTCCCACATCAATGTCGTCACTGCTACATAGTTGCTGTTTATCACTGATTACCTCGGCTCCCTTGCTACATTGTACAGATTAGCGTCCTTTGATCTCGCGCTACGGCTCACAGCTGGATAAACGCTTCGGCTTACAGTTAACTCCAGTCGTTCGGACGTCCAGTCGACATTAGCTAACCACTCGGACTGGTCACTCCGTCGGGGTCAAGGTCACGGTCACGTGTTTACGTGGGTGGGTGGGTGGGTGGTGGGTGGGTGATATTACGTGTATTTTGTTGTTCCTATGTCCACCATCGATGACTACTGGTCAATGTTCGTTCCTCCTCCCGTCGCTAGGGGGCGCTTACGTCGCACGCTCGGCTACGACCGCCAGGGGGCGCTCTGCGGCGATCTGATTGGCTGCGCGCACTCAGAAAAATTGGGCGATATTAGGGTGTTTTACCTTTGATGTTTGGTCACGTGATGATAGTTTGGGGGTATGAGAACCTTCCACTTACTACTCTCGCTAATGCTTCGTCATAGTTCCACTGCGTGATACTAAAGGCTCGCTAATGCTTCGTCATAGTTCCACTGCGTGATACTAAAGGCTCGCTAATGCTTCGTCATAGTTCCACTGCGTGATACTAAAGGCTCGCTAATGCTTCGTCATAGTTCCACTGCGTGATACTAAAGGCTCGCTAATGCTTCGTCATAGTTCCACTGCGTGATACTAAAGGCTCGCTAATGCTTCGTCATAGTTCCACTGCGTGATACTAAAGGCTCGCTAATGCTTCGTCATCGTTCCACTGCGTGATACTAAAGGCTCGCTAATGCTTCGTCATCGTTCCACTGCGTGATACTAAAGGCTCGCTAATGCTTCGTCATCGTTCCACTGCGTGATACTAAAGGCTCGCTAATGCTTCGTCATCGTTCCACTGCGTGATACTAAAGGCTCGCTAATGCTTCGTCATCGTTCCACTGCGTGATACTAAAGGCTCGCTAATGCTTCGTCATAGTTCCACTGCGTGATACTAAAGGCTCGCTAATGCTTCGTCATAGTTCCACTGCGTGATACTAAAGGCTCGCTAATGCTTCGTCATAGTTCCACTGCGTGATACTAAAGGCTCGCTAATGCTTCGTCATCGTTCCACTGCGTGATACTAAAGGCTCGCTAATGCTTCGTCATAGTTCCACTGCGTGATACTAAAGGCTCGCTAATGCTTCGTCATAGTTCCACTGCGTGATACTAAAGGCTCGCTAATGCTTCGTCATAGTTCCACTGCGTGATACTAAAGGCTCGCTAATGCTTCGTCATAGTTCCACTGCGTGATACTAAAGGCTCGCTAATGCTTCGTCATAGTTCCACTGCGTGATACTAAAGGCTCGCTAATGCTTCGTCATAGTTCCACTGCGTGATACTAAAGGCTCGCTAATGCTTCGTCATAGTTCCACTGCGTGATACTAAAGGCTCGCTAATGCTTCGTCATCGTTCCACTGCGTGATACTAAAGGCTCGCTAATGCTTCGTCATAGTTCCACTGCGTGATACTAAAGGCTCGCTAATGCTTCGTCATAGTTCCACTGCGTGATACTAAAGGCTCGCTAATGCTTCGTCATAGTTCCACTGCGTGATACTAAAGGCTCGCTAATGCTTCGTCATAGTTCCACTGCGTGATACTAAAGGCTCGCTAATGCTTCGTCATCGTTCCACTGCGTGATACTAAAGGCTCGCTAATGCTTCGTCATAGTTCCACTGCGTGATACTAAAGGCTCGCTAATGCTTCGTCATAGTTCCACTGCGTGATACTAAAGGCTCGCTAATGCTTCGTCATAGTTCCACTGCGTGATACTAAAGGCTCGCTAATGCTTCGTCATAGTTCCACTGCGTGATACTAAAGGCTCGCTAATGCTTCGTCATAGTTCCACTGCGTGATACTAAAGGCTCGCTAATGCTTCGTCATAGTTCCACTGCGTGATACTAAAGGCTCGCTAATGCTTCGTCATAGTTCCACTGCGTGATACTAAAGGCTCACTAATGCTTCGTCATAGTTCCACTGCGTGATACTAAAGGCTCGCTAATGCTTCGTCATAGTTCCACTGCGTGATACTAAAGGCTCGGCTCCAGAGCTGTGATAAATGCTTTGTGGAGCGGTGCTGTCAGTTTTCTTGCTCATCTTGTTTTGCCTATAAAAATCGTTTTCCCAGTGTTGACAATGCTTTAACCATTTATGTGACTATATGTAAAAAATATCGGTAAAAATTAGGTTTAATTGTTTATGTTGTTTATTTTATGCAGGTCTGGTGTAGCTGTTATATCATCTATGCAAAATTATGTACATTTAGCTGTCTCGGTTAGAGCATAGCACCGACCGTTGATCCGTAGAGTATAGCAACCACCGCAGGATCCATAGATCATAGCACCGACCGTTGATCCGTGGATCATAGCCCCGACCGTTGAATCCGTAGACCATAGCACCGACCGCAGGATCCGTAGACCATAGCACCGACCGTTGGATTCGCGGATCATAGCACCGACCGTTGGATCCGTAGACCATAGCACCGACCGTTGGATCCGTAGATCATAGCACCGGCCATGGAATCCGTAGACCATAGCACATACCGTTGGATTCGCGGATCATAGAACCGACCGTTGGATCTGTAGACCACAGCACCGACCGTTGGATCCGTGGATCATAGCACCGACCGTTGGGTCCGTATACCATAGCACCGACCGTTGGATCCATATACCATAGCACCGACAGTTGGATCCGTAGGCTATAGCACCGACCGTAGGTTCCGTAGATCATAGCACACACCGATGATCCGTGGATCATAGCACCGACCATAGGATCCATAGACCGTTGGATCCGTGGATCATAGCACCGACCGTTGGATCCATAGACCATAGCACCGACCATAGGATCCATAGATCATAGCATAGACCGTTGGATCCGTAGACCATAGCACCGACCGTTGGATCCGTGGATCATAGCACCGACCGTTGGATCCGTAGATCATTTCACCGACCATTGGATCCGTAGACCATAGCACCGACCGCAGGATCCGTAGACCATAGCACCGATCGTCGAATCCGTAGACCATAGCACAGATCGTTGTATCCGTAGACCATAATGATAGCAATAATTAGAAAAGCACATTGTAACCAATAAATTCAACAGCTTTACCCTTCTGGAAAATTATTCCTCTGTAAAACCACTTTTTGGGAGTTGCTTAGATATGACGCGGAGTCCCAGCTAGAGGACCTGGAGGGCTGATGTACAGCCATCATTCCTCAGAGGATTCACCGAAAGAAGGCCACTATACATTACAACTGGACTGGGAGAAGTATCTCGCTGTGAATCAGTATATGCATGCTGGAGATCTTCGCAAAAGAGCAAACACAACAACACAACGCTTGATCACGGTGGTACTAACGTTTATACAAACAGTAAAGCTTACATTGCAACAGAATAGCAACATGATAAACCTTTTAATGTAAACAGAACTGACTGGTAATTAAATTATTTTCAATAGACTTAGCTATGCTATTGTAGAATATATCTTTCTTCGATGGGTGACTTAATAATATGTAGCCATTGTAAGTGTTCTCTATAACGACGTGATGCAGATCAAACGGCCGGGTGAACGTTTCCTCGTGTAGCTTCTTAAGCTGGACACGAATCGACTTGACTATGATTTGCCTCGGGTAAGAATCGTTGGGCACCCTCGTCGTGGATACCAGTAACCCTGACACCATGTAAGCGTCATCCTGCAAGTGGATGCACGCCGTGTCTTTCCGATGAGACATTTAATTCATGCGAGCATCACAAGACGGACGTGAACTCACCAACTGTTATTCTGGCTATGTCCACAAGTATTCCTACTATTCGGTGAGTTCACCACCGCGCACATACACAATATAATTAGAATGACAATAAACAACAAAGAAACGAGAACCGGTAGTTTGAATCGTCAATCTGCGAGAAGGAACAACAAAGGAAATTGGACAGTTTGTCAGAATTCAGTATCTTAATCACAATTACAATAATAGTTGGTCTTTGAAAAGACCAAAGACCAAAAAATATAAATACTTCGGTGGTATTGTGAAAACAAGTACACAAATCATCACCGATTACCTATTTCGTCTAAAACCAAGAACTTTAGGATCCCGATTGATAGTAAAGAGCTCGCTTCGCCCGCAAATGTGGGTGCCTTGCTCTGAACTAGTCTCGGGATGTTCGGCCCCAAATCTCGAGGACGTTCATACGTCACTGATCATAATGCGGACTCCACAGAATAATATTACATAAAACATTTAAAACCCATTTCATCAGTATTGCGTCTACTCATTCGATAGCACAACAAATAACCTGGGAATATGACTGAATAAAGCTTAAGAAACTCTTCACGCACAATATACTTAAATATTACACAAACGGAAATTTCAATACAGTTACAACGCAATATACAAAGAAACCAATTTACGAGTCATTGGGAGTACGCATGTGCATCCGGGTATCGTTTTACCCTTTACGACTACCACCCCCGACTCGTAGGGAATATATTAGTCTTTGGACGTCTGTAGAGCACGACGAACACGAACCGTGAGCTAGTAGCAGACGTTTGTTTGGAAATAGTTATTATACACATCATGCTTGTGTACTAAGATACTGCTAATGATGTTGTAACACTTATTGACACGTCATCGAACCGTTTCAGGCTGAAAGAACAGTCAAAATAATCTTCACCTTACACAAGATGGTACGACTCGCGAAACATAATCGGCAATTTTATCAAATCACGCACACTCTGAACACATTTCAAAACAGTTTTGTCACAGCTGCAGTAAAACAATACGGCCAAAAATTATCTTCTGTAAGTCAATATAGACCTATAAGCACAACAATCACCACCGATTATATATCACGTCTAAAAGCAAGAGCTTTAGGATCCCGATTGATAGTAAAGAGCTCGCTTCGCCCGCAAATGTCGGTGCCTTGCTCTGAACCAATCTCGGGATGTTCGGCCCCAAATCTCGAGGACGTTCATGCGCCACTGATCATAATGCGGACACCACATAATAAAATTACATAAAACATTCAAAACCCCGTTCATCAGAATTGCGTCTACTCGTTCGATAGCACAACCAATAACCTGGGAATATGACTGAATAAAGCTTAAGAAACTACGGCCGAAAATTATCTTATGTAAGTCAATAATACATACATACATACATACATACATACATACATACACATATATATATATATATATATATATATATATATATATATATATATATATATATATATATATATATATATATATATATATATATATATATATATATATATATATATATACCAAATAGTCTCTTAAGTATAACAGTTCGAAGACTAATCCGAAAGCGCGACACTCACGATACTCTTCTCTAATAAACCTGGGATCGTTTTATACAAAGTGCAAGTCTTTATAGTTGTTTTATATATGCGAACGCGTCACGGTTGTACCGATGGCGACACGTTTCTCATCATATATTTCAGAGTAGTGTGGGATTGCAACTTCAAAGGGTAATCAAATTGATTAGGAGAAATATAACACATAACGAAAAAGAGCTAATTATACATTTGTATAAAGTAATAGCTAGGTCACATTTAAAATACTCTATGCAAGCTTGTCTTTCGTACGAAGGACATACATATGTTATGAAAATATTGATAAAAGTATTTTTTTCAAAAATATAGACGCTCTTGCAGCATGGTTTATTACAGTTGTCCTTCTCTAGAGTTGCTGGGTACACATGTCACATATTGACTCCTGTGGGGTTCTTTTACACCCCCTGGCATAGACACCAGTCCTGGTAGAAGGGAAATATCTACCTGCAGTTTACTTGCCCCAATCCTCGTACATACAAATACACGGCGACTTATCTACGTATTTACCACAACCTCTCCAGCTGCAGTCTGTCTGTCCACCGGTGCATGCTGGTATATCTTGATCTTTTTTAGTGATTTACTTCGCCCTTCCCCATCCCGCATATGGAAGATGGATAATTACTCAGCAAAGTCCTACTAGGATATTGCGTTGGGGGTTTATTGAAGAGTGTCCTTCTCTAGAGTTAGTGAGTCATTCGCAGGTTTTTTTCCATTTCCCTGTGTGGGATCTTTTACTTCCCCTGGCATAGACACCAGATAGAAGGGACCAACGGCTTTTAGTGTCTCTTCCGAAAGACACAGGCAAAGTGGGGTGAACGAAATTGCCCAAGCTTCGAAACGGCGGAGGTGGAATCGAACCACCGTCCTCTCGATCGACAGGCGTTAAACCTGTCATAGGAGCGATAGGGGTCTATACCTCCTCGGTATGTCTAATTGATTCCTGTCCGCTTCTGAACAAATATGATTCCGTGTTAATTAAACGTACCAATGATCCACCTTGTAAATAATAATACCTATGCTAAAAACAATTACAAAGGTGCACACTGATTGAAGTTGCATAGGATTTTGTTTAACTCAAGTGTAACACATTTATCTCTATATGCATTAAAAATGGCTTATTTTATTTCAAATGGCAAAACGGGTGTATTTAAAAAGATCACCATGGTAACACGTCGTGTACGGATATTGTTTTTAACCAACTGAGATGTTATAAATCCTTATAAATTCAGCGCCGCAATGTCCCATAATTAGAACAGTCGCCACTCGAACTGAAGAAGAAAGATGGCGTCGAACGGCAAGCGGCGAAGACCGGTGATTTATGCTAATATTTTTCGAATTCCCTTTTTATAAATTTTGACAGGACAGTAAACTACAGCAATAAAATATTCAAACAAGAAATATAACATAATTAAGTATAATTTAGGTGCATTTCGAGACAATTTCTTAAAATTGAAGCATTATAATTATACGAAACCCCTAACTAGTTGCATACCAGTTAACAATTGCAAATCCTTTTACACCCCCTTTAAAGCGAGCGGTTATTTTGATATTGAAGTTTGTTTCCCAATCACAAATCTTGCTCGCGCAAGGTGGGGCAAGACGTCCCTATGTGAGAAATTGCTACCCCCTCCATCTAGCAGTAATGCTCAAAAATAATCATTTCGAGATGGCCAGATAGAGCCACATATCATCATGTCCGTCTGATCACAATGTGATTGCAGCAGAAGCAAAATACACGGTAAGCTATTCACTTTAACATTTTAGCTTCATAATAAAAAGATCGTCCTTACCAAATGGGAGTTTGTACGATAGATCCGACAAACTGAGACAAAAGAAGTAAATACACACAATAGGCTAATGCTATTACAGTAATGGTATAAATGTATATGAAAATTATCAAATAAAGAAAGTGTGATATTGCAAACAGGCTTCTTGCCCCGTGGTGGGCTTCTTACCCCACCACAGGAACATCCGTTGAAATAGCTACAACGTTTTGTTTTAGACACTAAGGAGGTCGACAATCGCAACACACGGAATGTACCTAAGATAAAGAACTAGATCATTCGTAGCACATGTACGATATTTACCGAAAGGATTCTTTCTCGCATACGATTTTCCCTTAAAGGGTTACCGCCACGATGTTTGTGTGAACGAATTAGCGTATATAAAAACGTGGTAATCACAGATATTTGCGAGAAGCTCACATTATTAGTCGCGCATTATACTTTTAATTAGACGTTAAAACCCAATGGGTGTGCTTATCAGGGGGAGGAGAGAAACCATGAGACGTTGTGGGTGGATCCTGGGGTGGATCCCTGGGTGGATCCCGTGGTAGGTCAAAGCCTTGGAGCATCATCACGCCGAGGCAATCAGCTTGGGTGATCGATACTTTGACCGGTAAGAACATGTTCCATCGGTCAGCCAGTAGGTTGGCATGCCCTGCAAGAATTAACACAACGATTCGTAGTTTCAGAGCTGTCATGGTCAGAACTAAACATCGCAGGCATATCGATAACCTTACATGCGAATGTTTGTACACACTTCGGACGTCCGTGGTCCGTCTGAATTTCTTTTCAATAATAACAATTTACGAAATATGTTTCTCTCCGAATTCTCACTAAAGTAAATGAAATAAGATCGATTGTGTATGAAACGTCATTTGGTAAGATTCCAGAAGAAGCGAAGTCCTCAGGCCTTACATGTATGTAGGCCTCGAGTTTTCATCAAGTTTGCTAACTTATGCAATATGATGACGAAAACCATTTTTTTTCGCAAACGCTGTTCAGCGAATGTTCGCATGATATGTACAAGTGGGAAACTTACCCGGAGAGAAAAATTATTTCTTCGGAGAAGCGTGAAGTGGCTGGTAACATTCTTACGACGCAGATTACGTTCCACAGTCGCGCTGACGTGGATGCGGTTCCCTGACGGGGAAAAAACAACATATGATGTGGGACGTCTCTGTCTACCTGATGTCGTTATTTACCTGATGTCACTATTTACTTTATGTAGAGTTGCCGGCGGTTCAACTTCCTCTTTTTCTTCAATTTTTACAGAATCTACCGCTGTACAGCTTCCGAGCCAAAATTTACCGCCAAACCGCAATTTAAAGGATAACACATTAAATTTACTCATGTCGAATCCAAATTTGCCACCAAACCCCCACTTCACATAGATAATGCACTTCACATAGATAATGCACCTCACATAGATATTGCACCGTCAATGCACCAGAAATATGTGAATGCATCCTAAAATAAAAAAATCGCGGTGACAGTGATAATGATGATTATAACGATTATAACGAGGAAAATAATAATAATAATAATAATAATAAAGAGGCTAGTGCTGTCGATAACGAGAAAAAAAGAATAATAATAACGTGACGCACGCACGCACGCACGCACGTGACGCACGCACCCGGTAACTTTACATTAATTCTCCCATTGCTGAGGATAAGTACTTTCCTATTAACATTTCCGATAAGATTCGTAATAACTAGAATTAACAACTCGTCTATAATGTCGCCGGTGTACGGTCTATTAATTGTGATCCAAGTATTAAACAGTTAGACACGTGTAGTCACTTACGGATGCCAAAGTAGAGCATGTTCTTGGCGGTGATGATGTCATTTCCCTCCAACAGCACGTTCGGTGTAAACTCGTCCAACACGTCAACGACACAACTTCCTGTCAGCAACCGAAAGTGAACGTCAGGTATGCTTGAAAGCCACGCGACGGTTCCGTTTATATATTCTAATCTACAGCTGTTGTGATGAAAATTTCTATTACATATTACAGGGTCTTACTGGTTTCAGAATTAAGCATTGTCAATGGTTGTCGATAGGAAATAAAACTATTACGGCAACAAAAAGCCGCCATGGTGGTTTCATACTTTCAGCACGATAGACGGAATACGAAAATGCCAGCCCGGTTTCATATTTGTTCCGATGATTCACTGTGACGTATCTCCTCTGAGAAGTTCACTGTGACGTATCTCCTCTGAGAGTTTCACTGTGACGTATCTTCTCTGAGAGGTTCACTGTGACGTATCTCCTCTGAGAAGTTCACTGTGACGTATCTCCTCTGAGAGAGGTTCACTGTGACGTATCTCCTCTGAGAGTTTCACTGTGACGTATCTCCTCTGAGAGTTTCACTGTGACGTATCTTCTCTGAGAGGCTCACTGTGACGTATCTCCCCTGAGAGGTTCACTGTGACGTATCTCCTCTGAGAAGTTCACTGTGACGTATCTCCTCTGAGAGAGGTTCACTGTGACGTATCTCCTCTGAGAGTTTCACTGTGACGTATCTCCTCTGAGAGTTTCACTGTGACGTATCTTCTCTGAGAGGCTCACTGTGACGTATCTCCCCTGAGAGGTTCACTGTGACGTATCTCCTCTGAGAAGTTCACTGTGACGTATCTCCTCTGAGAGAGGTTCACTGTGACGTATCTCCTCTGAGAGGCTCACTGTGACGTATCTCCTCTGAGAGGTTCACTGTGACGTATCCCCTCTGAGATACAAGATACACACCACCACTGATCTCCCTGAACTTACCTTTACCTCTCAACGATAGAATTATATAAATAATGTAATAGGTTCGTTCCCGGAGTGAGGGAAGTCTCGGTGGCTGTTTAACAAATATACAGATCATCTCTGAAATTGCGGTTTTTTTAAGAAAAGCACAGAGTACATATATTATTAAGAGGCAAGGGTGGCGACAGGCAGCCACTGCGTCTTTTTGAAACGAGCCCCAGGTTTTGATTGAACACGAGTGACGGCGTCAAGTCAACGTCAGCGTCGTACTCACCAATATGCACGGACAGTCTGGCGTTGATTGGCTGGTCGGGCAGGTGGCGGTAGTAGGCTCCCCTGGTGGCATCTAACAGCGACTGGGCCAACTTGACCCCCATGTCCACGTTGTCAACGTCGCCATCAACTCCTGATAATAACACGACGCACACTATAACTCATGTTCTATTTGTTTTATTAATCGCTTCGCTTTCTCACAACGTGACACACACATAATGTGTAAATACGCCATATTCCATTTTATTGGACGAAAATGTACGCAAATATTCGTAATAATCACCACAGGAAGGTGAACGAACGGCGCTGTGATGGTCATACATTTAATTCGTTGTATTTTATGGCACAGTGAGGCTTTTTGAACATGACGTATCGACTTCAATATAGAGCGTCTTTTCTCGGGACGTGTTTTTGTCATACGATAATCGCACACTTTGCTCTAAAAACAACTTTTTTAACAATTCATTTTGCATACACTCTACCGATGAAATAACTGTTAGAAATGTAGAATATGGTTATGTTCCGCTAGCGTTGGCACCTATGACAGTGGGAATGCGTTCAGAGTCTTCCTGGTTCTTGTAGCGAGATTGCTCTCATGCTCCACAACTCTGCTCCATAGAGAAAGACAGTTATGCCCATTTCGGACCGATCACTGCCAACTAATATGTTCTTCTTTAAATGTGACTCACAAAGCGCCAACACATTCACATCTGGCCATAGTGACATTGGTTTTCTTGTATTTATTTTCGGTTAACAAATCATGCACTAAACAAACCGAGAAACAGAAGAAAAAAAACAACAACACTAAGGATATATAAGGTGCTAAGTTTCCGTGAAAATTTGTAATTATGCAAATACATTACCGAATACTGCCAAGAGGGTTTGGTCAAAGGTTCTAGGTCTGAAGACGCCGCCCATGTCTGCACACTTCTGTCTGAAGATCGTCACAAGTTCGTTGAAGCACGAGATCACGTCTTCGAAGTCCAGTAGCTCGGAAAACTGGTGGAAGTCGACGACATCGAAACAGACGATGGAGATTTGTTTGACGCAGCGCACGGGTACCACCTGTTTCATCTTCAACAGGCGGGTGATGCGGTTCGTGCATCTGCAGCCAAAACATTCAGCTGTACACTCATTCATTCCAGCGTGTCGTTGATATTTAGCAGTTGGATCTTTCCACGACGTAACGTTAGACATGTTTCCGTATTTGTTGGTCGCAGTTTTGTATTGGTGTTCCAATAAACGGAACAGGCAACATGCACAAACGTCGACGAAGGTTTCATCCACAAAAAAAAATTTCGTTGTGATTTCATAGTATTTTACACTGATTTACTCTCCATAAATACGTTCGGTAATGATCTGTGCTGAACACAAAATACTAAATTAAGGATGATGTGTTTAACATATTTTAATCGCGGTACGGAGGCGGGGAAATTAGACTAAAAATTAATAACAACTGAGGCAGGGATACATCTGAATTAACCACCGAACACGACTTAACTCGCTCCATTTTATACGTGCGAACACTGCCATATGATCTGTGAAATTTATTAATTATGTTTCAAGCAGGAGCTAGCACATGCAATGTCGTCAGTAACATATGACTATGTTAATCATTAATACTTGATTCCATAAAATTATCCATAAACCATTTAACGAAATTCTACATCCTCATACTTCCAACAGCATTACTACCATGATGCGGAGACTGGCGCAATAGCCAGCTCATGGAGGACACGTTCACACCTGAATCCATCACAGACACAGAAGCCTCTGGTGATATGGGCAAATTTGCCTTATATGCCAAGAGATAACACTGTTAGCCAAACATTCAGGTAAAATCTCAAAGAACACCACAAGATGCAGAAATACCAGATGAGAAATGTTACTGGGCTTCCATTGTTGGCAGCAGAACAGCGTGCCACAAACAGAGCAGGACGGAGGAGTGCAGCCTTCCTGGGGGAGCGAGAGGTCAATAGGGCATAGGTGTCAACATTTGTTCATGGAAAAGCTGTAAAATGCTCGAGAAAAGCCGGAAACACCCATCTCCTCCACTCAACGTCATCGTCGGTTTTTTTCTCGTTTTTTCGTCGTTTTACGGGTCGCCATTTTGTTATGTTCATGTGCTTTCCCGTTCATGTTCATGTTCATGTTCGTGAATGCATGCACGAAAAATGTGCAATCACTTCTGAACAAAGATATAAAATGTACCAAGAATGACTTCGCATGCAACAAATATAAAGATTTTACCGTGAATTCCGTTTGTTTTTTAAAGTAATAACATTTCGACAAAAAAAAAACGGGACCAGTGGGAAAAGGCGGTATTTCCCATCCGAATGCGATAATGTTGACACCCATGATATGACCTATGCGTTTAAGTGCAATAACGTTGTACCTAGCGACGAGCACTTGCTCCGTCTGCTCGCGGACCGCGATGATGCTGGCCGAGATGGTCTGGCAGAGATCAAGGTTGCTCGCGATGACGACCAGGGTTCCGTAGACGCGAATAACGACAACCGGCGAGACGGCAATGACAGAGCCGATGATAACAATGCTGTAGACGAGTTCACTGATGATCCTGGTGGTTGGGGCACTCAGCTGCTGCAGCAATTCACCACCAATGTTCTTCTGCATATCAACAAGTGCGTCGAATAACATCGTCATGTTGCCGTACCAGTAGGTCCCCTCGTTCCGACCAAACACCAACGAATGCTCCTGCAGTAGCAACAGAAGACGTTTATGTATTATTAGTACAACGTACTAATAATCTAAAACATGTTCCTGTTGCGTACAATGACTACCCCACACCCTCTCTCTCTCTCTCTCTCTCTCTCTCTCTCTCTCTCTCTCTCTCTCTCTCTCTCTCTCTCTCTCTCTCAAAATTAGCAATACAATAATGTTGTGCTAATGTTGTACTTATGCCAGCCCTCCAGGAGAGGACGAAGCTCTCCTATATACCCCGTCAGACCATCCGAAGAACTCGGTTCAAGAGATTCACATACAAACATTCGGACACTCTTTCGGTGGTCTATGTGACACCTATTTTAAATATCTAAGCTTTGCTCTATTTGAACGCCAAACCCTTGTTATCATTCGAACACCTTAAAGTTATACCAACGCAATATCTGCTGCAATATCGACAATAATGTATACTTCTTCACAACCGCGGTTTGCAATCGGCAGTGTCGGTCGCTTTCTCAGACAATGATCTCGTCGATATAATTAAGCCTACTGATACGATGTCTAGTTTACGTAGCAAGGAGTCACAACATGTCTATCGAAAAGTCTTGTCGTTGGCACAGTCTTGAACAATCGTCCTACATTCTTTCACACTGAGATGTTATTAGCCATCAAAAATAATATCACAATAATCCCGGTATAACGTGGCCCGCATTAACATGTCGCTGCATGCTTGGAGCACTATGGACACTGTAACTTTGACCTAAACCTCCGTATCTACTTAGGACAGCGTCAGGGCTCGTTTCCACTAGTATCCCTAAACTACCAAACATGCTTAACATACCTGGATCATGGCGACATAGCGGTCAATGATTTTTACGACATCATATCCGGCGAAATGCATCGCCTTTTCGCGAAGTACTGTAATTTTGGTCGAGTACTTCCGCGCAAACGCGTAGTTCACTTTAAGCGACTTCGATACCTAGGTGTAGTATACAGATATTACAGTGCGCCTAGCCATTCAACTGTATAAATCAGAATGGCGTGCAGTGGAATGTAATCGCTGCGCTGGGGCTATTAAGAGGGTCGACCTCATAAATATATTGGAGGCAACTATGACTATAATGACAATAATGTTGGGTGTGTGTGCGTGTGTGCGTGCGTACGTACGTGCGTGCGTGCGTGCGTGAGTGCGTGAGTGCGTGTGCGTGTGCGTGTGCGTGTGCGTGTGCGTGTGCGTGTGCGTGTGCGTGTGCGTGTGCGTGTGCGTGTGCGTGTGCGTGTGGTGGGCGAGTGGGTGGTTGGTTGCGTGCGTGTGTGCGTGCGTGCGTGTGTGTTAGCCCAAAACGGTCACATGTTAAATATTATTATTTTGTTGTGCACACACTATCATTACAACACTAATGTAATTAACCCAAAAAACAATACTATTTTAAAAAGTTTACTACTTTTTGTGGTTTGCTTATTTCTATGCGGAGACTTTGTAAAGAAATCACGCTCGGAAAAAACAGAATTCAAGTCCAGACCTTCACACAACTGCTACGTAGAACGAACCTCCGTTGCACTGAAGATGTCGCCCAACGTGATAAACAGTTTTCCTAACTGTGAGCGCGCGCAAGACAAGTAGATCTATAATCCGTTCGGTAACACACGTACCTCCATAAAGCGATCGAACGCTTTGTTGTTGCGGAAGCCGCCTTGCGATAAGTAGATGATGCCGAGGGATCGCATTGTGCCGACTTCCTCCGTGCACCTGACGATCTTCTGGTAGCAGATGACCATGTTCCATACTTCGCCGAGCACCGAGGCCTTGATGGCATCATACAGCCACCCGATCATCATGTCGATACTGCGCGAGTAGAACTCAACCTCTTCGTAACAGTCAAACATCAGTTTGTTGATATTATTGTGGTGTTCCTGCAGGTGTTGGAGGAACGTCGTCCTACTGCAAGCAGTCAATCATTGAATAATTGACTCAATGAATCAACGAATTAATGAGTCAACGAATCAGTCAATCAGTGAATCAGCGAATTAGTGAATCGACGAATCAACGTACCAACGAATCAGTGAATCAATGAATATAATTTATTTATACAGTACAACTTCTTTAACTCGACGTGGAATTCTAGTTAAGTCACGTTTAAGCGTCACTCATTACGTAACGGCGGAAAAAAGATGAGTTAAAATCAACGTTGAAGTCATGCTCCATTCCCCATAACACGTGGCAAACGTCAGCTGTGAATAGCCTCCTCTGGCGTGACACGTGCACCACCGGCCTGGAGGACTTCGATCAGAAACGTCATCAAAACTATTCAAAGACAACGGAACGGGAGAATAGCCAACCTTACGCCGCTAGGTCCTATGACCACCTATAACTGTATTATCTGTGGTCAACAATACGCGTCGTATCGGTCGGCACAGTCACCAAACGACACACAACTGACTTGTGACGATATCCGGCGTTCGACGGCTCACTCCATATATATAATAGCGGACGAATGAGTTAATACTTACGTCGAGAACTGGACGCCAAGGTCGCGACTAGGGTTGACGGGCCACGATGACAGCTGTGTGATGGCTTCGGACGACTCCAGATAGCTTTCGATCATCTGCATCTGGGGGTAGCCGGCGCAGAGATACATCACTGTCATGTCCCGTTCTGTCTGCAGGCTCCGCACGACGTCAGCAAACTCAACACTACGTCGGACGATACGGTGCAACTGCGCCAACACAAGAGACACATGAACGTCTACATCGGCATCGTAAGGCAGAATACAACAAGTTTCTAAAGTTCGGTACAACCACAACGTGATATTGAGTTTATTTTTTCAAAATATATGATAACATTAATCTTTTATATCATTCCGAAAATTCGCGTTTAAATTACGATGCAGAAGTGTAAGGTGTCCATCTCGTAGCAAGTCATTATTTTACTGAATGCGAAAGTCATGTTGTAATATGTCGATAATGAATGTATACAAGAAAGGACAACTGTGCCAAGATAAACTTATTTATTGAATATATGTATGAATTTAAATTATCAATTGAAACCTAGCCACAACAGCCATTAATGCACACTGTCCCATCCAGCTAATAATAACCTTGTTTGGAGTGATATGCGACCAGGAACAACAGTGAACACGTACCGAGTTGTTGTCTACTTGGAGAATGCCGTTAATGGCCGTGAAGTAGCTGGCGATGATGATCATTATTAAGATTGGGATAGATACGAGTGCGATCATCTTAATCTTTGTATTCAGTCGGCCCTGCTTCGTGAAAAACTCTGTTCTCAACCAGCCTGAAAACACACCATGTTGGATGACCACAAAAAGGTATTCAAACAACTTAATATAACTTCTTTATTATTATTTCACATGACACGTTCTTTGGTACACCTTTGCATCATACGATGCATGATCACTGTGAAACGTTTCGGATGGATATCTTTGATGTCTTTGATTTGGTTGACGTTTAAATAGGTGGTCCAGATGTCGACCTCGGGTCATTGTGACAGATCAGGTGCGTAGTGCTTAACCAGTTTTGGCGATATATATATATATATATATATATATATATATATATATATATATATATATATATATATATATATATATATATATATATATATATATATATATATATATATATATATATATATATAAAGAGTTAATTTATTATTGTTATTATTGGGTAACGTTGTAGCCGTTCCCGCCAGACAGAGAGTCGCACAGAATGGAACAATGACGCAGTGTTGCTGTTATCTTATCACTGCTACCTTTTTGTTTCTTGGCACCTTCCATGTAGGTGCGATATAGCTCGTCCCCTTCCTCGTTAGCGAAGCGTCCGCCATAGTCGGCAATGTCGCTAGTGATGGAGTCGACCTGACTGTCAGAGTGACTGGGGCGGAGCTCCATCACTCTCACTGAGCAGCACACGTCGTACTGTCTGAAGAGAGCGTCTAAGATCAAAACAACAAACACCTATGATCAAACGCATAACTTTTTACATAATGAAACATTGCAATGGTTTAATACGTCGTAATCGCCGATGATCACACGCATAACGTTTTACGTATTGAAACATTGCGATGGTTTAATACGTCGTAATCGCCGAATGTTTCGCTAAATATAAATTAAAACGATGTTTCCATGCGGCGCGGTTTCCCATAATCTTTATTTGCCTAATTTTCACAAACCCAAATATTCCGCGGTATGTAAGCTGTGTCATTCTGCTAAACGCGAAAAGTGCATTTATAACATTCAGTACTATCAACATTTGTTTTTAAAACTAATGCCCGTGTTGTGTGTAATCGATATAGCATGATGTCGATTTTCTGACTATTATCCGCGGCGCATTAATTATACGAAAATAGGAACAGGCAACATTGCGAGAACAGACGCGGAGACAGCCAAGAACACGAAACAAACATTTACAAAATGACTCCAATGTATTTGATGCACCTTTCAAAGACTGTAATTTCCAGTTGGCTGCAGGTATTAACAGACAACATTACAATAAAGTTGCGAACTTTCTTGCATTGTTAGCTTACAACACATTAGCGTATACTAATAGGCCTAGGTACAATTTCATTATTATCATCAGTTATTTTACATTATGGTCGCGGGCCTCCCCGGTACAAGAAGCATCAAAAGTTAAATTGTACTTAGAGATTGTCTTGCTGTTAACCAGGGGCGACAATGAGAAGTTTCCCCGGTGTTCACGTCGCAATCTTCAAGAGGAGAACGCTTGTTTCGAGTGACGCGATGCTGAGACGGATCTTGCAGCGACGCGTAAGTGACAGCGATGTCATTAGACAAACGATCGGAATCAACATGAACACAGCGCTTATTTTCTTTAATAGAGTAGTAGGCAATGCCATTGGTGCATTAAAGAGATAGGAGCGGTTGACTAGAATATCCGTAGGAGGCGCTTAGAAACTACGTAATTTCATTAGAGTAGAACATTGCTAGCCAACAGCCGAAATTAGTTTTGTTTCTACGAACCGCACATGATTACTTTCCATTGTGTCGGATGAGATGGGATGGTGCCATTAGAAAGGAGTTGACCGGAAGGTAGGACGCACATTTAATTAACTTCGTATGGTTGTCGTCATGAGCGTAGAAACAATGTGTGTAGTCATGAATAGATGATTGGGTTTCGGTAGTTCTAATTAATTACGCACAGTAGGAGACCAACTGTTTGAAATCTCCTGGTCGCACTTATTTTCGTCACTTTATTCCTGTAATCAACAGCACAGTTGCATAGGTACGAACAGGGACTATATACTTTTATATACAGAAGTTGACAACAATCACTGAAAACATTGCGACATTTTTACATGATTGTTATCCATAACAACGGTGTAGAGTTAGCTGGTCGCTCTTCCGCAGAGACGTACTTCTCGCGAGGAAGGCCAAGATGGCGACATCTCACAAAACTCTCACAAAACCAACATTTCCACAAAAATAAGATCCACCTCCGAAGCGACAGGAGGGAAAACTGCAGAACACCTACCTCAAGTGACTGGATGAGTTCGTCACAATGTATTCATCCAGACTATTTAACAAGATTTAACAAGATTGCCTTCCAAGGCAAAGGCCCAGATGGCAAGTGGACAAGGAAGCCATTGGCTTATTGAAAGTTCAATATTTTTTCATTTATGTGTAACCCGCCCTCCTGAGATATGTGTCAACCTTGTTTTTAAACATATTCACGCTGCTAGCAGCCAGTTACACAATCTGTAAATAATTTGTTCCATTCATTTATTTTCCTCTGTGAGAACGAGTACTTCCTGAAATCCAATCTACACTGATCCTTTACTAATGTTACTTCATGTCCTCTAGTTATATTATCTTTTTTTGAGTGAGAAAAATAGTTCTATCAATGTTTTCATACCCATTCAATATCTTAAAAACTTCAGTTTGATCTCCTCTTAACCTCCTTGTCTCTTGGGTTGTTAAACCACATTCTTTTAGGCGTTCTTCATAACTAAGATCTCTCAGTTCTGGAATCATTTTAGTTGCTCTCCTCTGTATTTTTTCAGGCGTATCTATATCCTCCTTACGATATGGTCTCCAAGCTTGTATACAGTATTCTAAATGTGGCCTAACTATTCCTTTATACAGATGTATAATTAGCTTTCTCCTAATCAACCCAAGAATGTTATACGACACTGCTCTGAAACTTTCAAATCAGAACTTATTGTTACTCCTAAGTCCTTTTCTTTTACTACTGTAATTTTATGAGAAATAGATGGTGAGATTTCTAACCGGAAATCTGTTATGAGTGGCTAGCAGCGGCTACAGCGGGTCTTAGAGGGGTTTCAAGACCCCCTCCTCATGTCCGAGGCAAATATTACGGTAAAAGAACAGGTATATAGGCCTACATCGGAACTAGTGTAAGTATGAAGACTGGTGTGTTAACAGCCGGTTAATGTTAACCTTTATGTAAGTAGAACGACACATGTTTCGTCCCCCCCCCCCACCTTTCGTAAGTAGAATGACATATGACTATGACTGACTGAGACCAACCTGCCAACAAGCCTAGATCCGCCCCCTGAGTGTGGTACCACAGGGATCAGTATTAGGCCCTATGCTGTTTTGAATATAATATAAATGATTTGGAAGATGACATATCTTGCAAAGTATTGAAATTTGCAGATGACACAAACGTATTCAGAAAAGTTACAAATAATACAGATAAACACAGTTTACAGGATGATCTAGATCAATTAGTTAAATGGTCAGAAAAATTGCATATGTTATTAAATTTTGGGAAGTGTAGATGCACACACATAAGACATGGAAACATGGACGAAGAATATACAACGGGGGGGGGGGGGGTGGAGTTGCTTTGCTAGGTAGAACCACACAAGCAGGGGCGACCGCAGGAATATTTCCAGGGAGGGGCAAGAAATGTGGGGACATAATAAAGCATAGGCATAGTAATTATATATATATGTATATATATATATATATATATATATATATATACGATGTAAAGTTAACATATACTTTGAAATCACGAATACACGTCCACAAAAATTCCAGATCCTTGTGCCCCCCCCCAGCCGACGCCCATGCACATAAGAAAAAGACTTAGGAGAAAGTTTTAGAGCAATGTGGATTGTTAATATATGGACAGAAATATGTTTTTTCGCACTCAAGAAAGATAGTAGAACAAGAGCACATGAGGTAAAATTAGTAAAGGATCAGTGTAAATTGAATATCAGGAAGTAATCATTCTCATAGAGGACAATAAATGAATGGAACAAATGTTCTACGGATTGTGTAACTGCTAGCAGCGTGTTTAAAAACAAGGTTGACACATATTTCAGGAGGGCGGGTTACACGTAGATGAACATTGTTGGACTTTCGATAAGCCAATGGCTTCCTTGTCCACTTGCCATCTGGGCCTTTGGCTTGGATGGCAAATCTGTTTAAATCTTGTTAGATATTGTTGTTTCTTTCCATTCAAAAGGAACCACTCACTCTTTCAATGACAAGTTGAACACTCTTGCAAGTGGTATACTCATTTGTTCTACTGTTTCCATGATTAGTTTTGGCGGAATTCTTGTATTTTTTATTTTTACTTTCTGAATTTACTTTGATGTCAAAATGTATTTGATTATGATAATTGTTACCGAATGGTTCATATATTTTTACATTGTCCACTAATTCATTTTGTGAAGACAACACTATATCTAATGCATTCCCTCCCGTGGTTGGTTGTAGCACGCGTTGAGTAAGGAAGCTATTCTGTATTAAAAATAGAAACTGTTTGTCCTCACCCCCTGTTCTCTCTAGAGATTTCCATTGTATGTGTCCATAGTTAAAATCTCCCATTATGATACATGTCCCTTTAATCACTTCCGTTATAACGCTTTATTTTTTGTGTTATCCTCTTCTTTTATGTTTGGACTTCCGTAAACTAATCCAATAGTTCATGTTGAATTTCCTGTAACTGTTTTGCACCAAACAGCTTCACCACAATCTGCTCCCCTTTCCAATTGTATTTCGTAAGCCCGAATAGATTCTTTAATATATCAAATAACTCCCCCATTCTTCCTATTCGATTTCTCCTAAACATTTTTATTACGTATCCTGTCAGTCCTAATTCAGCATCTGATGCGTCTTTGTTGTCCCATGATTCGGCTGTACCAATTATGTGGGGTCAATATCTTGTAACATACTGTTTAATTCGTTTTTCTTATTTACTATTTAAACACACACGTTGATAAACAGCTTCAGAAATGTTTTCCGTACATTTTTTACTGGTTTGTGTGTACTGAGGCCCGTAGCCAGGGAGTTAAGGGGGTTCACATGAACCTCCTTATCGTGAACAGTAAAATATAATAATATTATTTTCATAATAATATATGAAAATGATAATATTATTTTCATATTATTGGTGGGTTCATGCTTTTTATGAGTGGGTTCACGCTTTATATAGGAGGTTTCATGCTTTTGAGAAGGGAGGTTTCACATTATTGAAAAAGACGGGGGTTCGCATTGATGAAAATAATGTTATTTTCATATTATTGGGGGTTCACGCTTTTGAGAAGGAGATTAAAATTTTTGGAAAAGGAAGTTCACGGTTATGCAAATAATATTATCTTCATAGTATTGGGGATTCACGCTTTTGAGAAGGGGATTAAATTTTTTTAGGAAAAGGGGGTTCACCTTTTGCAAATAATATCATCTTCATATTATTGGGGAAGGGTTCACGTTTTTGAGAAGCGGGTTCACATTTTTGACAAAGGGGCCATCCCATTTATTAAAAAATCATAATACTATTTTCGTATTATTGGGAGTTCACATTTTTCAGGGGGGTCGGGTAAAATCAAATAATTATATATATTGTCACTATCTGATTTGTTTGAAACAGAATCTTATTCCAACTATAAATGACATTGCGTTACCGGGTCACCTTACGGGTGGTCAGTTGGTAACAGCCAGAGAGCAGTAGACAATGTACAGACGGTCGCTAAGCCGTTATTCAAACAACATGAAGATTTTTAAGCAGAAAATGTTATGGTTTAAAAAAACATCTGCTCACTGGAACAATGCAGATTTACCAAGCCTGTTGCTCTCTTTGTTTTGGTGGCATGCTTTATGGCCTCCGCACATTCCTAACACACACGCACGCACGCACGCACGCACGCACGTACGCCGCACGCACACAAAGCGTAGGTTATACAGCAAGACATGAAACCAGCATTTTGTACTGCTAGCTTTCTTTAATTGATATTGGTTAAACGTGCACAATAATCTGTTGCTCATTCACAGTTCATTGCATTTGTCTAACTTTGGGCAGTTTTAGTCTTCTTTGATTAATGAAGCTGGGATTACTAGTGTCATCCAATCTGTTACTGCTGCAACACAATGTAGGCTCCATCCATTTGCTCTGGTGATTCCTGACTCTAACCACCAATCAGGTAGCATTATGTGCCCCTCAATCTCCCTCTTACTCTGCACAAAGGCTTGCATAATTTCTCGGAATAATCACATTCGATCCCGACATTTGACTGCGCTTATCTGACATCAATTTAGACTTCGACATGTGGCTGTGCTTTTCATAAATTTGCACTACTAAAAAATATTGACCTCGACATGTGACTATGCTTTTCTTAATTTGACTGCTTCTCGTCACTTTTGATTTCGCATTTTTAATTTTCACTGCTTCTTATCACTTGTGAAAGCGCGTTTCAAAAGTACCCTTGCGCCCTTGAAGAAAACGCGGACTTTGCCTTGCTTTGTGCACAGAACTTATGGAACCCTCTGTATTGGGAAAATATGATCCCCCGTGTGAACTTGTAGCGCCCCTGGAGTCTGTGTTCGGAAAAATGAACCCCCTTGTGAAAAAGCCCCTGGAGTATATTGAGAAAATAATATGGCCCCGCATGAACTTGTGGTGCCCCTAGAGTCTGTGTTGGGGAAAAAATTAACGCCCCTTGTGAAAAGCTGGCTACAGGCCTGGTACTATTCGCCTCTTGTCCTATTTGGGGCACTTCTAAGTGGGGCACTGCGCTTCTAGTTTAAACAAAGTTTGATACAGAAAATATTTTTTATGCTACCCATGCCACTGACGACTGCTGCTGAGAGTTCACCCGCAAACACTGCTGCACCCTTTCCACTTACATGAAGCCCATCCCTCGTGAACATATCAGCCCTCCCAACAAAATATCCCCACAAATCCAACTTCCTCTTCCCTACATAGCTGCTGAACTAGCGTGTTAATTGCCATCCTCCGGCAATTTAGATAACCATGTCTCCTGCTTCCCATTACTGGTAACATCTCCGACAGAATTATCTGATCAAACCGCGTATGCTTAAGTGTTCTGAATAACTGCATGAATTCCCTAACTACGGCAGATATACCTTCCCTCTCTGAGTTATTAGTCAATATGCGTACTAAAATAGACCCCTCTGGCAGGACCCAATATTTTGTCTACCCGCTCTGTGATAGCTTTTATTTTTGCCCCTGGAAAGTAGAGTTGCGAACTGTGCTGTTATCGCAGGCCTCCCCGATACAAGAAACATCAAACGTTAAATTGTACTTACAGATTGTCTTGCTGTTAACCAGTGGCGACAATGAAAAGTATTCTTCGTGTTCACGTCACAACCTTCAAGAGGAGAATGCTTGTTTCGAATGACGCGATGCTGAGACGGGTCTTGCAGCGACGCATAAGTGACAGCGATGTCATTAGACAAACGATCGGAATCAACATGAACACAGCGCTTGTTTTCTTTAATAGAGTAGCAGGCAATGTCATTGGTGCATTAAAGAAATGGGAGTGGTTGAGTAGAAATATCCGCAAGAGGCGCTTAGAAACAACGTAATTTCATTAGATTAGAACATTGCTAGCCAACAGCCTATATTAATTTTGTTTCTACGAACCGTACATGATTACTTTCCATTGTGTCGGATGAGATGGGATGGTGCCATTAGAAAGGAGTTGACCGGAAGGTAGGACGCACATCTAATTAACTTCGTATGGTTGTCGTCATGAGCGTATAAACAATGTGTTTGGTAATGAATAGATGATTGGGTTTCGGTAGTTCTAATTAATTACCGACAGTAAGAGACCACCTATTTGAAATGTCCTGGTCGCACTCAGTTTCGTCATTTTATTCCTGTAATCAACAGCACAGTTGCATAGAACGCTAGGTACGAAGAGAGACTACAAACGTTTATATACAGAAATTGACAACAATCAATGAAACCATTGCGACATTTTTACATGATTGCTATTCAAAACAACGGTGTAGAGTTAGCTGATCGCCCTTCCGCAGCGACGTACTTCTCGCGAGGAAGGCCAAGATGGCGACATCTCACAAAACTCTCACAAAACCAACATCTCCACAAAAGTAAGATCCACCTCCGAAGCGACAGGAAGGAAAACTGCTGAACACCTACCTCAAGTGACTGGATGAGTTCGTCACAATGTATTCATCCAGACTATTTAACAAGATTTCCAAACAAGGCAAAGGGACAAGGAAGCCATTGGCTTATTGAGAGTCCAACATTTTTTCATCTATGTGTAACCCGAGCTCTCGAGCTATCTGTCAACCATGTTTTTAAACATATTCACGCTGCTAGAAGCTATACAATCTGTGGATAATTTGTTACTTTCATTTATTGTTCTCTGTAAAAACGAGCACTTCCTGTTATCCAAATTGCAGATCCTTTACTAATGTTACTCCTCTAGTTCTGCTATCTTTCTTGAGTGAGAAAACATATTTCTATTAATATTTTCATACCCATTCAATATCTTAAAAACTTAAATTTGATCTCTTCTTAACCTTCTTGTCTCTAAGGGTGTTAAACCACATTCTTTTAGACGTTTTTTTTTATAAGTAAGGTCTCTCAGTTCTGGAATTATTTTAGTTGCTCTCTTCTGTATTCGTTCAAGCGCATCTATATCCATATATTGTCTCCAAGCTTGTATACTCTACTCTAAATGATGCCTAACAATTGCTGTATACAGAGGTATAATTAGTTGTTTTCTTTGTATGTCATATTCCTCCTAACCAACCCAAGAATTCGGTTACCCTTTGCAGCTGCAATACCAAACTGCTCTGAAACTTTCATATCAGCACTTATTATTACTCCTAAGTCCTTTTCTTTTACGGTAGTACCAAGAACAGTATCTCCCATGTTATTGTTTACACCCAAGTTTCCTTGACCTGTGTGTAGGGATATATATATATATATATATATATATATATATAATTTTTTATTTAAGTAGTAACCTTTGATTGGGCACTTTGTCGAAAGCTTTCTGAAAATCTAAGTAGATAATATCTACTGGTGATCCCTCGTTTATCCATTTAGTGATTTCTTACAAAAACATAACATATTTGTTAAGCATGACCTCGCTTTTAAGAAACCATGTTGAAATGGATATGTTAATGTATGCCTAGCAATGAAGTCCACCATATGGTCTTCGATTAACCTTTCTAATAATTTACAAATTACTGATGTTAAACTCAATGGTCTGTAATTGTCTGACTTGTTTATTGAACCCTTTTAAAATAATGATATTGTGTTTGCTTCTTTCCAATGACAAGTTGAACACCCTTGCAAGTGGTATACTAATTTGTTCTACTGTTTCTATTAGTAGATTTGGAGGAATTCCATCCACTCCAAGTGATTTATTATCCTTCATTGCCTTTATTTTCTTACCTTCCATTGCTGGAGTTATAATTAACTGCCCTAACTATTCAGATATAGCACCCTGAAATTTAGTATCTGGAACTGGTATTGAACTAATATATTCTTTGTTAAACACTGGACTGAAGTAGCCATTTAGGTCTTTCGCCATTAAAAACCTATAATATTTTGCCCCTGGAAAACAATCCACCACGTCGTCCCTGATTAACGCTCTATCAGTCTTCCTAACTATCGAATTCCCCACAAACACCCTCGCTCGCCTCCTCACGCCGTCTAGTAGCTCTTGCGTCGGATCCCTTCCGGTCCGTCTTCGTGTCACTTGGCAACATGTTGTCCATCTCGCTCTAGCCCATCAACATGTCGCCTTTCCGTCTCGTCTCCTGGCTATCTTGCGCTAATGTCACCTTCACTCCTGACGTCTTCGTTTTCTTCGCTCCCGTCGCCTTCCCTCCCGTCTCCCGTCGCCTTCTCTCTCGTCTCCCTCCTTCCAGTCTCCTTCGCTCCCGTCTCCTTCGCTCCCGTCCCCTTCGTTCCCATTTCCGTCGCTCCCGTTGCCTTCCCTCTCGTCGCCTTACGTCCCGTCTCCTTCCGTCCCGTCTCCGTCTGTCCCATATTCTTACGTCCTGTATCATTACGTCCTGTCACTTTACCTCCTCTCCTTCCAGGCTCGTCATCATCCACTGTCCCTCCCTCACCGGAACCACTGGCACAATCCACCTCTCCCCTTCCCACCAATGCCAAGACGAGCTGCCTCAGCCGTTCCACCTCCACCTCTAACCCCTTCATATTCGCACATCCCGTACACTCAAAACTATCCGCCCAGGACTTCTCACACCCGGACTTGACGAAGTCCACCCAGTTGCTACAACTCTCGGATATTCCACCGCCTCAAGATCGATCAGGGTTTATGTGCCCCAAGTATGTAGCGTACGTTGGGGGCTACAAGAAGACAAGAGTGTTGGCAGATTTAGTAAATATCTCTCAAGAATCTTTCGTGTTCTTTCGAAATGAATACTACGAAAACTCTAACCCTAATCCTAACCATAACCCCAACCCTAGCCATAACATGTAGTAACCTTTGAACTTGTTGAGCGGCCTCTAAAATTGATTTTTAAGGCCTGTAACTTTGTACATCTTAGTTTTTAGACACAATTCACCAAATAAGGGTTGAGGACATGGACATTTCAAAAAACACCCTATATAATATCTATAGTCACACATAGTCACACGCACGCACGCACGCACGCACGCACGCACGCACGCACGCACGCACGCACGCACGCACGCACGCACGCACGCACGCACGCACGCACGCACGCACGCACGCACGCACGCACGCACGCACGCACGCACACACACGCATACACACATATATATCCAAAGGAACTCTTCAAACTTGTGATGCCGCGGCAGTCAACTTCATGATTCATGATCAATGTACAGGGATAGTAGCTGGTGCGCCAAATCAGAGAATTGCCATGATAGTTACCCACCAGATGGCGTCATTAAATCCCACATATTCCTTGCCGCAAACGTTCACAGAGCCGCATTACTCATTCAGTCCTCATCTGTGATCTTAATGCGTACACAATTATAGTGCATGCCCTAATTGATACCAATGTTGCTATCTAAAATCTAAGCAAGTATGTTAGGCATCGTGATAAGCAACGCGTACACGTTTTGCGAAAATTTGGCTATATCGTTCGTTTTAATAACAGCATAGGCCGGCTCACGAATACTGCATTTACGGTACTACTTTCCGCTTTCGAGGAGACGCGTTCTTTCTCCGCCATTACTGTCACATGTCCAGTTTTACTTCTCACATGACCGGTTGTTTGGCCCCGTGATCAATCTTGCTTTACTTCCTGGCAAATTCAAAATACACATCCCAGATCACATGGATATGCTAGACCAAGCTTTGGATGGCAGGTAAGTAAATTTTTTGGCATAGGAACCAAATGTGATGTTTGAAAAATCCACCCGTCTTCGTGGAAGTGATCAGATGTGTCATTGACGAACCGAGACGATAAGTTGGACTCTTGTCTCTGACTCTGTGTAACTAAGTGTAAACGCCTCGTAATAGGTTTGACGTAAGTTTCTTATTGTATTTCCGGCAAATAAAGTTTATAAAAAATTATGAAACACGAAGCGTTTTTATTAGCTTCTATGTTGTGGCTGAATCAATCGGGCGTAGGCTTAGCTAACAGTGAACCGAACGTGAGTGTCGGAAACAACAGTCACAGACTCGGTGCCGCTGTCCGGTCAGTGCCGTGGCAGGGCCCAGGGGTGTCGGATGTTTTGGCCCATAACGGGGTCGGCCCATAGTCTGAACCATCCAACGGCGCGACCAGTGAACTGAAGTGTTTTGCTCGCATGGGCCGAACCATCCGTGTATGCAACCGGTGCCAGTGGGCTGAAACGACTAACGAGTTGTAACTGTTTGCGATTTGTAATTTTGTCATCCAATTAAACCGGTAGCATTTTATTTCATAGATAATACCATATATACTAAAATATAAACATACATACAGGGGTGAGGTTTAGCGGTCGCCAATGGCGCCCAAAAATGGCTTCTGGCGACATAATTTTTTTTACTACAGTGGCCGGCATGGCTACTTGAAATATTTACTGAGCTGTTATATTTAAGACGCAGCAAAAATAAACATATCAGAAGTGTTGCCCTGGCTATCACATTTATGTTAACCATAAATCGTGTTTGTGACACGTTTGACATTGCAAGAAATGTTGCCAAACCATCGCCGAAGTGATATCAATAGGGAGCATTCATTGTATTTTTGATCAACCACATCGAGACGCTCAACATATAACTGAATGGACATTCTACAATGAAATAACAACCGGTCATGCTAATAGTCTTGGCGCCGTATGGTGCGCTGAGCGCTTCTGGTGAATTAATCGGGAACCTGGTTAGTTTCTCTAGGCTAGCGCTGGATAAATATATATATGCATAGTGGTGGGCATGACAAAGTATTTACTTTCTATCATAAAAGTATTGATTCGAAAGTGGGCTACCCAAGAAGCTGTCGGGCTACTTCACTTTGCAAGCCCAACTGGCTACCTTCTATTACTTGCTAAATCTCACCCCTGTACATACAAAACAGTTTAAAATGTGTCGATATTAGTTGGCTGGTTGACAACCTTAAACTGTAAAGTCAATATTAATTTAAATATAGCTAAATACAAACTTATTCTTTAAAAAAATGTATTATATATAACATACGATATCATTATAATAAAAAAATATTCATAGAATGGTCAGTATGTCAAATAAAGTTATACACATTTCCCAACTTTGACGAGAGTATCCGGTTGGTTGATAATCTTAAATTTAAAAGTCAATCAATATTAATTTAAATATATTAAAATACAAACATATTCTTGCTAAGAAGCTATATATAAAAGTATATGCAATATATGCTATCATTATAATAAAAATGAAATCAATATTCGTGGAATTGTCAGAAGCCAAATCAAATTAAATCTAGCCATGTAATGTCAACAGAACTTAAACATAGAATATAAATCAGGGCTTCATATTTGAAAACAACATGAAATAAAGCGCACAACTCAAACTCAGTGCGCAGAAAAATATGAATTTGTCATCTACACATGAAACAGTGAATCAATGTTAAATGGTACCGGAGATGTGCGTCGTGAATTGATGTGTTCAGAGCGGTTGAAAGACGAAGTGGAACAATTACTAAAATTATCGTTTTCAATGTCTGACCAACTTCTACACTCTGTGTCAGAATTTTCGGTAGTTCAGATCCAGGTTATTATTTTCGATTCCCATTACAGCGTAGTCGGTAAATCGGATCGTAGTGAAATATTGTTGATCCCTTAACTATTCCATAGCTGTACATGTATACATAATACACATAATACAAATCGACATTAGTCCACTCATTTGATCATTTTTATAAACCGTGTGGCCAGCATAGCTTCGATGGCGTTCATGCAATCTTGGTGCAGCGCCAGCGGGCTACGATCGTCAATGATGGATAATATGTGAACTCCGAATATTGGAGCCCGATTGGAGGTGAACACTTGCAGACAGCAAGCGATTTTAACAATTGACGCGAGCGATAAATCGCTCCCTAGATTGTTGATTTGCGCGAGCGATAGGGAGCGAGAGCGATCGCTCACCTCAAATATGAAGCCCTGATAAATAGAAATGTATACTATTAACACTTGAAATGATCTTTGCCTCGGCACCCAGCCAGGTCATGGGCAAATACATATAGCCTATAGGTGAATTCTGCATGGAAGTACGCTCGAAGTTACTAACCCATTTGAAAGGAAGTCATCCATGATTTCAAGTGCACTATCTTGGTAGCTGCAAGTACCCTGGAGGACATGTCTGATAAGCGGCCCTCTAGGTGGCTTATCATGTCCCCATCAGTGTTTTGTCATGAAACATGTCAGCTGTCAGGACTTTCCGGAGGTGAAAGCCAGGTCTGCCAAAGAAATGAGATCACAAAGCAATGCAGCAGCAAACACTATCACCAATTACTATCCATGGATCAACCATTTTACAATGATGCCACGTTACACTTTTTGAAAATCAAATAGCATACTCCAAACATGCACTTATAGTAGGTATTCCAAAGTGATTTTTCAAACTCAACCAAGTTATTTTTAAATTATGCCATTTGATAGAGCTTTTGATTCTGAACACAGTGATATAAATGTTATATCTGTACTCCAATATTTAGCAGAGATATGATTTTTTTCCCGATTTTTTAACTACGTACATTTTTCGTCAAAATCCCTTGAGACACCACAAATATCAAACAACACAACCTGAACTCTCAAAACTTTTGTTTTTATATTTAGTATACATATAGACCACACCCAATTTTTTTCAAGCATGTAAGATCAACATAAAATTCACAATTTTATTTTGAAAATGTAAATTTCCTTAATTTGTGCTGATGGGTCAAAACACGTCAAAATTTATAACTCTTTGAAAGTTCATAACTTTTGACGTAATTGAGGTACAGGGATAATTTTTGTATCTGTGGAATGGTATAACTTTCATCAATACATTTAAAACATACAGAGCTTGGGTTCCTTAAGGTTAACCTTGACTTTTACAGGCAGTAAAGGGCAACATATCGCAATTACACAAACGTTTCCCTCAAATAAAACAATGTGCCGAACAGTGTTCATGATGGCAAAACTGCTATTTTGTGTAGCTACTTGCACACAAAAACACTAGGGAGATAAATTACTAAGAGCTATTCAGATATAACATCATATCTATCATATCAGACTCTTCGTGACCGTCAGTCAGAGAGGATTTACAGACTCGTGATTTTCTCGTAATCTGTTGAAATTGACTTCACAGCTGGCATGGACTACACACGACCGTACTGGTCATTCTCTACTTAAAAGCACATTGTTTGTGAGCCCTTAACATTATACATAAGCAAACAATAATAAACAAACATAAAAAGTATTGGACACATATATACCATTTATTAAATATGTTTATTAATATAACAAATACACTTGGTCAAAAGCAAATACAGTGTTTTTTAATTGTTAAATACATCTAAGTTCTAATACAAATACATTTCCTTCCCAAGTACGCTTTTCATGATTAACATATCTGCTGTTTTACTTCTTTTGTCTTCTCTGTCATCCAAATTCCTTGTTTTGTCTACTGTGTACTATTACAGTTTAGAACTATTACAAGACCTGGTTGCATTTGACAAACATCAACTGTTGAAAGTGGTCGTCACTCAAGTTGCACCAGTCAGCCAGGACGGAAGATTTTCACATCACCAAACCAACATGAAGCTCCAACTAAAAAAAAGTGGAAATCAAAATTAATTACCAACCAAACTGGCAATCTGGTTGCCAATCTGTCGGTCCCTGAACCTCTGTTTGGAATTTGAAGTGCAGCTTATGAAACGGAATAAAGTAAAGTGACAGTTCACTTGTTTATTATGTTACAATTCACTGAATCAGCCAATATATCAATATACAATTACTACAGTATGATAAAATAACAAATTGCCTGTACAGTCAAACAAATACTACGTGCATAAACAGATTAAAGCTTAAGTTAATATAAAGTTGCATTATTCCTGTTAATCTAAAAATGGATGGGTATTCTGCCCGAGAAAAAAATTTCAGTGTTCATTTAATAATATACCAATAAATAAAACAAAGTTTATATGGGTAACCATGAAAATATTATCGCTAAAACATGTATAATTGCATCCTAACTTCGTGCATAGGCCATCGCGCAATATCGTGGCAACTCGGTATTGCAACGCAACGAGAAACAACCTGGTCACGTGATCAACGATTTTGTCTCTTTCAGCAGAAACTAACACTAAATAAGATATGTTAATAATTCAAATGCTTCGTATATATTTGGGACACAAACTGTTGGTATTGTTGGGTAGACAGGTCGCCTAAAAAGAAATAAAACGTTCGCATCGTATGGGGGACTGATCCCGTGAAAGTCGGACGCATGGCATCGGCTTCGACTCAACTATTTGATGCTAAATGTTATCGCATATTATCATTAAACTAATCAAATATTACTTCACAAAATGAAAATATACAATAACTTACCTTTCTGGGTGAAGTTAACATGTTTCTGAGCGACGTTCTGCGAAGCAGATGACTCCAACGTCTCACAGCGCGGACACGGACACACCTTCGCAGCCATGTTTTCGAAACTCGCTGGCATTTATTAGTGGGGGGGACTTTGACCGGCCAGCGGAGGGAAGCCATTGTTTTATTACAAATTAAACAAAGTTTTGTAAAAAGAACAGATGCTGGCCTATTTAATGATATATTGCATGTTGAGAAATAATTTTCTGGTTCATGTCAAGCAACAAAAAGAAAATTTCATCATCGAAAAATGTAATCTTCGCGGGATTCGTTTTGAACAAAAATTATATGTATCAATGGCTGAACATCTCCCCTTTGACCTCAGCATAAATTCAGTGTCACCCGAGGTTATGCTTTCTTCCGCGAAGCGACGAAATAGGGTGGCATGCAAATGTCGGCGACGCGAATTCGGAACATCGCTTTTCGCGGCCACCAACCCGTCACTTTCAAAAATTCATCAACAAATAAGTAAGCCTTTTTAAAACAATTGATTATCACTGAACAACAGAGGAAAGATACCAACGTTTATTGAGGTAACATTTGTAGCTCAAAATGGTATCAGTGATTTTATATTGATTTTTTAACATCACCCAAAACCGGCCTTCTGCAGCAGTTTTCGCCAGCCGTGACAGCCACTTTGGAATACCTACTTATAGCAATCAACCATCTAACAAAGTTGCACCCCGATAATCAGATAAGTTGATATGTAAATTTATAAGATCACAAATAAAATATGTTATTATTTACTTTACTATTGAACTTGCCTGCTAGTTATATCATACTGACCTTGTTTCATACTTGCCAAACTGCAGCATTGTCGCCTATAGTTGTTTGTGGCACTCGTAGATACTGGCCTCTCTGCTGCGGCTGTAGCGACAGTTTGCTCAGTGACTGCAGGAGTTCATGCAGGAAGTGGCCGTACATAATCACTGTTTTTGACACCAGTAATTTCGACATGTTCTTTAGCTGCAGGTTATGGCAGTTCGACATGGAAACCTAATAAGTGTCCATATATGCATATTTATTGATGAAAAATGCCACCCTATATGTACCTTATTTGGCACTATACTATTATTAAATTAAAACATTTGTACCAGCCTATATTCTCTGATAATCGTGGCAAATTATGCAGGGTATAATTTTTAGGAGAGCAATCGCTCTCACTCCCGATTGCTAGCGCTAATCCAACATCCACTGTGTTGTCCTTCCTGGTGAAACAGTGCACTGCAAAACGGATGTAGACAATCTCATTCTCAATCACTGATTCATCTGTTGACCCATCCAAGATGATTGTGATGAATTTAGCATCACCAATTTCTTTCTCAATCCTCTGTCATTCCATATGAGCTACTGCAAAGACAAATTGTTTGCAAGATTTGTCGTTTCAGTAAGCCTGGCTGATGTTGACTCCCTTCATTTCATCCAGCTGATTGCCATACAAAATCTGAAAATGGTCGTGAGTGCTTAGCAATTGTATGCGCAGTACGGAATAATTTGTCCAGCTTTGCAAAGTTAGCTTCATTGAGCTTTTGCAAGCTCTTCTCCGTCGCACTCGAGCCAGGTGTTGCAAATTTCATGGCTGGGCAGTTCCACGGTGTCGGGCGTACATTTCAGACACTTCAAGAATGCACTGCATGCTGGGATAGAAAGTACCACAACTTTTTACTGCCATATACTACAGGAACCATCGTTGTCATATATAAACTTCATTCCATCCTAGTCATTCTAGACATACAATGAAAAACATGCGTGGTGTTGGACGTACTCACACAAACCTGAATTTTCCACCTGAGTAAGGTCATGTCCAAATCTCTGTGATGTGTGAGGGCATATTAGAAATTTTATGTTATATGCTGATAGGATAGGAGTTAAAATCTGGACTAGATCCTATAAAATGTTGTGTCTGTAGTACACTGAAGAAATAGAGAATAGTTGTCTGGTGTCGGATGTGCATTTTTTTTGGTGTCGGGCATATCCGTGTGAAATACAACATAACAAATAGATATAATGATGCTTATATTTTTTAAATAAGGTAGTTACAATGGCAAAACACACTTGAGATTGATTCTTCTACATAAATGCTGACAATTAAAAGCCAAAATATTGATGCTGTCTACTGTCCAGACAATGTGTAAGACCTTAAATAAAATGCATCAGAACAAACTGCCAGGACTGCCAACAATAGTTGGTGCATCAATCAACATTCACCTAGACATCTCCACTTGTCATGTTGTTTGATTTCCTGATTCACTTCTGTCGTGCATCAAAAATATCTGAAGTAATGGTATCAGTACTATCATAAAAATTTCGTTTCGATGAGTATTTCACAGAAAAGTTAAATATTTCCATGGATTTGCATAAATTATGATAGTTTTAGTAAAAAACCTTTACAACACATATGTGAAACGATTCAGACAAAACCAAAAAATTGCGAAACTAAACTGAAGTGTTCTATCATCAAAAAACATTGGCTCAACATTTAGCTTTTTTCCAACTCATTTTTGTACCAAGCTTGACGTTACATTTTCCATTTCAGAAGTACACAAACGTCACCAATATTTACTCGAAAAATCTGCCGGTCTTACAAGTTTTGCTGGTCTCGGGCCTCCAGGCAGTAATTTCAGACATACCTAATAAGTCTCAGCTTCTTTGGTTCTTTTGGTTTGGTGGTTCCTCTCTAATTTTTTTATTTGATTGTTCCGGTAGTTTGCTTCTGGTGTTTCGACCTTGTATGATCGTTCATCGAGACGATTTATCACTGTGCCCTTTCTCCAATGCTTTCCACACTTTTTGAAGGGTTATTCTGATGGTGTCTCCTTCGTCGAGATGTCACAGGTGTTTAGCTGTTCTGTTGAAATAACGAGCCTGCTTATTCTGTCGTCTGATTTCTTGCTTGGCTCTACTGCAGTAAAGTACTCCCATATGTTAATACCTCTAGCACACAGCATTGATATGTCAAAGGTACAGACACATTGACTAACACAATGAATTCATAATCGAATAAGTACTGTCACTGGCATGGTTATTTGATTTAAATCATGATTTAAATTATTCCCCCCAAAAAAAATTATTTATGGTTTTTTATTTCAGATTTTTTTAATCGCTGATTTATATGAGTTTAACACAAATAATTGTTTACAAGCAGCGAGATCAACAAAGTTTTGTATGTTTTTTAATACAAAAGCACAATGTGCGCACACTTGTGTAGTTGTATTGTCACCAGATAGCTGATAGTCAAATATTTTATGAAATTGTGTATATTTGAGCTATTCCCTTTCTGAATGCAGTGAAGCCACACAAACTTGTCTTCAAGAGGAAGTTTCTTTTCAAGTCAGAAGCCCTGAGTTAAAGTCCACTTAGAGCTTGTGCTAGTCGTTACCAATTCAATATGTTGACTCAAGTGAGACAGTTTTGGTGACAATTGTTTAATACTGTACCAGTTTGAGGTCTGGTTGGAGACCCATAGAGTACACGGAGCCATGGACAGGTGCTAATCCATCCTCTCAGCAAACAATAATTAGCACTGCTACAGCATGCTTTCCTTTCCAAGACAGATTATGGAACTACAGGGGTGAGCCCTTGTCTTTATATAAGCAAAAATCAAGTACCTTCTGTTAAGACAAGTACCCAAATCGACTTGAATAGAACATGTTTGAAAGAGTTTATAAATATAAACATCTATATATGTGATGCGCCACGCCAAAACCAGGTGCCCATTCGAATTGTCGAAAATGGGTTAACGACGGAATCGATCAGCAAAATTATCCATCTTTCCATAAATCCATTTATATAAGCTGAAAGATTGTTCAAACTAGTAATATTTAGCACTTTATTGAAGCCCCTGATTAGCGTCGCGGTTGAGAAGTCTGAAACAAAGCCATTTTTACGCGTTTTTGATCGACTGTCTTCGCTCGCTTACAAGTGGGAAACCCCACATGTTATACATGGCTGGAAAGCTTATGACGTCAACTACACGTGTGGTTGGGAATTTCTTACTCTAGACCAATGGAACAGCTCCTATTATACATAATTTATCCAGCAACAAACTGCTGTTGTTGCTATGGAAGTTGCGAAACGCTCGCTGATTGGTCGAAAACGTAAGCGCGCATGCGCAGTCGGCTTGTTTACACATTCCTTTGTCTTTGTTCGCCAGTTTCGCCCGCTGTTTTCGTCTTCGATTTGTTAAAGAATTGCATTATGGCATCGAAAGAAGCTTATTTAGCTACCGAGTTGGATCGTGCGAGGGGGTGCAATCTCGAGGACAGCAATTTATAGCTGCCGTGATTGAAGATTACTTCGAAAGCCGCGTCGCGCCCGTGGAAGTCGCCTCGGCAGGGCCCGGGGCAGGGGAAGACCATATTGAGCCTGCACTGGTTGGCTCAGCATCAGCGGGAGAGGACTTTCCAAATTGGGGAAACTGACATTGTGTAGTGTTATTATATATGTAATGTGTAAATAATGTTTTATTTTCAGGGATTTACTTTAGGGGTTCGGCTCCCAGTGCTCGCGGCCGGTAGTCTCCGGGAATACCAAACCTGGTAGTAAATGAGGTGGCATTCAATAAACATTACGTTTTTCCACTTTATAATTCTGCATCTTATTTATACACACCTACTGGAGGAACATACAAAATTTCATTCCATTTGGAGCATTATAAGTGCATGGTTGCTATGGGAGAAGCAATTTTTCAATGCTGTTTTTCAAAGCTGATTTTCTCAAAACTGTTATTCCAAGAATGTGTACACGAAAAGTGTAATATCTTGGCCCAAGAGTAAGATACACTGTTCATGTTGGTGTCATTTTAAAGCTGTGTATCTCCTCTATTTGAATCTGTAATAAAATGTTTTGTAAAATTGTCGAGAAGAGCCTGGTTTTGGCATGTGGCATCACATATAAATATTTTTTCAACCCTGGTCACTGGGCACAACTGTCTCAGATCTACACAGTGCTAAGATTAGCCTTATATTTGTTATGATAACATTTGGGAAAGTACATGTGACAGCATACTGCCTTTTGAGACTGATCTTCACATCAAGTTAAGCATGAAAAACAATACATTCATAATACTAATACATTCTAAGTGATTCTTGGTTATCTATAAGTTTGCAACATACCTCGTTGCATACTGAGATGTATCCAATCGGGGTCACTGTGGAATTGGTCCCCATCGCTGATATAAGATTCACTGATGCACCAGAATCAACGTGGAACACAATTCTCTTGCGCTTGATGATGAAAGCGATACAAATGTTGTCTATTGTTAAGTCGACCACGTGGACAGGTCGTCCATGTTCTTGTACAATGGCTACAAAATGTGGATTTCTGTCATCCAATGTGGTGTCTGATGCAGTGTCTGAGTCCTCTGATTGGTTGTTGACTGTAAGTACCCTCCTCGTGTTTTTCGATTGGCACATCTTAGTGAAATGGTTGCTCCTACCACATTTTGAGGACTGTTCACCCCATGCTGGACACTTTTCTTTCTTTCTGGCATGGTCTCTGCCACAGTATTTGCAGGTGATTACACCACTGGCACGTACATTGTTCGCTTGACAACGTTGGTTTGTTGTTGCAGATCTGGATGTCACACCGTGCATGTCATTGGGTGGAGTGTTAGCGGGTGATAGCGAGGTCATTTGTGACTCCATTCTCTCGTCACCTCTGCAGATGTGTACAAGTATGCACAATTTGTTCGTTAGCTTATCTGCAACCAGCAATCGTTTTCTGGTCGCTTTGCTGAGAACTCCCAGGACGATCCTGTCTCGTTTCAGGTTGTCTTCCAGCTCTTTGAAGTTACACATCTTAGCGAGATTGTGGAGCATTGCCACATATAGGTAAAATGTCTCGCCTAGTTGTTGGTCTCTTGTAAAGTGTCGTTCGTATGTCTCATTTCTTTTCCCAGACAGTAGTCATCAAGAGCCTCAATTATTTTGTCTACACCAAGTCGTTCATGTCCGGATGCAAACAGCAATCCATCCAGTCCCTCCGTGGCCTGCTCCCCCAGGCAGGAGTTGAGTGTGGCAGCCCCAGGCCCTTAGCCAGGGACCCTTCTGCCCGTCTTCAAGACGGGCAAATGTCTAATAACGACGGGTAAAATAAAAGACGGGTTTTTCTTTTTACTGTACAAGATAAGTTTTTTTCACAATAAAACTGTCTTAGACTTAGTGACGGCTTTGCGCATGCGGTCGTGATTCGACGAACGTTGTTGGCGGCAGAATAGCGAATACCGCCGATCTATAAGACTATATATTTTTAACTTTGACATCGTTTGAAAATAATGATTCTGCAGTTTATCTCTATTTATTGTAATCATGTGTCATTGGTTGGGAAACGCGCTTATGTGGCGTTTCTCAGTGCCTATCCATTGATCCCGTGACCCAGATGTCATGGGGCGAGTTCGAAATGACACCTGCCAAGCGAGTGAAAAGATGCAATAATTGTCAACATCAAAGTTCACGACAGTCGATGCCTTTTTCGTAAACGTGAATAACAGCAGCGTTCCTGCGATTGTCCCTGAACAGTCCGAGTCAGCATCCTTTGTTACGTTAGTGGAGATCCATAATGTTGATGTGCCTGCCGCTAGTAACCGAAATGCTACTATATTGTTGCCCACCGCTGGTCAAGCGCGATCGCGGTAGTCTTCGAAACTAAGTTTGATTCAGGCTCCGATTCACATACATAACTGGCGTGTAGGCCCTACTGTCGGCAGCAGTTCCCTGGTTCCTCAACTCAAATGGCAGGCAAACCACCAACGATTAGGCTGTACTCAGTCTAATAAATTCTTTTTTTTTCTCAATACTAAGCAATACTGAATCTGGATGATTGCTGTTTTATCAAAGAAGTAATGTTTCAATGTATTACTTTCAAGACCGGTTGTATTATTGAGTGCTATATCTTCTATTTATATAAAGTTTCAAGTGACTTTTTCATGAAACTTCATGTGTTGGTTCTTCTTCTATTGTTATTACTGTGTAGGTTATAACGCCAACCTCGCTGCACAACTAGTAAGACTCGACTGGGCCAAGAATGGTTAAACCGGATTTGGCCTGCCATTGATAAAACCTAATTCGGCCAATAATGGTTGTCATTTGACATTTGCTCAACTTGTATTGGCCTACCAGTACAAAAACCAAATGGGCTAATAATGGCTGTCATTATATCAACCAGCATTGGCTTGCCAGTAAAAAAAATCAATTGGACCAATAATGGCTTTCATAGATGCAACGGCTTCCACGGAAGCCATTTGCGCATTTAAGGTTTTTTAGAATGTTCAAGACTGGCAACATTTTATTTCTGGCTAAGGGCCTGGGCAGCCCGCACTTCTGCTGGTTGATGCTTCATGTAAGAAGCTATTTCGTAGTTTGCCCATGCCATTTTGATGCGTTTCCAGACAGAATTCCAGTTCTTAGTGAGTTGACTTGCGTCCATTATCAGTTTGGTTGGCTGTTAACATAACTGCGATGCTACTGATACTGCTGGCGTGCACTAGCGATACTTCACTGGCTTGTGAGCCACTGGCTTCGGTGTCCGGTTCTGACATGTTTATCTGCTTGTTGAGATGACTACATTGCCATGGAATTGTGCGACACACAACGTTGGGACATTATTGGTTGCATGTATATGACACGTTCTGACCAAATCTGAACTAGTGGCTTTTTCTCCTTTCCACATCTCCATCATTGCACTGTACCATTAATATTGATTAACCAGTTAGTTCTGTAAGGTTCAACAGTGTTTTCTTCTGCTGCAGTCACCAGGAAAAAGTTGAAGATTCTACATCAGATGATCACGTACACCTAACACATGTCCAGGACGGTGAGTACAGTTTCAGTTCTAACATCAGATGATCACGTGCACCTAACACGCGTCCATGACAGTGAGTACAGTTTCAGTTCTAACATCAGATGATCACGTGCACCTAACACGCGTCCATGACAGTGAGTACAGTTTCAGTTCTAACATCCACATAATGTTTCAAAGCTTTGCAATCAGTAGATTTTAATTAAAATGTCTGCATAGTTTTCATCTAGATAGCCATGTGGAAATCTGCCTGTTTGCTTGAAAATAGCAAACGTTTGTAACATAGATTCCATGTACAGTCGAGCCTCGTTATAACGCGATAGTCGGGGTCCATGACTTCGGACCGCGCTGTATGCGAGGCGCGTTAGGTGTTCCCATATCTGCCACCAGGGAGCTACTAAACAACAGCGATTGCCACCCGCTGCACCAAGTCCATGAACGCTGTCGAAGCCATGTGTGCTTGCAGCACTGTCTTATACGCCAACATGCAGTTTATGGAACTTATTATACTAGCATCAACGTGTATTATTTTTAAATGTTACACCCTGTTAATTCTTGAACTGAATAAAACACGTATGTATACCGTTATGGAATAGATCTACTACGATGATGTACTGGACCAATAGGCCTACGAATCGAAAATAATAACATGGATCTGAGCAGCCAAAAACGTGTATGATTTGACAAACATAGTATGTAAGCTGATAAAACACAGAAAACAACAATAGGTAGAATTAATAATTGTTTCACTTCGTCTTTCAACCGATCTCGACTGAAGCACAAATTTATTATGCACCACTTAACATCGATTCTTCGTTTCATATACGGGTGACGAATTCGTATTTTCGCGTACCGGTACAGTCTTGGGTTAGGAATTTGGCATGTTGGTGTCGTGTCGCAAAAACGATGTAATGGAAGCATGTCATTTCACCCAAGTGTTATGCTGGTATCGCATACTAAATGCATTTAAAACTGTTGATCTGATTCTTACGCGAGGCATATTTGTGAATCTTGATTGCAATTTGTAAACCGTCGAAGCGAAGCCACCGACAACGATTGATATCGGCGACAGCGCAAAACAAACAACACGTTGATATTGTTCGCCTAATGTTTCTTGAGAATTCTAAGTAGGTTTAAGCAGGCCCATTTGGCATTTTCCCCTGGTGGCAGAAAATCGGGTTCCACGACCGACCGCATTATATCCGAATCTGCGTAATAACGGGGCGCGTAATAACGAGGCGCAACTGTAGTTAAAATTGATGAGTATGATAATAATTACTTAGAAATTGAGAGTAATCAATGTCTAATACAATTACTTTTGTGTAATCATTATTACAATCACGATTACATTTAAGAATATCATTGACATAATGAAATAAATAAAACCGTCATTTTATTGTCACCAATTGTTGGTCAAGACAGTCAAACATGATATCAAAATACAGTCAGTGTACATGCATTACGTACAAAATGAAGAGAAAAACCTGCTTGTATTTTAGTTGTGTACATCATGCACAAGAAAATTGTCAGTGTAATCATAAATGATTACAGTTACTTTGACAGATATGATTACGATTACTTGGCCTTTTTTACCAATGTAATTGAGTACGATTACTCCAACAATGTTGACGATTACATGTAAGTAGTTAATACGATTACTCCATCTCTGCAGGGCTACATATGTAATGATGTGTTAAGTGGTTTATGAAAGCACATGTTTCTGTGTTGAAAATACTATTGTTACCCTGTCATACTCATAAGTGGAGACACTGTGCTGATTCAGGGGATGCAGGTGACGAGCAAGCAACGATTGTTACTGGTCCCGGTGGAATTCCGATGGATGCAAACATCCAGTATCAGATCCGAGCGGACACAGGCCAGGGTCAGTATTTACTCCATGCACAGTATTGTTGAAGAAAACTTATCATTTTGATGTGCTACTAGCCTGCCTTGTTCTGTTTCACTAGTTGTGTGTTGATGCAATTGTATGACACAATCTGTGGCTCCCAATTAAACTAGAAGGTTTGGGCACATGTACACACGCATGCTCACGCACGCACGCACGCACACAAATAGTAACGCCACTCACCACAACTTGATTAAAAATTCAAAATAGACAGCAAGTGGAGTGGTATAAACGATTGGTAGCCTGCTCAGTGCCATTGTTGTTTACAACTTTTTACACAGCACTTGTCCACTTGAGAGACGTAAAATAGTTCCATACAAAAACAAAATGAACGTTGTCGTGTTTGTAGACTCTAGTAAAATTTCCATGGCAAAATACTATCCACAATTATATGTATGCAATTGAAATTGAGAGATTTCTTGACAAATATTAGGAGTTTACCAAATTAAATAAAGATGTGCAAACATGGGCACATAAATGCAAGTTGTGGTTGGGATGATATTTTATATTTTCATGCATGTGTGGGCTGGGGGTAGCTATACCCCAAAACTATTCCATGTCCAGTCCCTAGAATATTTTTCAGTACGACAAGTCTTATGGTTAATTTTCCTAAAGCAACTGTTAAATAGTTTGAATCAATACTGATACAATACCGTGTTGACAGTAAACATGCTTGTTTGGGTTGACAGCAGGTCAGGTGACGTACCGTGTTGTACAGGTGACTCAGAACGAAGAGGGTGAGACACAGGTGGTGACAGCTAGTCCCTTCCCACCAGACACACAGGTAACTCATGTCATCCATTGACACAGTAGCATTGTGTCATCATTAATATTATTTATTATTACTAACATTTATATAGCGCCATATATCCGGGATCAGCCTGTTCATAGGCACGTATACACATTATAAGATGTTCATGGAATCATAAGAAGAGTTTAAGAAAATATATATATATATACCAGTAAATGTAATTATTGACTAAGCTTAAAAACCCTGACTACAACACTTGTGATGCTGCAATTTTGCATATGAACGCGTCTTACATGTAGGCAACTTTACACGGCTTGGAGTCAACTTTGCTTAATTTATTCATGGTGGTGTTGCAGACGTAATTTGTTTATGTTAACCAAAATCTTCCTTAAAGTTGTCAGTGACGTTGTCGTACTTATATGTATGTCATTTATTTCTTTTGGGATTTTATCAAAACTATATAATTTGATATTTTGTGGCTATTTTTTTCACATTTACAAAATTTTTTTTGAAATCTTGTAACATAATTAAATAAATGAAAAACTAAAAATTTTATTAATCTGGAATATTATATTGTATTGTCAGCTGCCTTAATAAGTAGACAACATCACACTGAGCAATGTTTCAACATTACTGGACAGCAACAGCCGACTTGAAGTGTATTAGGTTAATGTGTGTGGCCTGTCTCATCAGTTTGCTGGTTGCATGGTGGACATTCACAGCAGCTCAGCTTATTCTTATTTGTATAACACATAATAAAAAAAACTGAAGCAGTAATGTCATCGATGTCCCTGAGTCTGGGTGGTAGATTGGCAGTTTTGACTGTGTGCACGTAAGGCTGATGCAGATTGTGTTGGGCAGGCAATCATGCAGAGTCCATTCAGCAACGGCGGCAGTCCGACGGCTGACGGCCTCACTGAGACACGCTTCACCTATGTGCCAGCGGTGACGGCAGGCGGAGACGGCAGTGCAGGACAGGTGGTTGAACCAGTGGCGAACACTGCAGCTGGCATCCCCCAAGTGAATGCTGGAGGAGGTAAGACTGACATGTTTACAGGTGGGACTAACCCCAGTCTGACTGATGTCTCAATATCAATGAACACACTGGTGCATTGGTCATGTGTGTGGATTATGCATCAGTGCATTGTTTTCCCAGGTGCACATTGACAGAATTTTTGTCATAGTCACTTGCTACATCGTGCGATCGCCACAAGATTTTGCCAGCTTCCTATAATGGCTGTGCAGATGAAAGCATTATTTGATCGTTTTATTTTAGCGTAATTTCAATGCATATTCAACAGTATTTTGTGACTAAATATTGACAATTTACATGGTAAAAATGTACAGAGCAACTTTGCTGTACATGAGATTGACTCTCAGCTTTCTTTTGGTGTATCATTTTGCTAGAACTGTATTTTTTGGTAAAATAGACCCAGATTTTTAAGAATTTCCCTTACTTCCCAGATTGTGTCAGAAACAGGACAGGCATTATTGTAAAGACTGTTCAGGATAAATAGGGTTAATAACTGTGGAGTCATAAAATTTTTCAATCTTATTGGAGATGACTATCCATTGTTTTATGTTACAATTTTGTAGGTCAGTTCTACGTGATGATGTCCCCACAGGATGTACTGCAGGGCGGTCAGCGAACCATCGCCCCACGTACAGGAGTCACGCCCCGTATTGAGGGTACGAGATCAACACGAGACGATCGTAGGAGGGCAACACATAACGAAGGTGCCAAGGGTTTCTTTCCTTTCCTCCTGTGGCATTTATATCATAATTAAAATATGTGTCAGATGGTCGGATAAAACAGGTTTACTAATTAAAGCTTCAATGGCCAGCTTAAGGTAGACACCACAAATAGTCACCCAGCACTAACGTCGTATTTCGCCAATCCATCCTTTAAAAAACTTCCTTTTGGAAATCCCCCTGACGTCTTAGAAACGCTGACGATGTTTCCATAGAAATGACCGCGTGTGTGCCGATCTTCGAAAGAGTCTACAGAATATCATGGAGAGCTATGGAATTCCATGCAAGATAATCCACATAGTTCAGATGTTATACGACGATAATGAATGTGCAGTGTTAGACGAAGGTGAAGAATATGAGTGGTTCAAGATTAAAACCGGAGTTTAACAAGGAGATGTAATGTCAGGATGTATCTTGATGGTAGTGGACTGGATAATGAGAAAAACATCACGTTTTTTGATGGCTGGCATAACCTGATATTGTAGACGACAGCACGTTATAAATACAGATTCAAAGGACATTGTAGCGGCAAATTAAGGGGACATGTCAATATTAACAATGGCCGTTATGTTTTGTCAACAATATGCAAAACGCCAGTGAAAAATGTCACATTTCAAGCATGATACTCATATCTAGTGACATTTCTGTTGTCAATAACAACCAGGAAATGATGCGTAATTTACTATTTTAGAAAAACAATAACACAACACATCTTACATTTAGGCAACTTTACACAGTTTGGAAATACGATTGGTGAAGGGTTTGTGTCAAAAATACACTGCCACTTTAGGCTGTCATTCAACTTTTGCTTAATTCGTTCACAGTGGTGTAGCAGACGTAATTCATTTATGTTAACCAAAATCTTCCTTAAAGTTATCAGTGACATTGTCATACTTATGTGTATGTCATTTATTTCTTTGTGGATTTTCTCAAAATGATATAATTTTGTGGCTATTTTTTCACATTTACAAAAATGTTCTTTTAAATCTTGTAACATAACCAAATAAATGAAAAACTAAATCTGATTAATCTGGAATGTTATATAGTATTTCAACTACAATCTGTGAAGAAATGGTGAATCTATCTTTAAAACTTCTACTGAAAGTACTCGATTCAAGAAAAGCATATAATCACCCGAGCTACCTTGAATTTTGGTTTGTTACATTTTCAGCAATCTGGATGGTTTGTCTGTATGGCGTGCATAACAAGTGGTACAACCTTTGTTGGCAGAATGTTGACAGTCTGTGTGACAGGTGGTGCAACATTTGTGGACAGAATGTTGATATTCTGTGTGACATGTGGTGCAACATTCGTTGATGGTCGGTTTGACAAATGGTACAACCTTTGTTGGCAGAGTGTTGTCTTTCTGTTCATGACAAGTGGTGCTACCTTTGATGGCAGAATGCTGACAGTCTCTGTGACGAGTGTTGCAACATTTGTTGACAGAATGTTGATGGTCTGTGTGACATTTGATGCAACATTTGTTGATGGTCTGTGTGACAAATGGTGCAACCTTTGATGGCAGAGTGTTGTCTGTCTGTGTGTGACAAGTTAGTTGGCGTTGTTAATTAGTTAACGTTGTTAGCTGAATGTTGATGGTCTGTGTGACATGTGGTGCAACATTTGTTGGCAGAGTGTTGACAGTCTGTGTGTGACAAGTGGTGCATCCTTTGTTGGCTGAATGTTGATGGTCTGTGTGACAAGTGGTGTAACATTTGTTGACAGAATGTTTACATTCTGTGTGTGACAAGTGGTGCATCCTTTGTTGACAGAATGTTGACAGTCTGTGTGTGACAAGTGGTGCAGAATGTTGATGGTCTGTGTGTGACAAGTGCTGCTGAATGTTGATGGTTTGTGTGTGACAAGTGCTGCAGCCTTTGTTGACACGATGTTGATGGTCTGTGTGTGACACCTGCAAAATGAATGTGTGACACAAACTGCTGAATGTTGACAGTGTATGTGTGACAAGTGGTGCAGAATGTTGCCTGTCTGTGTGACAAGTGGTGCTGAATGTTGATGGTCTGTATGTGACGAGTGGTGCTGAATGTTGATGGTCTGTGTGTGACAAGTGGTGTTGCATGTTGATGGTCTGTGTGTATGACAAATGATGTTGATGGTCTCTGTGTGATAAATGGTACTGAACGTTGATAGTCCGTGTGTGACAAGTAGAGCTGAATGTTGATGGTCTGTGAGTGACAAGTGGTGCTGAATGTTGACGGTCTGTGTGTGACGAGTGGTGCTGAATGTTGATGGTTTGTGTGTGACAAGTGGTGTTGCATGTTGATGATCTGTGTGTATGACAAATGATAGTGAATATTGATGGTCTCTGTGTGACAAGTGATGCTGAATGTTGATGGTCTGTGAGGACAAGTGGTACTGAATGTTGACGGTCAATGTCTGTGGTTGTTGTAGTTGAGCGGCGGCGGAGAGACAAGATCAACAACTGGATTGTGCAGTTGTCAAAGTTGGTGCCTGACTGTTCCATTGACCTCTCGAAACAAGGACAGATCAGCAAGGTAAGCACAGCAGTCTTGTTTTCCAAGCCACTAAGTTAGCCTCCTTCGTATGTGTGTTAAAGGTACATTCTTATATAAGCACTGTATCCAGTCCTTGGGACTGTTCAAAGCAATTTACACTTCACCCCTGGCAGACCTGTTCACTCCAACGCCATCTCGGCTTCTCTGGGAAGCATTCAGCCACGCTGCCATTATTGCGCGAAGACTATTTGTTCAGATATCTACCTCTGTCTGTAGCCATTCAGGTACTCATTTATACAGCTGAGTGAACTGTGGCAACGTGGGATGAACGAAATTGCCAAAGTTTTGAAACGGTGGCAAGAGGATTCGAACCCCTTTTCCCTCGACTGAGAGCCCGGCGTTCTAACTGCTATGCTACCGCGCCCCATGCGTTCAGTCATGATTATAATCTTTCTTTTCACACATTGCTTTCTTGTGACATTTGGTGAAGGCACACACAAGTCACGATCAACACAAGAATATAATGTTGTTGCAGCTGTTTTCTCTCTCTATCAAACTCTAGGCGGGTAAGGCAGACAATTTTGTGTAGCTTGTTACTAGTTGCCAGAGCAAATTTCTACAACAATGCAGTTAGCTCCTACCAAGAGTATTTACCAGAATAAGGGGCCATCTCAAAACACATTGGTATTTTGAGATGGCCCCAACAAAGCTCAAGTCAGCGTTACAGTGGGTAACTTGTAAAAGTGTAAATAGCCTTTATAGTATATATAGATGGATCACATGTAGCCATTTTTTCCGTTTTTTGGTTTTGTAAAAAAAAAATTAATAGTTTGTCTGATGATTTCATCAAAACTAAATAAAAAAAATTTTCAAACAAGCTATAATGTCGTAGCCAATACCTCCTGTTCTATATTCCCAGTAAGTTCGTTTTCCATGAAATGTGTCTGAAATGAGACAAGCAACCAAAAATCGAAATGAGGAGGCAGCTTTAATTAAATGAAACTGTTGCATTACAGAGTAAAGGTGGCATCCTAGCGAAGGCATGCGACTACATCACAGAATTACGCACGGCCAACACTCGCATGGCCGAGAGTCTGAAGGAGACGGAACGACTATCGGTCGACGCCGAGTTGCTTCGGCAGCAGTGCGAGGAGTTGAAGCAGGAGAACGCCATGTTACATGCGCAACTGCAGCAACACGGCATCGTACCCCCAGACCTCACAAGTACAGTGTCCTGAGACTGCATCGTCACCATCACGCCTCCTTTGTGACAAATGTCACATACAAACTGTCTCGTGCCATCACCACCGACTGTGATGCTTCCAACAGATGATTCTGCGTCGAGTCGTACAATCCTACTGGACAGTAGAAACACAAACACACAGAGTTACTAACTCCTACAGTCGGTTGCTTGTGCGCTGTACACAATGTTGATCTGATGTCTCGGTGCTAAGAGACCAGCAGGACGATGTTGCTGGTGTCGTAACAACCATCAGAACAGTGACGTACATTGGCACTCATGCTAGCGAACTGTCAATGGAATCAACATCTCACTGCGGCCTTCCCGTGTAACCGTTACTTGTCATGATGGGTATAATTATGTTGTCTAAGTTTGCAACAATGTTGCATGTACTTGATTGATGACTTTCTTTTTATACTATACATATATAAATATGTACATAGACAAGGCATTGCTATTAGTTGCTTGAATTGGTGGGTCACAACTCATGTTTGCAGCTGTTAGACTTAGAATAAGTGAATGGTTCTATGCCTGTATTCTTGAAAGATGTAAGAATTTTCGTAACTCAAATTGTGTATGAATGGCAGAGAAAACATTCTAACTTTACAACTTTTTACCTTTGAGAACAGCAATATACAATATTTTATGGCTAAGATGTTTTTCTTCCACATTTATGTGAGAATGAACCTACGCTGCAACTTCTCTGAGAATATTCTGAGCATTCATTCTCAACCAATTCTTTTGTCTGTCATTTAATTTTTAACACGACTAACAAAACAACAATGAAGTTATGTATCACAAAACAGTAGTTTTTACAACCTAAATTGACAGTTCACAGATTGAAAAATACTGAAGATAAATTGAAACCCTAAAACGGATGCAGTAGCAACAATATCTGTATATGCGAATCTTCACTGATTTGGAACATTCGTCCATCTGAAGGTGTTTACAGCTGCATTATGTTGTGCCGTTGGCAGTAAGATGCAAAATCAGTTATTCAAACATGAATTTATATGGGAATTGGATCTGAGTTTAATTTTTATAAATTAATTACTTGCAAAATATGCATATTCCGTGGAGCTTGGACGTGGTTCTCGTAAACATGCAAGTAGCATGAATTTGATCAATTGTATGTGATCAGTACATAGGCTTAAAACACTTGATGAAATCTAATTCTGAGTTGCAATATAATGTAGTCAGAATGTCTCCTGGAATTGAGTAGTTTCTTAGAGAAAAGGCTATGAATTTACAAGTAGCTGAGGTGTTTGCATATTCATGACACATTTACTGTATATATTTAGTTATGTGGCAGCTTAGGAATACTACCTTTCACTGTATTTATTGTTTCATGATCAGTTACATTGCAGCCAAGACTGCATTTAACAATATATGTGTATTTTGTTAGTATGTATGTATACTACTTTGTATTTCGAAAGGAAGGGTTTGTGCTACAATTGCAAACACTGGATTTGTGAGCATGTACCGAGTTCTACCTGGAGCCTCCTCCTTTCGCTAACTAGAGCACCATTACTAAACAATGCATTTGATAAAAATTATATTGTCAGTAATGTATTCTGTATTCTGAGATATTGCAAATATTTAAAGATTTTATTACTGAGATGTTGTGATTTAGAAGTGTGCCACACTGCCAATCAAGAACTTCCTCCCATTTCAGGGTTGAAATCACCCACTGTTCCTAAATTGCTATGTTAGCCATTTATCAGGCAGCTCTTAGTAAGTCACATTTCAAAATTCTTTGTTCATTTTGATGTATGTGATGGTCCGTCCATAATGAATGTACAATGAACAAGACTGTTTCAATCATCAGCTACGACAGTACAAAAACACTTCACCAACAAGTCTATCTTTTTAATTCTCTCCAACAATACACACAGAAACATACAACAGTTATCAGCGACAACATGCACTTATCGAGTGCTGCTTTCACTTATTCTTAGACACACAGACCAATGTCTCTGCCTGGCACAAAGTCACCACAACAGTCTTGTTGTACGTGCCAAGTTCTCTAGTTTGGAATGTGAAGAGACAGGATTGTACAGGACACACAGGCATTCTCAACCAGCAGACCACCTATAGTGAAACCTTGTTTCACTACTTCACTTACTCACAATTCATCATTGGTCCCTTCCAGGTAGCTATGCATGTGATGCTGGTCTCTACGACATTCACTGTATAACTTAACTGGATGAGAAATGTTTAACATTAAACACCACACATTTATTGAGCATGAAACTCGGCCTTAATGGTCATTGTTATTTATAAGTAACCACAGATGACTGCATCTGAATAAATCTTGCTTATACTAAATTGCCTATAAAGTTATCATACACCTATTCTTGAAAGATCTTGCTGGTCCTAAAGCCTACTCATAGATGGCATGCCAGTATTTCCTCAACTCTCCTTTCAATCATGTCCAATCTTAGCTAGGCACTGTTGTTATAACTTTTTTCTTCTAGAAATTAATGACCAGAATTTACATTACAAGGAAGAGCTGAGAAGAAAGTGGCATGCCAGTTTGTATGAACATTCATAACTAAAACCATTGATTGTAATAACACTTCATGTCTGAAAGTTACAGAGAAATGATGCATACATAAAGTTGGTATGACAGATAGAACAGTGATAATGTGAACATTACTACATTGACATGATTTCCTTGCTCATTTCTTTATCACAAAATCCTGACCTAGTTCACCAAACAAACTTATCACAAACCATGTAAATATGAACAAGTTGATGCTTACTGCCCTCCGCGTTATTCATTTGTGCCTTTGACAGTACTGCACATGCTACATTTTTAAGGAATATGGTTGACATTATCAGTAATACTTGTGTATTCCGCCATAACGCTGTGTAACACACCTAGTATACACTCTCAGTGATGCTTTCTTCATATCAACAAATGAAGTCATTTACATTCCTAATGAACAATGTTGAGAAACGTTTTGTGTAGCAGCATCACCCTTCCCATGGTGCTTCACTGCTTCCTGTACTCCCACACACAGAGCAGTTACGGCGTCAGTAGATGTCGGTGCCAGAACACGGACATGGAAGCACCTTCCTTCGCAAGGACGCTGTCACGAGATGTCAATAGTTTTGTCTTATCAATGTTGAGCTGAGTATCCCGTGGTTACAATTCATCACCAGGATCGTGTCCTTTTTTCGTTTTCTTCTTTTTGTTTTCGTCACTGCTTTTTTCTTCAGTAACAGGCACTTCTGGAAGCACAAAACACGCTGAGTGGACGGACCTACTACTGGGAAATAGCCTATTTGGGAGGTGTATATTATTTGATCAAAATTATACAAAATACTATGTGACACCCCACGTCCAAACCAACCATAAGGAGCAAACAACACATTGAGAAGCAACTATTTCTTAGCTTTAATTTGATGTATCGCAACATCCTAGAGTAAAAATTGACGATTTGTTGACAAAACAGCAACAGGTACTACTCGCCATCACCATTAAACCGAGAAATCGGGCTTTAAAGTTTTCATTGTACAATAATTATTGATGCTCTTTTTGTTTACACAGTTCAGACTACCATAGCAACCAGCTCTTCTATTCAAGCTATGAACTTAAAATTTTGCATACATGGACATGCAATATAGGGTTTTTACATGATGCATTAAATAATATTATGGTGCACATGTTAGGGTCATTTTGAACAAATTACTTAGATTTCTACACCTCAGTAAAACCATTACTGATTAATGTGTGACAAAGTCGTCATAAAATATGGCAGTTGGATTTGCATTCAGTGTGAATTGAAATGTTTTATGTGCATAATTATGCAAATGAAGTCAATTGATTGCATATAAAAAAAATTATTTACTGACATAGGGGAAGGCAGTGTTTGTTGAGCCATTTTTCATTCTTTTTGATGTCTAGGGCGCAGTCATATTCATAAGTAAAAATTGTTTTACTCAAATAAACTATGATTACTAATGGATCATTTTATACCAAGTCAAAACACTTAATTAATGTAGACTTATAGGTAAATCGCAACCAGTGGTAACTAACTGCTAATATATTGTCTTGTAGCTATGCGATGTCAAAATTTGCTCGGAAAAATTAATTCCTTGATGTATTTTGGGGTAAAGAACACTCGTCTCTGTTCTTTAACCGCTGCTCAACTAAACCTCCTTTGGGCCTTGGGTGGCTCAACCAGCCCCGTTTCAACAATTAAGCTTATTTAATTAACTTATCATTATTGCGCAGTGATGTAAATAATCTTCTCTGTGCATAGTTAAACTATTTAGTTTACATACCAGCAGACATTAATCATAATTACTAAGTTTCAAAAACATAAAAAAAACACATGTTCTGACCATTGTGACAAACGTAACCTATCATGTTTTAATAACATGTTCCAACACTGGGTGGTACCACGTGACTGTCGCTGCTGTAGTTTTCTGGGCTCAACTAACACTGCCTTCCCCCACTGTGCCAAGTCATATAAAAGTATGGCAAAGGGATTTGCATTCAGTATGAATATAAATATTTCATAAACAACAATAATATCTGAATACATTACAATTTTAAACAACCAACTTTCTGCCAATTCATGGGTACACAGTCGTTCAGTAACTAAGTGTTTGCTGTTATCATCAATTGTTGCATCGTGCATAATGTTGCGCAGTAGCAACAAGTCTAACTGTGGCATATCCAATCCACATTTGCTTTTGATCATTATGATGTTATGCATCCAATGCAGTTTGTAAGTCAGTTAACTACACAAATTATATTACAATGAATCCGCACCTAAACTTTTGAAATGGGAGCATGCATCTTTCAGGACAAGGAATAGAGGTCATATGCTAACATATTTTACCCAAAGATCAAATATAAAATTAATGTAATAAAAATGCTTTCCCAGACTGAATGAGCCTTTGAATTCCCTCCCTGAATCAGTCGTACATGCAAAATCCATAAAAAAAACCGCCTGGACAAATTCTGGTCTAACCAGGCAATTTTATATAACTTTGAAGCACCATTAATAACTGGCATCACATATGTCAAAAGACTTTACGTGGACAGTTCCTGTCAATACAAACTTTGCATACTCTATTTCTGCACCTATACAATGGCACTGAAAATCTGGAACTTTAAAGTATATAACTTTCAAGAGCTTTTACATTTATATATTTCAAAAGACATTGGTCTGAACTGGAAAACATGTTGATGTTAATAACACAGTTGTGATCAAGAGCAGCATAAAAATATAGGATTTGTTATTAAAAGAACTTCTACAGTGTCACATTTGCAATAGATTTTAATTCGATATTGGTGGTCATATCTGATTAATTTTTTTTACCAAAATGACACGTCTGGAGAAAATCTCACTATAATCTAACTTCTAAAAGACTAAGCATTGTAAAAAGTTCATTAAAACATACACATTCCATATTTCGATGGCATAAAATTGTAAGTATCCACGACTCGATGAGTACTGAGTTTCTAGCTTGCCGTGAGTTCTCTGAGGAGAAAGGTGACAGGAAAGGTAGCTTACCTGTATTTGACTCTTCCACCTCAATATCAGCGGCGTCAGCATCATCCTCTGCTGCTGTCTTTTCTTTCGATTCATCAGAACCAGGCGGTGAATTAATGTCTAGTTTCACTCTGTCGTCAGACTTCGTGTTGTTTCCTGTTAGGAGACACAGAACACAACATAAGTAATGTGATGCGACACGCCATAACCGGGCGCTTTTAGCAAGATCCTGTTCGGCACAGGAGCCAAAATTACATTGTGTACCTTTGAGTTGTCGAAAATGGGTTAATGACGGAATCGATCAGCAAAAACATCTCTATTTCCATTTATAAGCTGAAATTCTTTTCAAAATAGTAATATTTAGCACTTTATTTAAGTGCTAAATATTTAAGCCCCTAATTAATTTCGTGGTTGAGAAGTCTGAAACAAAGCCATTTTTACGTGTTTTTGATCGACTGTTTATGCTTGCTTACAAGCGGGAAACCCCACGCTGGAAAGATTGTGATGTCAATGACGTGTGATGAGGAATCTCTTATTGTAAACCAATGAAACAGCTCCAATTTAACATAATGTATCCAGCAATAAAGTGCTGTTTTAGCTATGGAAGTTGCGAAACACTCGCTGATTAGTCGATAACGTAGGCGCGTGTGCAGTCGACTCGTTTACATTTCTCGTTTGTCATTGTTCGCCATTTTTGCTCACTGTTATCGTTCAACAATTTACAATATGGCATCGAAAGAAGCTTATTTAGCTACTGAGCTGGATCATGTGACGGGATGTAATCAAGATGACAGCAATTTAGCTGTCATTTAGATTGCGGATTACTTCGCTCTGGACGATTCAGAAGGGAGTTCCGATGAACAGTGGTCGAGGGATGCGGGGAAGGCGGCATCGAGCCTGTGAAGGTCGCCTCAGCAGCGGCAGGGGAAGGCCACATTGAGCCTGCACTGGTTGCCTCAGCATGAGCAGAGGACTTCCAATTTACTGGAACTGACACTGGAATTATTTTTAATGTCAAGATAACCCTGATATTTTAAAAATATGACTGTGGGGTTCGACCACCAGTGCTCGCGGTGGCCTCCGGGCGTACCTAACCTTGTAGTCAATATGGGGCATTCAGTGAATATTAAGTTTTTCCACTTTATACTTCTGAATCTTCTTTAGCCTTGTGGAGGTGTGTGCAAAATTTCATGACATCTGGAGCATTATAAATACATGGTTACCATGAAAAACAAATTTCAATGCCTTTTTTCTAAAGTTGATTTTCTGTTATTCCACGAATGTATACACTTGAAGTGGAATATCTTGGCCCAGGAGTAAGATACACTGTTATTCTTGGTGTCATTTTAAAGCTACGAATCTCCTCTATATGAATCTGTAAAATATGGTATTGTCACAGTTAGCCTGGTTTTGGCATGCAGCATCACATATACAGGTAAGCACACAGCACACACGCACACAACATGCACACAGACTGCATACACATGCAGACAGTAGTGTCATACCACACTGTAAATCAATAACAGTATCCACACCTCTACAATTGCCCCACAGTTTGATTTAAATCATTGATTTCTTTGAAATAAATAACAAACAAATATCAAATCATTTGTTTTATCAGTTGTAAATTTGAGTCACCAAACAATATTTGAGTTTAAAAAAATTCAAATAAATTGATAAATGTATTTAATAAAAAAATCCAATTAAAAAATCATGATTTTTTTCAATCCTGCCCGTTGCACTACTCACCTGTTTTTGTGCTGTTGTCGCTGGAGTCTGTTGTATTTGCTTTATCTACAGGCTTCTCCTTCGGTCGATACGTTTTCGCCTTATTGAGCAGGTACTTCACTTCACGGTCAAGCTCTGCTATCTTGCGGGCGATGTCCTCAATCAGGTAGACAGGTTTCTCTGTCGCAGCTAGCTTGGCTTGGTCCTTCTCCAGTTCTTTCTTCCATTTCTACAGGCACATGACAAACAGTCAGTCCAACATCCAATAACAAGCACAGAGAAGACCTGAGGCAATTCATTCTCACTGTACAGCACTGTCTTTATTTTTAAGGAATTGTTAAGGTTTTTAAAAGGAATGCTGGAGGCAATGTGACTAGTTTATCCCGAACTATTTCTAAAAAGACATGTTCACACAAAAACAGAAGTAAGCAATAGGTCATTCAACCATGAGACATTGTGTAGGAGTCACAATTTAGTAATTCCTTGGTGACAATGTCAGAAAATAATTTTGAGCAACATTCCAGAACATCAGTATACTTTTGCCATTCCTGATGACATCAACTACATCACGGGTGGAGTGGCGGGAGGGGACCATTTTTTTTAGGGGGGGGCATTACGGAAAATTTTGTTGGAGGGCAAAATGATGTCAAGTGAAGTGGTAATCTGATACAGACAGGTCTAGAAATCCGTTGTAAAGTCTAGGGTGCTTGGAACAACGGATTACTGGTAAAATGGAGCCCTGCATTAACTGCGCACTCGAGGATGTCGTACTTGACTATGGTGATCAGTGTGGATTTGTTAGACTTGGTCATGGGGCAAATTTTATTGTTAAAGACATATTTTACAACCACATTTTCAATGCTAGTACTGTGCAGTATATTTTGCACACCATAACATATTAACAATTAAAACAAGCACCACACACAACTTCACTCGTTATTCAAAGTACTCGCATTGCCACTGTAGCAGTGACTCCATGGGCCTAAATATATCTCTCATTCCTGCCCACCTTCAGATGTTTTTAGCTGGAACAGCCCTAACTTCCAAGAAAAAGCCTTCGTTGACTGCAAGGACACCCCTGTGAATGCTGCAGGATGCTACAGGGTAACTACAAGCCACCTGAATCAGCTACCGCTGGAGCGCCTTACCTTGGTTGAGTTAATGAGTTTGTCTAGCGTGTCGTATTCAACCTGCGTGAATGGGAGATCCTCGCCGGTGTAGTTACGCATCGACACAAGGAAGTGACGTGTATAGTTGAGCATGCCCTTAATTGCTTCTTCTGCCTTCGGTCGTTCCTCCAGCTCACGCACGCGCTCATAAAAGTCCCGCGTCAATGTCTGAAGTTCCGTCAGTTTATCCTTGTAGGCCTGAAGAAGACGAGTGAACCGACTGATTGGTTATTGTCCCTCAGCAGTGATGAACACAATGACGACACTGCCTATGATTGCAACCTCTGACACCAATGGTTTAACCAGATTTAACAAAATGGCCATCCAAGGCAAAAGACCCTGATGGCAAATTGACAAAGAAACCATTGGCTTATCGAGAGTCCAAAATTTTTTCATTTATGTGTCACCCTTCTCAGTCAACTTTATTTTTAAACATATCCACGCTACCAGCATTTACACCATCTGCAGATAATCTGTTCCATTCATTTATTGTCCTCAGTGAGAACGAGTACTTTCTAATATCCAATCTACACTGATCATTCACTAATATTACTTCGTGTCCTCTAGTTCTACTATCTTTCTTAAGCGAGACAAAAATATGTCTATCAATATTTTCATACTCATTCAATATCCTAAAAAGTTAAATTTGATCTCCTCTTAACTTCCTTGTCTCTATGGCTGTTAAACCACATTCTTTTAAGAGCTTCATAACTAAGGTCTCCCAGTTCTGGAATCATGGCAACGGCTTTGTCATAAGACACTAACCTGATTTGCCAAACACTAACTCGATGGGAATGCTTTCCCGAACTATAATTATGAATTAATCACCATCAGAATTAAACACTCCCTAAGTGCATGTTATTAGTTTTAATTACCAATATAATGTGAATTATTGTCAAAAAAGGAATGATAATAATACCTTTATTGGTCCAAACAAAGGATATACATTTGATAAAACTAAATAAATAAATGAAATTGTTGTAGCACGCATTCACCAAGGATGAATAAAGTAAGGGCTGAGGTCAAGCCCCAATCACTGCCCCCAGTGGAAGTTAGCAGATGTTTTTTTTTGCCTAAACTAAGTGTGCCAAGTTTCCAAGTTTCTATTTATAAACATTAACTCATACAAGATTTCCCATCACTGAGACGAACATTAACAATAAAAATTCCTGTTCCTAACCAACGCAACATTCTACAAACAATACCTGGATCAGGGTATGTTCGTCCTGCTCGTACAACCAATCAGATGCCTCGCTCATGGCAGTGCGGATCTTCTCTCGTTCTGCTTCAGTGGAGCATTTCTCGTAGATGGCTTGATAGAGTCGGTCCTGAGCCTCGACAGTGAAGCTCTCCAACTCATTCTGAGCCTTCTGAAGGAGGTGTTTCTCCACGTCTTTCTGCCTCAGTTCCTCGATCCTAAACAGCTCAAACTCTTATATCCTGCATACCACACAACTACAAATATCACATCGTCAAAGTTAAACTCACATCCTAGGCGTTTGTTAGATAATAGACACGACTGCATCTTAAACAAAAAAATAATTTTAGTTAATCATCTGGCCAATCCCAGATGTGCTAGTTTCAGATCTTCAATGCCAGATATACTAGTCTAAGATCATCAATGCCAAACGTATTAATTTTATATTGTAAATCCCTTGTATTGTGAGACGTTACTGAATTGCAATAAATATGTATCAATAATTAACACTATTTTTAATAGCTCTGACACATACGTCGGACTACAATGCTTGTGAATCTGTGTACTGTAGTTTATATGATGCAAGACTCATATTACTTTTTTCAGTAGCATCCACCTGGCATTGATGGACACAGAAAGCACTGGTAACACAAGGAAGGAGATGTATATGTGTAGCTGCTTCTGTAATCACTTCAGTGACACTCACATCTGTTTTGAAGCCGCCTGTTTCCCCTCTGATGGTTCCTTCAGATCAATGAATTCTACTGATGTCTGGATATCTTCCTTTATCACTATGGGCTTTGCCTTCTTCTTCTTCTCCTCCTTCACTTCTGTCTTTTCATCCTTCTCATCTTTCTTTTCCACCTGTGACAAAAGCCAGACACGTGTCAGTGTCACTGTGACGTCAGTGTCATTGTGACATCAGTGTCACTGTGATATCAGTGTCATTGTGACGTCACTCTAGTTAGGCACAGAAATTCATTGTTTAATCCACTAACACTGAAGAGTTATTTTTTAGGACTCTGGTTTCTCAGAGATTTGACTTAGATTCGATCAACTTTAGAGTGCTCCAGTTTTTCAGGTGTATCTATTTTATTATTAAATTCTTGTTACTGCAAGTAGCAGTTACTTTGTAAGGAATGGTTTCCACTACACAATTGCGCCAGATATTCCATTGAATCATAAAAAAGTGTTGATTACGCAAGGCTTGAAACGCAAACATTGTGATAATACATTAAGACATACTTATTGTGCGTATTCTCATTTCTGGTTATACATGTCGTTGTCCATGGTATAACTTTTCTGGGCTTCACTTCTTACAATTTGTGTTTATTTAAAAAATAATGGCACACACCCCAGGTGAAATGGCATTTTTTTAAATTACTAAAAATGTGTTTCCACTGTATGCTGATCGCTTTATATATTTATTATCTATAAAGTTAACTTTTATAGCAATTACATACCTCTAAATCACTTTTATTCATGGATAAAGCATGTCTCTTTCAAGTAATAAATCCCGTTTTTCAATGTTGACAGGCGTTTGGAAAAAACTGTGTTTTTCCATTTTGGAAACATCATATCTCTGGTAATAAAGACGCAACACCAATGAAGTTTTGATTGATGTGCTCCTTATTATCTTCTTTGTGCAACTACGAAGAGATATTCTTTGCTTACTGTATAGTTTTAGTGTGATCTTAGTAATTGTAATGGAAATTTTTTTTTTAATATGAAATAATGGAAATGCATTAAATATCTCTTCGTGGTTGCATAACATGAGGCGTTGTAAATAAGAAACTGAAAGAATTGATACATGAATTATTGGAGGAGTTACAGTGTTATAAAAATATGACATATTTGTCATATGTGGTGGCCATCTTTATTTGCTGCCATGGAAATGGTGGGTCTGGCAGAAAAATTTTCAATATATTTTTTGCTCAGTAAGACCCACTCTAGAGTTTGGGCTAAAACAATTGCATTAGCTATGCAATTTGAAAATAAATCCTATCCATCTATTTCCATGTGCGGTGTCTCCCCTTAATTACCTACATACTGACATCATGTTGTTGTATGTAGTGTAAAAAAAAACGATGTCCCAAAACCATTTTTAAATGAAGATTGATGACACCCAACTTGTAACTTGTAAAATTGCAAGGCAAAGAACCATGTGAGGAAGTATTAGAAATACCTATCGTTTCCTCTGGTACATGTACATGTCTGGTACATGTATATGACTGGTACATGTATGTGCCTAGTACATGTATATGACAGGTACATGTAAATGTCTGGTACATGTACGTGACTGTACATGACTGTAATATATTAATCCCTCTGGTACATGTACATTACATGATCGCCTGAGATGAACACAAATAATAAATATTTAAACATCTGGCAACTTGCCAAAATCAATTCAATATAATCTATTTCCACGCATGTGAAACAAACATAGGCATTTAGATTGGACTACTCTTACATAACTAGTGTTACACCTTGTTCTCTTGCCATTATATGCACCTTTTCTCCCGCTTGCGTTTCTTCCTTCTTCTCACCACCTTCATCCTTCTGTTCTGCCTTCTTCTTCTTCTTCGTGTCTTTGTCTGTTGCCTTTTCAGTTTCCTCGGTTTTGTCTGACTTGGTTTTCTGTAACAGATATTAAAAGTTATTAGAGTGCTGTGAAGAACAGAATATACATTACTGAAGTTAATGCTAATGATTTGAGGAGACAGTAGCAACAATGGCGACATGAAATACGTTCTTGCTGCTCTTATTCTTTGGTTATTAATTGAGATTTCACATAAGTGCCCGTAAATAGTAAACTAAATGTTACAGATAAACTAAAAAAAAGAAAGCAGAACGACAAAGAGAAACAACAACACTGATAAGTGCTAATAAATAATAAAATAAATGTTACAAAAGAAAACAGAACAACGAACAGAAACAACGACATTGATAGCCACAATAGGCAGCCCACACTACAGAACTATGAACAGAAACAACAACTTTGATAGCCACAATAAGCAGTCCACACTACATTCTACCCCCCCCCCCCCCTCCCCACCACCCCTCCCGGCCAACTCTGTCTTGTGTGTAGCTAAGGAGCAGTCACCACTGGAGCCTGGTGAAAACCTCTACACCTACCTCATCCTTTGACTCCTTCGCTTTCTCTTCGCTCTTTGCCTCATCCTTTCCTTTCTCACCAGATTTATCATCGTTGCCCTCTGGTGGTGTCTTACCCTCCTCTGTAGGCTGTGGTTGGGTCAATGGCCATTCACTCAACATTACAAGTACACAGAACCAACAAGTCAGGCAAACTATCAGTTCTCTACCTTTTTGGCGGCCTCTTATCCACACAATTACAAGGTTAAGTGCAATGTTTGTAAGTAACCAAAATGTGAAAGAACAAATGGTGTGAACAAATCTGAAGCAATGAAAAGTAAAAGATGAAAACACACTCACGTGAAGTGAAATGATAACCAGTTTATCTGAATTATCAACAACTTAAAGAGTACTCCAGTAAGACACAGAAACATCCAAACCTTCTCCGTCTTCCCTCCCTCCTTCTTCCCACTCTCCTCTCCACCGCCACCAAACAGGTTGCTCAACTTGCTGCTCAACTCTGGTGTAACACAACACATGTTACAGGAACCAGTAATAGAACACATGTTACAGGAGACAGTAACATAACACACATCATAGGAGATAGTAACAGAACACACATTACAGGAGACAGTAACACAACACACTTGTTACAGGAGCCAGTAACAGAACACACATCATTGGGGAGAGTAACAGAATACAGGTTACAGGAGACAGTAACAGCACACACACGTTACAAGAGTCAGTTACAGAACACACATTACAGGAGACAGAAACATAACATACTTGTTACAGGAGCCAGTAACAGAACACACATAACAGGAGACAGTAACAGAACACGTTACAGGAAACGGTAACAGCACACACAGGAGCCAGTTACAGAACACACATCACAGGAGACAGTAACAGAACACGTTACAGGAAACAGTAACAGCACACACAGGAGCCAGTTACAGAACACACATCACAGGAGACAGTAACAGAACACGTTACAGGAAACGGTAACAGCACACACAGGAGCCAGTTACAGAACTCACATCACAGGAGACAGTAACAGAACACGTTACAGGAAACGGTAACAGCACACACAGGAGCCAGTTACAGAACTCACATCACAGGAGACAGTAACAGAACACGTTACAGGAAACGGTAACAGCACACACAGGAGCCAGTTACAGAACACACATCACAGGAGACAGTAACAGAACACGTTACAGGAAACGGTAACAGCACACACAGGAGCCAGTTACAGAACACACATTAGAGAGAGCAACAGCAAATTATATTCAATTGTAAACAGTCATACATCACAATGTTCTAACATCAGCCCCATCTCAAATCGCATCCTTTGAGAAAACCCTGGATGGCATTGATGGACTACTCTTGAGTGCCAAATAAACGTATAGGCCAAATAAACGTATAGGCCAAATAAAAGTATAGGGTGGCAAATCGGTCAAATTTAATAATAGTATAGTGCTGAATAACAGTATAGGGGGGCATATTGTTCAAAACAAATAATAGTATAGTGCGAAAAAGTCACTAGTATATTTGTCTTTTTTAGCGCTGAAGCCAAATTGCTTGACTTGACGTGAAGGCGTCCTTAGTAAACTATGCGGATCGCCATGTATTTCGGGGGTTTTTCCTCCGAATATGCATAAACTTTGTGCATATTCGCGTTGCGTCACCGCAGATATAGTAACCGCATTTTATATCTGCGAAAAAACTGAGAATTTTCGTTTTTAAATGGCCATTAAAGTTTTATTGAATTGAATACGCAAGCCCGTTTCAGGGGAAACCGTCGCCAGCCGGTTACACCTGGTTTGAGGCGCTGCGCACGACGGCCATTTATGGTCAGTTTACGAGGTGATAATGGCGTTTTAACTAATAATATACCATGTCGAACTAAGGATTCTGACCGATTCATCTAATCATGGAAATCTAACGGTCTAACGCTTCAGAATAAAAAATGAAAATCTAGGATCCTCAGAAGCATGGAATCCCGCTAAATTCACTACTCGAAAGGATAAAAATTTAGCCGTCAGATGGAGTCACATGCAAACTCTAGTTGGGAGCAGGTGATTTTAGTGCGAGCGGTAAACCGCTCCGTGGATGATTGATTAGCGCTAGCAATAGGGAGTGATAGCGATTGCTGTCCTAAAAGTTATACCCTGCATAATTTGCCTCGTTTATCAGAAAATATAGGCTGGTACAAATGTCTAAATTTAATAATAGTATAGTGCCAAATAAGGTGCGTATAGGGTGGGATTTTTCATCAAATAAATACGCGTATAGGGATGCTTATTCGGCACTCAAGAGTAGCTGGTGGCCAGAACTACAACTGACGGGCACATGCAACATGCATACTGTTTGTACACATTTATAGCATGCATACTGTTTGCACACATTCACAGCATGCATACTGTTTGTACACATTCACAGTGTGCATACCGTTTGCACACATTCACACCGTGCTTGCACACGTTCACAATGTGCATACTGTTTGCACACATTCACAGCGTGCATACTGTTTGCACCCATTCACACTGTGCATACTGTTTGCACACATACGCAGCATGCATATTGTTTGCACACATTCATAGCATGCATACTGTTTGCACACATACACAGCCTGCATACTGTTTGCACACATATGCAGCATGCATAGTGTTTGCACACATACACAGCATGCATACTGTTCACACATTCACAGACTACCTACTTGAGAAAGTCGACTCCTCGTCTGTTTCGTTCACGTCTGGAGCAGCTTTCTCAAACACTGACTCGACCTGCAGCAGCAGAACACCCCTGGTGGTGAACCCACTCACTCACTCGTCATACATTTTGTAAGAATATCAGATGGGAGAACACATATGAATCATCAAAAGTCAATTGCATGAAGTGTTTCTACTTACAACTATTTGCAGCCTAACTACAGTGCAGTTGCTACCTGAAGAGAAAGTGGTTTTCCAATAGGTCTCCATCCTAACATTTAGGACAATATAATTGCCCCATATGGGTATCACTAAAAAACTGTAGGTGTCGTTCATCAAGTTTACAAGGTTTGAGTCATACGAGTCATTTGAACCATAAGGTGCACATTTTTAGTTTACCTTAATGCATTTGATGATGCTGAACTTTACAACTGAATACCTGACTTAAACAATAGCCAACTCCATTTTGGCTGCAAGCAGAAAAACAAGTACTTCTAATGTGATTTGAGCGTACTTTTCAAGCTGGTCTGCCTATAGACTCATTCAATAGGCAGACCAGCTTGAGACATTCCTTTATTACTGTGCTATTTCCTACTGTGTTACAATACTGGGTAGGCAGGGAACAGACAAAAAGACACTTACCGTGTCAAGGGTAAGTATTCCGCTGTCGTCCATTCTGAAGTGAGCTTTGATGCCCTTAGGCTCTGCATCGGTTGAGTGTTTGGTGTGTGCGTCGTTGACTCCCTTCAGAGACACCTGCTGCAGAATGGTGCTGTCAAATACCCTGCAACATCATCAAGCAGAGCATCAAGTCAATGCCACAAGGTAGATCAATTTATGTTACAACTACATTAATTGCCAGTCAATCGCACTGGAGTACACCTTATGCTAAAATAAAGCCAGGAATGTACTCTAAATATTACTACTGTTTTTCAGTCGTTAGTTTGAAATTCTAGGGGTAGTAATAATGATGTACTGTCCATAGAGCCTTTGTTCCACAGATCATGTTGCTACGAATGGGCTGACAGTCTAGTTTATGACAGAAACTAGACAGATTTGGGCCAGACACCGTAGTCTCTACCACCTGAAACCATGCTGGTCACTTGGTGTGGACAGAGGCTAGCAGCAGTGGCAGTGAAACAGCAAGGCCACTGGAAACGGGGCAGACCACATATAAGATGGGAAGACTGTGTTAAGTTGGGAGTTGTGCAGTATCAGAAGAGACTTACTCGAGATCCTCCGGTCGCATGAAGCTCTGAAGGTCACTGTAGGAAATGGTAAAGCCAAAGTCATTTGTATACTTGTTGAAGGTCATGACCTTCTTCTGTGGATACGGATTGAGTCGACCAAACAACGTTCGCTTCACCATTCTTGTCTCATTCTCTCCAGTTGTCGGGTTCAGCTTCTTGCGTTCAAACTCAACCTGCAGGAGAGAAAATGTCTATAAATATGCAAATAAAGTTCTGCAAGTGATTTAAAGTTGTGCCGAGACAATGGCCTTTTAAATTAAATCATGAAATTTTTCATAAACATTTTCTTTCCAAATTTAAGGTGATGATGATTGTGATATTGAGTGACTACACAAACAATAGACTGAAATGGAGGCTAAAGTACATGTTTGGGGTACTTTTATAAACTGGAAAGCAACATTTCAAAGCTAAACCTAAATTTCAGGAATAATAACAAATTTGTGAGTATACGTGTATGGGGAAGAGGTTGGCATCTTTGATGGCAAACTTCTTCACTCGGAAACCCTTGCTCAGATGGGCTGCCTGGTAAACACTTCCCATTGCTGCAGCCTCATCCGTGTTGATCCCTTTCCCCAAATCTTCCCTGTCAACAAACAATTTGACAAATCATAGTTACAGGTGTAACAGTCACTAGACGCAACTGCAAACTGGATACTTTCTGTAAAAAAATGTTTCATGTTAAACCTTTTTAAATACTTTTGTTTACCAATTTGATTACTTGTGCTTATAGATGTTGCCATAATAAATGGACATTTTATCATAGTTCTGTGTTGTCCGACTACTTGACATATATCATACAAGGTCATATGTTCAGCAATGTGGATTTTTATTGCATGTGCAGGAACTGTGCAAAAATGGGGTGTTTTTCAGGTTACCTGACGCGTGCAATATGGTCTGTGCTACCAACCTTGCATTCACTACATTTGTTACAATGCAATACAATAAAACTTGGATTGCACTGAGATCGACGGAACCCGAGCTCAGCAACACGTCAAGATCAAAGGGTTAAGAAGTGTAAAATCACTTAATACTTTCCAGGTGACAGCAAGACAAGGAGACCTTACCTGGCGATCACTTCCTGCAGTTTCTCCTGAATCTTGGGCATCCTTGTGCTTCCTCCCATCAGGATCACCTCTGTTATCTCACCCTGCAACCACACACCCCCACTCCATTAACAACCACACACCCACTCCATTAACAAGCACACAACTCCATGAACAAGCACACACCACCACTACACGAACAAGTACACACCACCACTTCATGAACAATCACACACTATCACTCCATGAACAACCACACACCCCCACTCCATTAACAAGCACACAACTCCATGAACAAGCACACATCACCACTCCACGAACAAGTACACACCACCACTTCATGAACAATCACACACTATCACTCCATGAACAATCACACATCACCACTTCATGAAAAACCACACGCCACCACTCCACGAACAACCACATGCCACCACTCCACGAACAACCACACACCACCACTCCCTGAACAACCACACACCACCACTCCACAAACAACCACACACCATCACTCCATGAACAACCCTACAAGTAAACCATGTACCCAGGATGCCTTTGATTAGAACCTAGCGATTAAAAACATTTTATATAGGGTGTATTATTTGAGGGTAGATCAGTGCACACACCAGGGTGACCTCGGAGGACTTGAGTGCGTCTTTGACAACGTCAGCAATCCTGTCAAACAGGTCAGCACACATTGTCTCCAACTCGGCCCGTGTCACCTTCGCCTTGAAGTCCTGATCGTCCAGCAGACCCTCCACCTGGCAAAGTCACATCAGTCTGCTACAGGTACATTTGCGATATATCTTAGTACTGAAGGTGTAACACCAGTAATTTTTTTTAGGACAACCAGGAGCCTAGATTTTGGGGATGGGACCATAGATTTTGGTTATGGAGAGTAGGGTTAAAGTTTAATAGTGAGCTGTGCGTGGGACTGTAGATTTCAAGTGAGGGATTATCAATAAAAGCTTAAGAAAATCACTGTTTAACACAAATAACTGCTAATTATCTATATACATTGTATGAAGCATTGAAAGTGTCTACTGATATTCATCGACGATGGCAATAACATTATGTGCACATACTGACTGATCTTATAACCGCACATTAACCATCACACAATAAAACTGGACAGGACACTGGATTGTTTTATCCTAAACAAAATAACAACTTTGTATTTTGCATGCCATAGAGCTGAATGATATGCATGGGTGGGGTATTTGGGGGGAAATGCAATCATAAAGAGGCAGTCACCTGGGCGTAATGCTCATTGTTTGCACTCAACACATGCTTCACCCTATTTGCTTCCTTCAGTAGCTTCGCCATCGCACGTGTGTTCGTTGTCACATCTATCTTGGTCTTTTTCTGCGCATTGAACACTTTTGCAAGATGGTCCCTCAATCGTAGTGCAAATTCAATGCCCCCGAGCCTGCGATCGTAACTAATGGCAACAGAAGAAACACATAAATGCAAAATTCATAAAAAATTTACTGATGATCAATTCACGTTCACCCACATGCAATAAATTACTTGCCCTCCTCATAGGGTTGTGTAAAAATGGGTGACATAAAAAATAAGTGCTTATCAGATTAGAGTTGACAGTTGACAGATTTGACTGAACTGACAGAGGACACATGTCTACCTACCCGACCCCTTTGATGGTCAGCTGAGGGAACGTGTCCACGATGCCAGTAATAGCGTTCTTCGTCTTTACCACTTGGTACCCTGAGGGAAGAAGATATGCAATATCGATTGTGAATCATTGGTGTGAAACACTTGACAAAAATAAAGACTACAAACTCAGTCAGTCATGACTAAATCTGTTGGTTCACCATGTTTTCGTTGTGTCCTTCCAAAGCTAAGTAATAGCTAAGTAATATGCAGTTTAACCTTTATAAATAAAATGACTTACACATAAACTAACATATAAATCAAATGTATACCAGACCTGAGCACAGTATATGAAATTTTTTACAATGGTGGCCATTTTGAAATTACTAAATTCGGCATTTGGGGGCAAAATCCATGATAGGTCCTGACCTTATATGGCAGCCAATGATCAATGCACCAAACCTACTCTAGTTTTCAACATTTGAACAATCCATGGGTTTTTTGTTGATTATCTACTGAACAATAACAGACAGTTTAGCTCCATTTGAGAAGTAATTCTTCAGACACATCCTGAAAATATCACCCAGAGATCATATAACAAACATATACATGACATGGGCCATGATCAAAGTTACAGAATCAAAAGAGTTGCCCTTGACAACTGTGAAACACCACAAACTACGACCGTTCAACCACACATCGAGACATAACATGCTTGCTTCGACGCTGCGCAAATGAAGGATGGGTTTTGCCAATGTTCCCAGGCATGTACTCCTACAATCAGCCCAGCCAAGGGCTCCCAGGCATGTACTCCTACAATCAGCCCAGCCAAGGGCTCCCAGGCATGTACTCCTACAATCAGCCCAGCCAAGGGCTCCCAGGCATGCACTCCTACAATCAGCCCAGCCAAGGGCTCCCAGGCATGCACTCCTACGATCAGCCCAGCCAAGGGCTCCCAGGCATGCACTCCTACGATCAGCCCAGCCAAGGGCTCCCAGGCATGCACTCCTACGATCAGCCCAGCCAAGGGCTCCCAGGCATGCACTCCTACGATCAGCCCAGCCAAGGGCTCCCAGGCATGCACTCCTACGATCAGCCCAGCCAAGGGCTCCCAAGCATGCACTCCTACGATCAGCCCAGCCAAGGGCTCCCAGGCATGTACTCCTACGATCAGCCCAGCCAAGGGCTCTCAGGCATGCACTCCTACGATCAGCCCAGCCAAGGGCTCCCAGGCATGCACTCCTACGATCAGCCCAGCCAAGGGCTCCCAGGCATGCACTCCTACGATCAGCCCAGCCAAGGGCTCCCAGGCATGCAATCCTACGATCAGCCCAGCCAAGGGCTCCCAAGCATGCACTCCTACGATCAGCCCAGCCAAGGGCTCCCAAGCATGCACTCCTACGATCAGCCCAGCCAAGGGCTCCCAGGCATGCACTCCTACGATCAGCCCAGCCAAGGGCTCCCAGGCATGCACTCCTACGATCAGCCTAGCCAAGGGCTCCCAGGCATGCACTCCTACGATCAGCCCAGCCAAGAGCTTCCAGGCATGCACTCCTACGATCAGCCCAGCCAAGGGCTCCCAGGCATGCACTCCTACGATCAGCCCAGCCAAGGGCTCCCAAGCATGCACTCCTACGATCAGCCCAGCCAAGGGCTCCCAGGCATGCACTCCTACGATCAGCCCAGCCAAGGGCTCCCAGGCATGCACTCCTACGATCAGCCCAGCCAAGGGCTCCCAGGCATGCACTCCTACGATCAGCCCAGCCAAGGGCTCCCAGGCATGCACTCCTACGATCAGCCCAGCCAAGGGCTCCCAGGCATGCACTCCTACGATCAGCCCAGCCAAGGGCTCCCAGGCATGCACTCCTACGATCAGCCCAGCCAAAGGCTCCCAGGCATGCACTCCTACGATCAGCCCAGCCAAAGGCTCCCAGGCATGCACTCCTACGATCAGCCCAGCCAAAGGCTCCCAGGCATGCACTCCTACGATCAGCCCAGCCAAGGGCTCCCAGGCATGCACTCCTACGATCAGCCCAGCCAAGGGCTCCCAGGCATGCACTCCTACGATCAGCCCAGCCAAGGGCTCCCAGGCATGCACTCCTACGATCAGCCCAGCCAAGGGCTCCCAGGCATGCACTCCTACGATCAGCCCAGCCAAGGGCTCCCAGGCATGCACTCCTACGATCAGCCCAGCCAAGGGCTCCCAGGCATGCACTCCTACGATCAGCCCAGCCAAGGGCTCCCAGGCATGCACTCCTACGATCAGCCCAGCCAAGGGCTCCCAGGCATGCACTCCTACGATCAGCCCAGCCAAGGGCTCCCAGGCATGCACTCCTACGATCAGCCCAGCCAAGGGCTCCCAGGCATGCACTCCTACGATCAGCCTAGCCAAGGGCTCCCAGGCATGCACTCCTACGATCAGCCCAACCAAGGGATGAATGAGAACCAGCATAACAGACAAACTGTGACTCACCGACAATGGTCGCAGTTGTACTGCTGGCACCCATGTCAAAAAACATGTAGTACACTGGAGTGGAGTTGAAAGACTTCCGACGGAACACGCCGTAGTTGAGTACAACTGAAACAAAGTACATTATCAAAGCTGAAATATGTGCTTGCCTCATCTCACTTCACAGACAAGCATACAACAGTTTCTGTTCAAAAAGCAGCAGGCGTATCTCTCAGTCAAATCTAATTTGCCATAAATCAGTTTATTATGTACACACTTTCTATAAAATTTATGTTTACTTTGATTTACTGTACATGCCTTTAACCCATTAGGCCCAGGGTTTGCTTATATAAAGACATTACGCAATGTCCACAAGGCCTCACCCCCTGTAGCTGCATAATCTGTCTTGGAAAGGAAAGCATGCAGTGTGTCTGTGGCTGTAGGACATAGAAATATGTCCTGTATACATAGAAATAGGATATATTAATAAAATGTTGACATTTGATCACAATTTGCAGACAAAATAGTAAGTTTGTTAAAACTTTGAAAGTTATTCTACCTTGCGACTGACATTTGACAATGATCCCATGCTATAACCCTATGCAACCCAGCGAAGAAAATGTAGCTATATGTGTTAGCTTTGCACCACTGAAAAAATTATCAAATTTTGAAGGTTATTTTTCAGGTTACACCAAATTTTATCATGACAAATATAGAAATAAATATTTTCGAGATGGCGTGAACAAAACCGATGAAAATCAAGATTTCCGAAAGGGCAACACATGCATGTAACGAGCTAATGTTGTTGCAAAATTTGGTAGCGTTTAGTTCAGTAGTTAGAAGGTCCTGTATGCGGCCGGCGGCGGCGGCCGTTCCAGGACTGCACAGAGCAGCCGGCCACGGCCGTTGCAGATTTTAATGGGTTAAACAGCTAGTCACAGGTCCCTTCATTCCTCTAGTTCGTCATTTGGTGAAAAATCTTACCTATCTAGTATCGACTACTACATGCTACCTCATTTGTAGAAATGTGTTACTTAATTTCAGTGAAATCATCAGACAAATAGAAAAAATATTACTTAAGCTGTGCGCACACTACATATTACTCAAGCTGTGCACACACTACATATTACTCAAGCTGTTCACAAACTACATATTACTTATGCTATGCACACACTACATATTACTCAAGCTGTGCACACACTACATATTACTTAAGCTGTGCACACACTACATATTACTTAAGTGGTGCACACACCACATATTACTTAAGCTGTGCACACACTACATATTTAAACACCAATGAACCTGATTCGCGTTAGGTTAAAAGAACTGAGGAGGGAGATTTAACAGTTGATGAGAGTTGGGGCCTCACCAGCGGTGTTGTCGTTCATCAGTTGCAGTACCTTGAGTCCGGCCATATCTCCCGCCCTCAGAACACTGCGTCTCTCAGCCTGGTTGAAGAAGGTGGGGACTGTGATCACCGCCTCCTTGATAGGCTGCTCTACAAGCAGGCCAGTCACATCAAACCAAAGGGCCAGTCATGTCAAACCACAGAGCCAGTCACGTCAAACCATGGTGTCAGTCACATCAAACCACAGGGTCAGTCACATCAAACCACAGAGCCAGTCACATCAAACCACAGTGTCAGTCACATCAAACCACAGTGTCAGTCAGTCAGGGTCAGTCACATCAAACCACAGAGCTAGTCACGTCAAACCACAGTGTCAGTCACATCAAACTACAGTGTCAGTCACATCAAACAACAGGGTCAGTCACATCAAACCACAGTGTCAGTCACATCAAACCACATGGTCAGTCACATCAAACCACAGGGTCAGTCACATCAAACCACAGTGTCAGTCACATCAAACCACAGGGTCAGTCCCTTCATTCATCATACCCGTTGTAATGAAATGCATTAACAGTAACACATCATGGCTGGCATTCTTATGACAAACAACACAGCCTATTGAATAAGTCTAATTGTTAAGAATCTAATTACCATATGTGACCGCAGTACCGCCCACCTTCCAAACATTTGGAGTTAACAGTCCACCTGCTTGCATTATCGCACCCCCCCACATAAAGAAAAATATCTATGATCAAAATGTAGACGATAAACATGCAGAAACATCTCAAAATGGGCAGAAAGTTATTGAATATTCATTTCGCTGTCTGCTTGGTTGTTTCTGGAGTTGGTTGGCACTCCAGGCTGCATGCACTAAAAAACTCTCAAACTCAGTTTGTCTTCTTTTTATATAATTTACATGTGTCCATGTAACAGACCATGTAATCATAACCTTCATAAATAACAGCTTGACACTTATCGTCCTCACAAACCTGCAAAGTCTTCAGCTGTCTCCTTGGCCTTTTCCAGAATCATGGCAAGCAGTTCCTCGGGACTGTACTTGGTCTCACTACAAGCAAACAACGCACATACCCACAGTTAGTAATGTGACCACGAGTCCCAATGTCTCTCACTCCAAGAAACAGCAGACAGAGCCAGGAAACACATATAAGGCTGTTTTTACGAAAGCGTCTGGAACAACTAGAACAATTCACTGTTCAATCATTATAACCGAGTCGCTATTTCTTGGACACAGCTGGCACAACTTGCATACAAGTTACTAAGACTGGTGGTTTGATATGTCACATGCATGCACATGATAAAGGCAATGCAGAAATTATAGAAAAGCAACACGAACACTTGTAATGACAATTCAATGGCTGCCTAGTGTTTCATGGGAGATACCTTGAGAGCAATGCATGCAGCCTATGCGACCACACCGAATCACATGAGAAATGTATCTCAAGAACTGTCAGGATGTGGAACTCAATAACAAAACTAAACAGCTTTGTGTGCGTGCACATGAACAGCGTAACCGCCATTACAGAGATGCGAAAGGTGTAACAACGAGATTGGATCACCTGTCGTGTTTGAAGAGGACGGTGCCAGTCTCGGGGTCTGCCTCCATGTCGTAGTAGGGGAACCTCTTCTGGAAGTGCTTCACTAGTGGATTCGTGAACTTCTTGCCCAATAGATCATGTAAGTACCAATACGATTGCTTCGGGAAGCGCACCCCCTGGTGACAGACCGCAGCATGACACACCACAGATAAACGCATTTAAAGGTGCAAAGCCTGATCATTTCTTGTCATAAAACAATGTTATATAGTATAAAAAAATGTATATGGTATAAACTATAATCTATCCTAACAACATGACCACTGAAATGTGTTTTAACAAAGCACTTTTTTATTTAATGATTCGAGCCAAATTACATGTTCACGGGGGCAGCCTGCAAGACGGACTGGGATAGCCATTTTGCCTACGGTATGGAAATATACTTGTTTTGCTAACTGTTAGTATTTTTGTTGCATTACCTGGCCGAATGAATGGCAAAGTCAATTCATAAACAGAAAATGGTCAAATTATATTTAAAAATTGTGGTTCATTAAAACACATTTGGGCGGTCAAAATGTTAGAATAGATATACTCTATAACATGGGTTTATATTATATAGCATCAGTCTATGATAAAAACAACCAGACTTTATTCCTTTCAGCACAATATTTTCAGATATTTTTTATCATTTGCTATGACCTATTTACAAAAAAACATTTGTTGCACATACAAAGTTGTCAGAATCTGATGTTTGGACTCCACTGAAACAATTATGAGGAAACTAGGACACAATGTCCCACAAGTGGACAACATCCGTGTTCCATTTTACATTAACTTTTACAAACACCACTTTTATAAACTTTTGGCAATCGATGATACTAATGAGTTATAGAATTAGGGACATCAACTGAGCTGCTAGTAAATCCAAAGCAGTCCTGTTATTTTACAGTGGTTTTTGACAAGTAAAAATGCTTAAATAGAAGCAGCATGTGAACATACAAAGTTGGATGCAGGATCACTGAACAAGCGATCTCCGTCCCTCATTGCGACGACAACAGGCGTTTTTCTGCGCGATTCTCTGCAGCAAATAAATCGACATGATGGAAATGATGTTATGTCAACTTCTCATTGTACAACGTCCTAGAACAACTATTTGAATAAGGTGCCATATAATATCTTTAGTATTATTACCAAGACAAAATTATTGTTTAATAGGGCTATCCTGCATGCAGATAATGTTTAAAGAACTACTGTTACTTTGTTCAAGCTTTGCTCATTAGTAAATTATGAAAAAGATATATGGCCACAAAATGTGGAATATTAAAGATATTATTATTATTAGTTGTGATAGAACGAATACAGCTATAGTACCAATTCTGATTTTTATGTTTCCTTTTTAAAGTTGGTCTATACACTAAGTCATTGGCAAAGAGGAAAATTATGAATAAGGCTAAATAATATATTTAGTCAACACCAAATACCAATACAAAAAAAACTTGTCCAAGAAAACTTATTCTTATAACCAATGATAAAACATATCTGCATATTCTCTCTGCTAGACTGATGTAATATCATAAAACCTCTATAAGACATACAAAAACTAAGAAAACAAAATCTACAATTGTAAGCAAAAAAGGCCTAATTTATTATTGCATTTTTAGCTAGCAGTATTCTGTGTTCCAATCATGAGACACTGGTCACACTATGGGCGTATTCTTTTTGATGTCCGCAGAGCCACCGGAAGCAGAGAATGAGGAGAGGGTCAAATAGAATAGACTTCGGAGAAGGTAGCAACCACCTTGTTATTGCTCATAAACAACATGGATGCAGAATCGGTAGCTGTGTCAATTGTTAGCGATTTTTTCTTCAGCGACGACATACATCATTGCACTGTCACGTGTACAAAGCAAACAGAAAACTACATATTTAATTTCATATTTTGTACAAGTGCCACTTACCCTTCGTTGTACTAAGCTATGTTTAAAGTCATGTGACTGGAACCTCTCCGCTCGCAACATGCCCCCAGGCGGTGAGACCGGAGTGGTCCGGACAGTCTCTCTGGTCTTTTCTATTTAGTGCGAAGAGATCATGTGACCTCTCCACATCAAATACAATAGCAAATTTTGCTACACGGACAGGTGTGAGTGACAAAAAGAATACGCCCTAGCATTGATTCAGGGTTATATAACTATAACTTACTTGTTCAGAGCAATCTCCATGGGTACTCCAGCCTAAACAAACAACACCAACAATATAACAGACTTGCCTACACATGCAGTGAAATCCAGTGTTCGTGTACCTGATTACAAGAATTCAACTACTTTTTCATGTTTACATTTATCATGGTTATTCAGAGTATTTTAATGTCATAACTTAGTTAACATCTTTTCAATGTAAACGCAAAAGTTATCAAACCAACAAAATGACACACTATAATCCATATGTGTCTATTGTTGGTGATTTTAGTGGCTTATATGCCTGTATCATCATTGAATATATGCCATTGGAAAGCTGTCACATTATGACTCCTCTAAAGAATATTCTCTAGGCAAATGGTTGAATATGAAGGGTAACTCCACCAAGCAGACAGCAGTTTCGTTTTGATGCGAGTACTACTAATGATGTTTTGATGCGAGTACTACTAATGATGTTTTGATGCGAGTACTACTAATGATGTTATACCACATATTCAGCAATAATCAACGGATGGTATAAAAAACTCAGAAAACTCCTATGAAACCAACGATATTAACTGCATATCTCGAACAAGTTTACTTCTTCACAATTCCAATGCTACGAGAGGAGAGCAAAAAGCATCTAGCCTGTGACAAACAGGTAATATAAATGGTAAGAAATTCACCTTGACAATAGCGACTTTCATGAATTCACTGCCCAGGTCGACAGACATCACTGCAAGGCTAGCTACAATCACACACAACAATATTTGATAAAATTAATATAAACACATTTTATTCTTGAATGCAACCAAGCCATATACTGGCAAGGTTTTTAAATTTACTGACGACTGTAGCATCAACTTGTTTTTGGCATTCAAAGACTGAAAGACCCATATGATTTCATTGAGTTTTATTTCTTAACAAAGCTTTATTGTAATTCCTGTTTTGCTGATGTATTAATGTATTAGCTGTAACAGGTTCAGAAAAAATATGTGATTGTATGATACTTACACGTTTGATGGACTAAACAGACCAGCAGAACTGCAAACAGGGTTGTTACCCCACCATGTGGCATCATCTTGAAAACCTGAAATAAAACACCAATAATTAAGAATTTATAATGTTCAAACTGAGGTAAAGGTTTAGCATTATTTCCCAAATTTATACCAGGTTTTCGAATCATAATGACGGCAATGGTTATTCCATGGGCGAGTGACCACAATCTCTAGATATCTACTTACAGGGTGGGTTAGCAACAGTTAACGATCAAGCGTGAACAACTACTTTGCACTACTTAAAACAGCCAGATTTCTTCCAAGTATTTGTATACTTCCTAAAGATATCCATATTTACAGTTTTAAGATTTTCTCGAAGTATTAGGTGTACATGTCCTAATATATTATAAGAGTACACCATATTTTTTTATTTTATTTTTTTCAAGCATACTGTATGCTTAATAGGATGGATATGGTACTCGAGTTTGAATCCTTTGTAAATGCACTCATATTCTAAACCTTGGGGGGCAGCCGTGGCCTAGTGGTTAAAGGTGTTGGACTCTAAATTCGAGGGTTGTGAGTTCAAGACCCACACTGGGCATGGTTCGTTTTCGAAGCTTAGGCAATTTCGTTTACCCTACTTTGCCTCAGTCTACTCAGCTGCAAATGAGTACAAACACTGTTTGGAAGGTACCTGCGATGGACTAGTGTCCCGTCCAGGAGAGTCAGTATAACTGCACTCTAAGTTGCTTCGCACTACAGAAACCAGGTTTAAGCACTGGCCATATAAGCCTTCATGGCTTCCTAAGGCGTAATGCCTGGGGGATGACTTTACCTTTTACCTTACCTTAGGTGTACATGTCCTAATATATTATAAGAGTACACCATATTTTTTTATTTTATTTTTTTCAAGCATACTGTATGCTTAATAGGATGGATATGGTACTCGAGTTTGAATCCTTTGTAAATGCACTCATATTCTAAACCTTTGAAATATATGACTAATCTAACAATCCGCAATTGTGGCTGGAAACTTACTAAGTACCTAGCTTTCCAGGTCAACCTACAATTAAACATTTTATCTTGTTCTCATAAGTTTTATTCTGTATATATTTATCAAAAATATATTCCCTATCATTACTCACCAATAGTTGAGATTGAATCTACTAAAATCTATTGGAAATAATGGCCACTTTGATGGATCTTTGACATATGGGATGTTTACGTTATACTTTATCTACAGGCACAAATTTACAATTTTTATGACTATGTAACGACAAATATACATCATGAAGCTAAAGAACTTTAGAGGTTTAAATAAATGTTAGCAATAATCCAGTCTTTTATGAAGATTGGACCAATTTTCAAGCAATAACCATATGAATATATGCATCCAATTAATCAGAATAGTTAGAATATATGAGTGAGCTTAACATATCTAAAAATAATTTCACAATAAAAATGGGATTGCACTGCACAATCGTGGCATGATTGAACCAGCATACACAATTTTAAGTGCAAATACTTTGAGTGTCACCCTCAGTGGGATGAGGTAGCAGAAATCGAAGGTTCATGAGATGCTCATATATCTAGGCAGTTAAGTCTGGCATTGAAGGTCTCTATGTTGTGGCCGTCTATCACAATCTGAGGGAGTTTGTTCCAGGAATTGACAATTATCTGGCTGAAGAAATGTTTGTGCAACTGGAGTCTGGATCTTTGTTTGTAAAGTTTCATGGAATGTTCCCAAAGGCTGGTCGATACACTAGTGCTGAAGAATTGCCTGCTGTCAATTCTGTTTCCCCGATATTATTTTGAAGGTTTCTATACAGACTCCTCTTAAGTGTCTCTTTTCTAGTGAGCAGAATGCTAGAATCTATAATTGTTCCTCATATCATGTTTTGTGTTCGAGTCTGTGGATTACATATAAAATGGTGAATATGTCAAACAACTAGAGATAACATAAAAAATATTTTGTTGATTTATTTGAAATGAAATTACATATAAGAGTAAAGATTTATGGCCATTTAAAGGGAAACGGTGGACACGTTGCTTTGAAACATATATACTTGTGAAAATGTGGAAAAAATTACACGAAAAAGGCACCACGTTTCAACTAAAGATGTGTTTAATTGATAACCAAATTTACATTTGAAATTGGTTGTTTCAGAACTAACAGATGCACAGGCAAGCCTTCGCACTTGCGCACTATGCATCTATAGGGAATAATACGGTAGACGTTTATTTCTATAATAGTAATAGAGAAACTTTTTTTCCAAAGTAATAGATCCTAAAGTAATAGATAATAGTCTATTGTTTTTCTATTACATCTATTGTTGCAAACTTACAAAATATTTGTTTGTTTGCATGTTATTCCAATTGCTAGTAATTGTAAACAATGTACAGATAATGGCTGAGTCGTTATTCAAATAACATGAAAAGATCAGTAGGCTGATCATTTTATGGCTTTGGAAATACCTGCTCAATAAAACAATGCAGGAGTAGCAAGCCAGTTACTAACTGCTGGGATGCCCCTTTGGGGTGGCTATAGCTTCACACATTCCTAGCACACAAAAAGGGCATGGTTTCAGATATGTGCAGGCAGACAACAAATGTTATCTAAGCTGCAACCTGGACTGAATTCAAAGTAAGCTCATCACACCCTACCATAGTTTGATTTGAGCAGAACTTCTGAGTTCTTTCTTCCAACTGCCATATGGCAGACCCTTTGTTGAAATTTGGGCAAGTGTTCTCACCTCAGAGATCTTCAAATGGTGTACAAAATCAACTACAAATGTATGTTTAGCTGCTACAAAGACCTTGAGTTCATATACAATTCTAGGGTTGAATTAAGGACCACACTGGAAATAAAACCAGATCGCATCACACTAGAAAATGAGGTTCAATTCATTCTCTTTCAATTTGAACACTTCATCACTTCCGGAATCTTGGTGCAGTAGCGACTTGAAATTTGTGTAGAGAATAAAAAAAAAAAGTGGATTATCGAATAGAATAAGTATTATTATTGCATATATATTATACATAAACGTATTGTAGACATATATTAGTAAATAGTTTTTGTTAATTATTAGTCAGAGGCAGGATTTTAGAGTAAGTTAGTTCCGGACTCCGACAGGGAAGTCAGTGAGCGTTAATAGGGTTGTTTACCATTCGAAAATTAAGGTAGCATAGTGAATAGTCAGAAACAGTGGGAATATTGGTTAGAATAAGTACTACTATTACACATATACTATATACACAAACTTATAGACATTTGTTTATAGGTTGTGAATTAAACTGGTGTACCAAACTATGGTATACATTGTTAAATATATATTAGATAACGTGATACATTTACGTAAATTATATACATAAGGTAATATCTGACATAGTTGTAGTAAACGATTTCGGCAAAAAGGAATTAACAGCAGGATTTCAGCATAAGTTCGTTTACACTGACTTCTTTGTTTTGTTTACACAGTGTTCTCCGTATTCGCTAGGTGGCAGGCTTTTTTTTGCTCATGCGAGCTTAGTAGAAAAGACATAGTTAGCAAGTATATTAGCCTAAACTGTTTTTTTTTAACACAAAAACAGCCTTATTCAAGACTAACGTAGCAATCACATTAAGTCTAAATTTTGTGATGGCGCCGTGCAAATGGCAGGTAAGCTCATCACACGGCAGGTAAAGGCCACCAGGCATTTAATATGCAACAGTTCTAGCAACTGGGTGGACTTCGTAAAGTCCGGGTGCGAGAAGTCCTGGGCTGAGGTTCAGGCGGATAGTTTTAGTTTTGAGTGTAGGGGATGTACGAGGATGAAGGAACTTGAGGTGGAGTTAGAACAGCTGAGGCTGCTCGTTGTGGCAGTGGTGGGAAGGGAGCAGGTAGGTTGCGCCAGTGGTTCTGGGGGGGGACAGTAGATGATAAAGTGGGGGAAGACGACGAGAGAGATGCTAGGGAGAGCTCACCTCAGTCTGGGAGGAGGCTGAGGGGAGGTAATGTGACAGGTCGTAGGGAGACAAGTCGTAGGGAGACAGGACGAAAGGAGATGAGAAGGAAAGAAATGGGAGGGAAAACAAATGGATTGAAGGAAAGGGGAGTGGGGGAGACAGTAGCGAAGGAGTCGGGGGGCAAGGAGACGATAGTTAAGGCGATGGGAGTGAGGGAGACGGGAGGGAGGGTGTCAGGAGGGAAGGTGACGGGAGCACAAGTTAGCCAGGCGACGGGAGAGAAAGGTGACAGGTTGATGAGTGAGAGCCTGATAACAGTCTGCCAACAAGTGACAAGACTGCAGGACAGAATGTGATGGAGGGGATCCATCAGAAGAGCTATTCCGAGGCAGTGATAGAGGGGGTGAGAAAGACAGCGAGTGTATTTGTGGGGGACTCAATAATTAGGAAGACCGACAGAGTCTTAAACAAGGGAGATGACGTGGTAGTTTGCTTGCATGGGGCCAAAATAGAGGCGATAACTGAGAGGGTAGAAAACATCGTGGGTTCGGGCAAGGGTGGATCTGTTTTAGTACACGTAGGGACAAATAATGCGGAGAGGGAGGGTACAACTGCCATAGTTAGGAAATACTGTCAGGGATTTTACCAGTAATAGGAAGGAGGGGTCATAGATATCGAAATTGCCGGGGGATGGCAATTAACATGCTAGTCGAGAAGCTATGTAGGGAAGAGGAAGTTGGTTTTGTGGATATGTGGGGAAGTTTTGTTGGAAGGGCGGATCTGTACATAAAGGACGAGCTTCATCTAAGTGGAAAGGGGGCAGCAGTATTTGCGGATGGACTCACAGCAGCAGTAGACAGTGGCATGGGTAGCATATCAAATATTTTTGGTAGTAAACACTATTTAAACTAGAAGCGCAGGGGGGTTACTTAGAGATGCCTCAAGCAGGACAAGAGGCCACTAGTACAGATAAACCAATAAAATAATGTCCGAAAAACATGTCTGAAGCAGGTTGTAGATGCGTGTGTTTAAATGCTAGGAGCATAGTAAATAAGAAAAATAAATTAAACATTATGGTAGAAGATATTGACCCTCACATAATTGGTATAACCGAATCATGGGCCAACACAAACATTACAGATGCTGAATTAGGATTGACATGATACGTAATGTTTAGGAGAGATCGAATAGGAAGAAAGGGAAATGGATACCTCAGTTCAGTGTTTACCACAGAGGATATTAGTTCATTACCAGTTCCATATTCAACATTTCAGGATGCTAAATCGGACTATTTAGGGCAGTTAGTTGCAACTCCAGAAATAGTAGCTAAGAAAATAAAGCCAACGAAGGATAATAAATCACCTGGAGTTGATGGAATTCTGCCAAAACTACTAATGGAAACAGTACAACAAATTAGTATCCCACTTGCAAGAGTGTTCAACTTGTTATTAAGAGAGATAGATATAGGTTGAATTCCGCTGGTGTCCTCATCCCGTGCGACATGGTTCGGACGTTCAATATTCGTAAATTTTTCACTCAAAACAACTGTTTTAATAATTTGTATGCATTGTATAGATGAAGTAGCTGTTAATGATTTGGTATATCGATCTCTTGCACAAAATGGTTCTTCAGATTTTTTTAAACGCCATATTCTATTAAGTAGGTTGAAAATTACACCGACCAGTATAACAATAAAGCTGAGTCTGAACTTCAAATATGTCCCTTGGTCTTGGATTAGATAGCAATTTAACAAGATTGCCATCCCAAATAACAAGTTCCAGATGGCAAGTGGACAAGGAAGCCATTGGCTTATGGAGAGTCCAACAATTTTCTCATCTATGTGTAGCCCGCCCTTATCAATTATAATAATTCTATTTTTAAACATATTCACACTACTAGCATTAACACAATCATTTGTCAGTTTGTTCCATTCATTTATCACCCTCTGTGAGAAAGAGTACTTTCCCATGTCCAACCTACACTGCTCCTTAACTAATGCTGCTTTGTGTCCTCTGGTTCTACTGCCTTCTTTAAGTTTAAAGAATATATTCCTGTCAACATCCTTATAACCATTCACTATTTTAAACACTTCTATTTGGTCACCTCTTAGTCTCCTGGTCTCTAGTGTTGTCAAACCACATTGTAATAAGCGACTTTCGTAACTAAGGTCTCTCAATTCTGGAATCATTTTAGTTGCTCTTCATTGTATTCTTTCTAGCTTGTCTATGTCCTTTTTACGATATGGCCTCCATGCTTGAATACAATATTCCAAATGTGGTCTAACTATTGCTTTGTACAGGGGTACAATTAGCTGTTTCTCCTTATACATGATAGTTCTCCTAATTAGCCATAGAATTTGATTTCCTTTTGAAGCAGCAATCCCACATTGCTCTGAAACTTTCATGTCAGCACTAAATGTTAAACCTAAGTCCTTTTCTTGTGTGGTTCTACCTAGTACAGCATCCCCCATTTTATATTCTTCGTCCATGTCCTATGTGTATACATTTACACTTCCCAAAATTTAATAATTGAATTCTTCTGACCATTTAACTAATTTATCTAGATCGACCTGTAAACTTTGTTTATCTGTATCATTAGTAACCTTTCTGAATACTTTTGTGTCATCTGCAAATTTGAGTACTTTGCTAGATATGTCATCTTCCAAATCATTTATATATATTAAAAACAGTATAGGGCCTAATACTGATTCCTGTGGTACCCCACTCAAAACAGATTTCCAGTTCGAAATCTCACCATCTACTATTACTCTCTGTTTTCTGTGTGTAAGCCACTTTTCTATCCAGTTGATTACATCATTACCTATGCCATGGGCTTTTAGTTTAAGTAGCAATCTTTGATGTGGCACTTTATCGAAAGCTTTCTGAAAATCTAAGTAGACAACATCCACTGGTGACCCGTCATCTACCCACTTTGTAATTTCTTCAAAAAAACATAAGAGATTAGTTAGACATGACCTTGCTTTTAGGAACCCATGTTGAGATGTATTTATTAATTTATGTTTTACAAGGAATTCCACCATGTGGTCTCTAATTAATGTTTCGAGTAATTTACATAAAACTGATGTTAAACTCAATGGTCTGTAATTTTCTGGCTTGTTCCTCGATCCCTTCTTAAATAGCGGCGTAATTTTTGCCTCTTTCCATTCTGAAGGAACTATTCCTTCTTTAAATGACAAGTAAAACAATTTTGCAAGTGGTGTACTAATTTGCTCAACAATTTCTTTAAGCAGTTTTGGTGGTATCCTATCCAGGTGATTTATTAACTTTCATCTTCTTAATTCTTTCAAAGAACGGTTACAAACGACGAGATTACATGTATAAAAGGCAGCCAAAGGCACGGACGGGTGCTCTTATACCGTAATAAATAATAGTAATTTGGCAACAGCCAGCCAAGTGAGTATCATGGCTTTCATGCACGCGTATCATGATAGTCGGCCTGCTGTCAACATAGATCAGTCGGCCCAAGAGCGTACGTTTAGAGAGAAAGTGGAGTTAAGTTTGACTATCTAAATACAAGGAGAAGTTACAACTTACCGTCCACTACGACAATTGCTTTCTCTAGGGACAATTTATATCAGCTGTCACGAAAAAACGTGAAATACTCGAGATTTAGTCTGCAAACCCAGTCGGTGACAACGAATGTGGCGCCAGCTGATTGGGTTAGACGCACATCCGGGAGGATTATTTCCACGTGTACTTCCGGTTACAAATATTATTTCGGATACTTTAAAAAAAAAATTCAAAATCAGTTGGTCAAGAACTTTGAGCACACAACGCCTTCCAGTATCGCATGGGCACATTTAACGTACTATGACAAAAATAATGTTAACAAAACGCTTTTTTTAATTGCGTCATTGACATTGTCCTAGCCCACTGTGACTGCGCATATCCAGAACGGTGGCGCCACTCAGCATATATCATCACTGTCACAATTTAATTATCAATTCCAAATGAACAGTTGCGGAGTGATATAAACGAGTGGTTGGTTGGGCAACGCTAGTGATATATAACGATGTTGTAGCAGTAGCACAGACATCAATAGAACACCCGTTAATAAAACAAAACCGCTTGCATGAGCCCTTATCAGTTGACAACTTAATTGACACATTGTAAAGTATGTGCCAGTTTGATTTAATTAGTTTTTAATAACTAATATTATAAGTCATTATAGGAGGTGTTTAATCGATATATTAAGCCTAGATTGGCAACAGAAAAGGTTTCGGAAAACTTGTAGTTAAACCACCCAAGTGGATATTGACAAAATCCACATGGAGCCAAAGATTGACGATTTCGTTTGGATGGGGTCAAATATTGATGATTGTTCAGTTCAGTTCTCACTTGTGGAAGACGGGTGCCGCCCTTTAATCATGACATTTTCTAAATTGCTCTGACCTCGGAGGCCAACATAATTAGGGAACTGAGAGAGAGCCCTGCATGGGAACCCTGGATTTGTCCCAGCTCCAAAAGTTCAACAGTTTAACTTGCAAACTGGGCAAGGAAGTGCTGGTTGAGACGGTATGTGGATTTAACAAAATAATTAAGTTGACCAATGATAACGTATTTAACGTATTTTTAAGCAATCACAGCGCCTTTAGTGACAGCGTCTGATTTTGGGAAACTGAGAGTATATAAATACCCCGGACGAGCGTTAACAAGGGGCGGACAAGACTTAAATTCACGCTGAGGTGTGTAGTCATGCCGAATTTTATAGGCATAAAAATTTTCAGTAGGGGTACTTCTGGCGGGCCATACCTGCTTTAGCATTATATTTAAAAATTACCGGTCAGATTTAACCATGTTTCGTTTTTATCTTATATAAAAAAGTGGTGTTTACATTCACTACTTTTCTGTACGGTGATATTCATCTGCACTGTTTCTTTTCATTGTCATCGTGAGTGATTATATTGCTACTATGTACGCAGCCGTCTGAGATGATTAAAATCGCTTCGAACCTGGATAACAATGCGTTGACTATCTAAATACGTACTCTATGCATGTAGATACTCATTGGTCGAGTGAGTACAAATTCAGTTATAAATCTCGACCTGACGAGCGCAAAGAAGACGGACAATTAAAACACATCTACTTCTGTGAGAAATGCCTCCCGGACCATTGCATGCGGCCCCGAAGAGGATTAGAAGGGGGAGGCATATATCTTACAACATGACACAGCGATGCAGGCACAGGCCAGTGACACCCACGCTACTGTGCAGGCACCCAGTCTTCATCAATATATATGATACCAGCGTCTACTAAATAACTTCAGTTACTGCAGTATTGTAAATGTACTGTACGTTAAAATACATGCCTCACTGTGACTGTTAAATCACTATAAAAATACACTCACTGTCTGATGATATATATATATATATATATATATATATATATATATATATATATATATATATATATCATCATCATCAGACAGTGAGTGTATTATTATAGTGATTTAACAGTGTGTGTATATATATATATATAATATATATATATATATATATATATATATATATATAATATATATATATATATATATATATATATATATATATATATATATATATATATATATATATATATATATATATATATATATATATATATATATAATATATATATATATATATATATATATATATATATATATATATATATATATATATATATATATATATATATATATATATATATATATATGGGTGTCTTGTATAACTACTACCACATAACGATCAAGTGTACAACGGTTTACATTAAAATCCGTAGCCACGCTTCTAGTGGACCGTTGATTTTCAATTACATCGTGAAGGCGTCCTTCACCTTTTTCAGGGACCACATCCCTCTTCATTGCTGGCCGATTCCGCATGATTGTAGTCATGCCGGTGACCTGTTAGCACTGATACAAATAAATCTTAAGAGTACTCTATCCATGACCAATTGTTAACCATAATCAGGAAGTAACCAGGAGTGGGTTCAGCATTTCAGTGTACTGAATATTTTAATTTCCTCTGCACATAGGTTTGCCAATAATAATATTTTACAGTTGAGCGTGATAATTAAAGACCGCTCCCATACTTACCCTAAATTAAATACTAACCCTAGTGGATCATATATAAATATTCAGACAATTTCAGAATGACGTATTGAACAAAAACAAATGTGGGAGAATGTTGCCGCAGTCAATATGGGGACACATGAGTCTGCTCATCGGACCCCATGCATCCTACTCAAAAGTAGACCAGCGTGTGCTAAACTAGGTTTCATGTGCGCGTGCGCGTGCGCGTGCGCGTGCGCGTGCGCGTGCGCGTGCGCGTGCGCGTGCGCGTGCGCGTGCGCGTGCGCGTGCGCGTGCGCGTGCGCGTGCGCGTGTGTGTAGTTACGCTCACCACTAAGTAGCACCTGTATCACATTATGCTAACACTGTGCACAGATCAACAACTACTTAAAATTTCGCCGTCGGGCAACTATGTTCTCTAGTATCTTTGGTTCAAACTCCCGACGAGCGGCGCCACTGACGCACGCGCGCAAATTTAAATAAACACTTAATTGAGAATTTGTCAATTAGGGGAGCCTAAATTAATTTAGCTATTTTGGTCAAGTTAATTAATTATATTAAGCTCGATTTTCTGGTAAAATTAATTTAATCGAGTGAAAAGTGCCGTTTATGTTTACATCAACAGTCACCGTTTCGTTTGTAACTACGGTAAGTTATACCGGTGAAATATGGTTGTATACGTCTTACCTTCAAGAGTTTTTGGTTTCATCTTAACTGTCGCTTATATGCTTGATACCTTTATCAGACGAAGGCGTCCTCGTTAACTGTTTCCTTGTTACTGCTTGCTGCAATCATCTCCATTCTGCCAATGCCCCGTACTTCTTATTTCTTCCGGGAGTGAGGAAAGGGGGAAGTTAAAGGGCGCATAAAGCCCGGCATACGCGTCACGACGCGACTGGTCTACGACAACTTTGTCGTGACGTGTACGCACTCTCACAACGCGACGCTTTTGTCGAAGACAGTTTTTATCCAGTTTTTGTCGTGTCGTGGAATATCAAACACGCTTGATATTAAAGACAAATTGTCGGGGACAAATTGTCGCGCTGACGAGTCGTGTTGTGACGTGTATGTCGGTACACCATCGTCGGCGACAGGTTTTCTGCCTCCTGAAATGTTTTGAGGCCCCTGGCCAATCAGGAGCCCCACCATAATTATGGGATTGTCTGTAAAAAAACTGAAAATGGCGCAGCTTGAGTGGAAAGTTCAAGCTAAATTCCCGTCCAAGGTTGTTGAAAGTGCCCTTTGCTGTGCTCAGTCCCGCCATTTTTTCGTACTTGCACAATATTCCACTGGGCAGTCGCAGGAGTTCCTGCCACTACCACCAGGAGTGCGTGCATCGAGGGAGGGAGGGATGGACGAAGAGAGGGAGAGAGGGAGAGAGAGAGAGAGAGAGAGAGAGAGAGAGAGAGAGAGAGAGAGAGAGTGAGAGAGAGAGAGATAGAGAGAGAGAGAGAGAGAGAGAGAGGGAGAGAGGTAGAGGGAAAGGGAGAGAGAGAGAGAGAGAGAGAGAGAGAGAGGGGGGAGGGAGGGAGGGAGGGAGACGGAGACGGAGACAGAGGTTTCTGAGATGCGCAGCCTGCAATAATATCAATATCAGAGAGGAAACCGTTACCTCTGAACCTATCACAGATGTCATCAGACACAGAAAACTCAGATGGTTTGCACAAAGCTTGAAATCCAAACAGTGCTGAAAATTTGTCCACAAGAGCACATTTATTGTGCAGTTCATGTATTGCAACATTGGGATATCTGTTACAAAATGCAAGGTCGACAGTTCTGCATGATTGCTTTCAAGTCCTTCACCAGAACTTTTAATAAAGCAAACGTTGTCGGCACGGAGTGGGCTGTGACACCTTAGATGCCCACGTAGCTTATGACAGAAAGCTTGCCACTCTGCTTGGAGTGTGCTACCATTAGGTGTATGTTTAGTGTGCATTTGTTGCAGTACACAGCAGATATTTCGTCCCGACAGGTACACGCCCACTGTTCTGTGTCAAGTCCATCTGGACCGTTGCCCCGTTATCTCTGCCATCGACTGCTTCAAGGTTGTTGTGTTCCCTGTTGGTCGTAGACCAACAGGTGACATTTAAAAACAAAGCCATTTTAAAAACACACAACTTTATTCAGCGGGGCGGAAGTACAACATACCGGGTTACCAACGGGCACACGTGGCTTCACATATTGCAACCCAAAATGGTCCTGGTAAGGTAATTAGTACTGAACATAACGTTCCTCTCCCCCATGTTAAACAGTTACCACAAGTAGCAGCGCACGGCGTAAACCTATTGTCCAATGCATGCGATGGGCCAGTTCACAGGTCCAACCGGTCCGGTGGCTTTACGATTTTTGTGGATCGCCTCAAAAGAACCACCTTCACTCTCGGTTCAGGCGACGCAGACACCCAACTTCCCGGAGTCGGCATTCTGCATTCTTACACCACTCTCTACAACCGCATCCGGTTTGAAATACTGTACAATACTGTAGCACTGGCGACTCTGGTGAAAAGGAAGAACAGATTAGTGCTATGATGAAGGCAACATTTTGATTGACAAAAAGTTGCGTCTGGCTTTGCCGTACCATCTTCTTCCAACTACAGAGCGTTCGCACGACTGGACCATCTTACGTCATAGAGCGGTTGCAGATTAGTTTGTTGTTCGTACCAGCTTGTGTATCCTCGTCTAAATCGCGCTCAGCCCGAAAGACGCGCAACCTCTAGGCAGAGTAGATGAAGGAAATGGCGATATGCTGGTCTGGGTCCATCACACGTCTAACTAGTAGCTCTTTGCAGGCATGCACAAACGTAAAGTTGACAATAAAAAAACTTGACATCGTATCCTTTGCAATGATTGTAGAATTTGCCAGGTAGGCCCTAACAGCTGTCTCATTCGTGCTTGCAGTCCACGATGGATGCCAGCCAGATTAGGGATGGAACATTCAACTTCCGGGGGCGGGTTGAATATATATATATTTGTCATATTGATGTGGATGCACGTGCGTACGTGATCGGCTATCCGTTGTAGTCGATGAAAACAAGCGAGAAGATGTCGACTGACTCAGGAGAAACCATCTGGCGAACTGATGGGCAATACCATGAAGACGAAGAACTTGCATTCTTCAACCGCCTACAAAAGCAGAATCATACTACAACACGACATGACATCGATCCTGATAGTCATGGGAGACATAAACGCTAAGGTGCATGGCACGGACAACGAAGGATACGAAGCATACATGGGATTAACCAAAAACAAAGCTGCAGGCCCATATTAACTCCCATTTAGAGTTCTTAAAGAAACTGCACAACAGTTAACCCTCATTATCACATATATCTTCCAAAAGTCGTACAACGTTTTAAGGCAAATTCCCCAATGGCTGGATTCCAGCATTGGAAACTCAATACGCAAATAAGGCACAAAGCCGACCCCGCAAACTGTACAGACTGAAACGAAGATGACATCCGGCAAAGGTCGATCGTGTGTCCTGATGTCACCCAGGATCCCGATCACTAACCTGTATATCCTCTGCAAAGTCATGGAGCACATCATTCCAAACAATATGTGGAAACACCTGCACAAACACAATAATTATTATAATTCCTACTTCCACCATTGATTTCAGTCATGACTGTTTTAAAAATCATAACTCCACGACTGTCGCAAAAATGATAAATGGAATATTTAATATATTTAAATGTGTCCATCTTCCAGTAAAAAACAAAACTAAACAAAGCGGACACACTTTTTAGCCAGCCACTTTCTACAGTATCCAACCAAATTAACCGGGGCAAATCACGTCACTGACACAGCTTCCATGTCTTCAAAAGTTCTAAAAGCATGTGCGTTCTGCTGGCCAATATGATATGGCCATGATGTCGTGTCCAAACTCAACTGATGTAACATTTCTTTACTAAAATAGTCTTCTTTCTTGCAAAATAACACGTTTGTTTGAGATTTTGCATTAGTTCTGCGCATGCCGGCCTCCCTTAGTTAATACGTCCCGTTAGTCTAGGTTACTCCGATTTCACAGAAATGCACATACGCTTGTCGCATTCTGTGTAAACCACCTGCATGATATTCTTGATTTTAGTTGCACGTGGTTAGTTTTTGATATCTCTTTTAGCTGCATAGCCCCAGAATCATGCCTTCTGTTTCGCTTTAATTAAGTCACCCATCGAAGAAAGATTATATTTTACAGTAACATAGCTAAACCTATTGAAAAAAAGTTATTTACCGGTCAGTTCTGTTTACCTTAAATCGTTTATTGCTTGTAAAACAAACTATGTGTATGAGTCGTCTTGTTTGCTGGTCGTTTGGTCACCAATCATCTTGCGTCACGCGTAATCATCAGCGTTCCCTAAAAAGGTGGATGACGTCTGCCAGAGGTTGGTTGTGGGGTCTGAGGTGAATTAGGAGCCCGATTCTTTGCAGATCTTATTGCGGGGGGGGGGGGCAGGAGGTCCTGGGTGGGAGGAAGATGTGTAGGTGTTGAGACATCTCCCTCTCCTTTCTCCTCTGCCGCTTCTCCGCCTCGTGAAGTAGGCGGTCAGTCTCGAAGCGAGCCGCTGCCTGGTGGATGCTACGGCGCCAAAGTAGATGGTCGGCAGCCATGTCCTTCCAAGTGTTGACGTTAATATGACCCTTCTTCACGTAGTGTTTGGCAATGTCTTTAAATCTTTTTCTCTGCTCACCACGGGTTCTCAATCCATGAGTCAGCTGGGAGAATAGGACTTGTCGGGGGAGGCGGGCGTCTAACACAGTGGTTAGTCCAGCGGAGCTGATTTTGCATGATGCCTCGATGCTGGTTGTGTTGGCTTCAGTGAGGACGCTGGCGTTGGTGCGACGGTCTTCCCACCGGATGTGAAGCATCTTTCTGAGGCAATGTTGATGGAATGTCTACAGGGTCTTCATGTGACATCGGTAAGTAACCCAAGCTTCACTCCCGTATAGTAGAGTAGTAATACAAACGGCTTTGTAGACCATCATCTTCGTCTCTTTCCTGAGGTTGTGGTCATCAAAGACTCGGTGGCGCAGTTTCCTGAAGGACGTGCTGGCACAGCAGATACGGTGCTGAATTCTTGCCTCGATGGTGGCTTTCTGGGACAGGTGACTCCCAAAGTACGGGAAGTGTTCAACAATCTTTTGGATTCCTCAAGATATTTTGATTCCGGGAGGTCCTGTGTTAATGCATGGAGTAAGTTGATGGATAACCTTGTTTTTTTGTTGTTGACGGAAAGTCCTAGACTTTGGTAGGTTTCCGTAAAGAGGTCTAGGCTAGTCTGAAGTTATTCTGCAGATTGGGCAAGGATGGCATAGTCATGAGCATACTGAAGGTGTGTGATGGCAGTCTTCATCACTTTTGTTTTGGCTTTGAGACGACTCAGGTTAAATACCTTCCCATCAAGCCGGTAGTCAAGTTCAACCCCATGGTGAAGTCGGTCACGAACGAGAAAAAAGGCTGGCGCATAGGTAGACAGTGAAAAGGGTCGGTGCTATAATGCATCTTTGCATGACCCCTGTTCGGATGGTGAAAGGCTCCGTTTCAGTCCCATTGAAGAGGACAGTTGCAATGATGTTGTCATGAAGAAGTCTCAGGATGGTGACGAAGTTGGCAGGGCACCCAAACCTGTACAAGACTTTCCAAAGAGAGTCACGGTTGATGGAGTCGAAGGCCTTGGTCAAGTAATTGAAAGTCATAAATAGTTCCTGGTTTTGTTCCCGACATTTCTCCTGACTTTATCGGGCCACAAAGATCATATCGGTGGTTTCTCGAGATGGTCTAAAGCCACACTGGGTTTCAGGGAGTAACTCTTCGGTCAGCGGGAGCAGGCGACTCAGGAGAACTCGGGCAAGTATCTTCCCAGCAGTGGATAATAGGGCAATGCCTTGGTAGTTCCCACAGTCTGATTTATCTCCCTTTTTGTAGATAGTGACGATGTTAGCATTTCTGAAGTATGATGGAATTTCCTTGTCATGCCTTATCTTGCTGATAAATTCATAAAGTCTGTTTGCGAGTTTCTCGCCACAAAACTTGAGGATGTCTGCAGGGATGTCTGTAGGGATGTCTGCAGGGATGCCATCCGGGCCACAGGCTTTGTGGTTTTTCATTTTCATTGTGGCAGGCTGGACCTCTTTCCGGGTTGGCGGGATGTCTTTTGATGCTCTCTCTGGGTGTTGTGGGATAGACAGGCTGGTGTCGTCTGTCACCATAGATTCACGGTTTAGGAGCTGCTCGAATTGTTCCTTCCATCATTGCTGGATAGCAGTGTCACCTTTCAGGAGAGTCCCGTCTTCAGACCGGAGAGGAGTGTGACCATTTGAGCTCGGCCCATGGAAGAAGTTCCGCATCAATGGTCATCAAAGCCTTGGATCACTTTGGCTTTCTCTTCCCACCACTTGTTTTAATGTCACGGATCTTCTTTTGGGTCTCAGCTTTGATGCGCTGGTGTTCCTTCCGCTTCTGCTGAGAAGTAAGATTTTGTTTTTCTCTTGCGTTCAAGGAGGTTTTGAATCTCCCCATCGTTCTCGTCAAACCAGTCTTGGTGCTTAAGTGAGGTGTGGCCGATTGTCTCATACAAGCTTTGTGGATGGCTGACTTAAAGTGCATCCCACTGCTGTTCAACATTCCTCACAGAGCCGCCACTGCTCACCAACGCACAACTCCACACACTCTACTTGTTATTAGTAAGATACGAATGATGCAGTCATGAGATCAAAATGAGACATGCACCACCCCATCAAAAAGACAGCTAGTATCAATCAAACAGTTATATTGTGTGTGAAAACCACCTGTCCTATCTTAGTTCTAGTCAAGGGGCTATGGTATCCCGGGGGCAATAAAGTATTAGAAGATCCCACCTGTTTAGGTGTCTTCTGTACATCCCAAGGAACAAAAAAATCCATGTTGTCAATCATGGAAGGGTGGCAGAAATGTCCTCCATTTCTGAATATTTCTCACTATATCTCTAGTTGTGAATATGCTATTATCGTATTAGTTTTTTGGTTACATCCATATTTTCAATGCCAAAAAGTTTAAATATCACAATTTTAATTTAGTCACAACAATATTACGAATGACAGCCATCTTGTTTTTCCCACGGGACATTATATCATGACATAGTGCCCCGGATTAATCCGTCAGGGTTAGAAGCTTGCTAAGTTGCGCAAAGCAGCAACACTGGACCCGGCCAACGTCATAAGTGTGCATTCCAACCCTGATTTATTAAATCGTATTTGGAAAACAAATCTCGCTACGACAGCTATGTTGGGTATGAAAAACAACTATTCTATCTTAATTAAATGAGGGCTAGAAACCAGCAAAGCTACATGATGCAGCACTGGTGCAACTTCGATCTGTGGAATGGACTCCCGCAAACTGTGGTGGATGCCAAGTCAGTCCTTCAGCCAGACTAGATCAGCGCTGGAATAGCCTGGGATATAGGTACCAAAAAAGGCCGATGGCCTAAAATAACCCATTAACCTGTAAGTGTAATAACCCCATAGAAATATGGAGTCGATTAAAGTGTAAAGCCTATAATCTTAGTAAGACCTTCCAGATATGTGTTAGTACGGTGTTACCACATACCTCACACCTACCGCTACGAGTGTTACTATCTCAATCACACTTCCTTATTAGCCAGTTTGGTATACTTATTTACGTCGTTTTTTAATAACAATCAGGCAAAATACCAGATTCGAGTATTGACGGCTTTCAGAATTGATCCACGTGAAACTTGCGTGATTGCGTACAGACGAAACCATAACGACACGTAATTTTCGCGTGATGTCATCCACAGAGGCAACGGCTTAGTTAGCATTTGTGCCATAAATATGAATACGAAACTACAAAATATCACAGTGATAACCGACTGTCATAGAGTACCGGTCGTTATCAACGTAGGGGGAACACGTTTTGAGACATATATGGACACATTAGCGAAACGGCGCAACACAAGGCTGTCTGCACTCAACAAGGATTCGCGCAACTATCGAACCAACTGCAATGAGTATTTCTTCGACCGTGACCCTATCATCTTCCGCTCCGTAATCGACTTCTACCGCACTGGAACACTACATCTCCCCAGCGACATTTGTTGTACAATAATTCGGCGGGAGCTGGAATACTGGAACATACATGAACAACACGTGGCGCCATGCTGCTGGGGGTTCTTCAGGGCGCACAAAGATCAAGAGACGACCGTCAAACTGTTTTCTAAGGCGATGGGACGGGATGTTGATCAGCATCAAAGAAAGAGGTCGCAATGGAAATTGGCCTTGTGGACATTCCTGGAGGATCCGTCGTCATCGAGGAATGCCTTGGTACGTCGCCGATCGTAAGACAGCTTGTTATTAAGATGGTATGAAATGACCTACTTTTTCCACGAGATTAAATTATTCAACTTCCCATTGGCCGAGTGACATCATTTTTACCTATGATGTTTGTCACGCACCTCCGATGACGGTGACTTTTTGAGGTTTGCAATAATATATAGCGGAGAAATTTGACCGCCATAGCGCCATATCTAAAATTGTGGTGTTTCAAGCTACTAGCTTTTTCGTATTCTTCTTTGCCTCCTATCTTGTTAACTGTGCTCCGCGTGTATGTTGTTATTGTTATTCTTCTTTGCCTCCTATCTTGTTAACTGTGCTACCCGTGTATGTTGTTGTTGTTATTCTTCTTTGCCTCCTATCTTGTTAACTGTGCTCCCCGTGTATGTTGTTGTTGTTATTCTTCTTTGCCTCCTATCTTGTTAACTGTGCTCCCCGTGTATGTTGTTGTTGTTATTCTTCTTTGCCTCCTATCTTGTTAACTGTGCTCCCCGTGTATGTTGTTGTTGTTATTCTTCTTTGCCTCCTATCTTGTTAACTGTGCTCCCCGTGTATGTTGTTGTTGTTATTCTTCTTTGCCTCCTATCTTGTTAACTATGCTCCCCGTGTAGGGTGTTGTTGTTATTCGTGGTGGCTTTCGTAATCTTTTCTCGCTTCTGTTTATGTTGGGTCATGTCTGTGTTAAAACTTCATTTAGTAGCTAATTGTTTTTACCTGTATCTGGTTATGAATATGTGTTTGGTCTTTGCAAGATCTATCTTTTCAGAAGCTTGAGTGCTGTTTTCAGTTTATCAAAGACAACTCAGTTTTCTAGGCAATGAAAGGAGCATTACTCCTCTGTAGATTTTGCATTTCTGTAGGTCTAGTTTCTTAGGGAGTTTGACGATATACCATTCTTTCCAGCACTGCATGGATTGATAAATATGTTATATGCGTAAATGTCCACATATATATATTCTCGTTCTTGACCACCTTGCCGAGTCCACGTCTGCCCGTGACCTCTTCTTATCCTATGTTATATATTCCTATGTTGGCACAGAAATATCCGATGAGTATTGTCATGTCTTTCTCCTTTACTTTGTCGAGCAAACTCTGCAGTCTGTTATAAAAGTCTTCCTTTGTTTCTTCGCTTGTTTGGTGCATAGCATTGTACGATGCTTAGTATGATCTTTTTTCTTAGTTTTAATGAGGCATGCTTGATCCAAGGTCCTGCGGTCACACTCCCAACACAAGCATTATAACTCTTGCTGTAATTGTTATATTACTTGCCAGAACGATGCAGTTACTACTGATTTTCTTTCTTTAACAATTATCAATATATATATATATATATATATATATATATATATATATATATATATATATATATATATATATATATATATATATATAGATCATTGTTATTTACTTGATATATATTTTATTATATATATATATATACATAAATATAAATATATATATGTATATATATATATATATATATACAATTGTTATTTACTTTATATATATTGTATTATATATATATATATATATATATATATATATACATATATATATATATATATATATATATATATATATATATATATATATATATATATATATATATATATATATACATACATATATATATATATATATATATATATATATATATATATATATACATATACATATACATATACATATACATATACATATATATATATATATATATATATATATATATATATATATATATATATATATATATACATACACATACACATACACATATACATATACATATATATATATATATATATAAAGGTTTTTGTAACAAAATCTCTTTTTATTTTGTTTCAGTTCTACAGCTACTGGATTGGCTTCGCGATATTAATGTCCCTCATGTCTATTATCTGGGGGAATACAGACTTGTTGCGGGTCCCGGCGAAAGTTCTTCGCCTACACTTTAACCAGACCGACAACAAGAAGTTGATGCGCTTCGAGACGACAGACCCGCATCCCACACTTGTCATTGTAGATACCGTTCTTGTCACTTTCTTCATGGTCGAGTTCAGCATCAGGGCAATCGTATGTCCGAACAAGTGGACGTTCTTCACAAACAGTATTAACGTCATTGAAATACTGGCCGTGTACCCGAAGGCTGTTGTCATGACCTTACGCTACGCTGTCACCGACTTAAGCAACCGACCGAAGTTGTACATGACCTACTGGTTCCTTAATATGTTTGACATTTTCCGAGTGCTGCGCGCGCTAAAGTTCAACCAGTACTTCATCGGTCTGAGGGTTCTGGTCGTGACGCTGCGCGAGAGCGCCATCGAGATGTCCTTCCTAATGGTTCTCATGGCCATCGGTGCAATCGCATTCGGGATTGGTATTTACTACTGCGAGTTCTGGACGACGCACACTATTCTCGATATGCCGACGGGGGCCTACTGGGCGTTAATAACCATGACGACCGTCGGATACGGTGATGAAGTTCCGGTCACAGTTCCAGGTCGGATCACAGCTGTGCTTTGTTCCTTCGCTGGCTGCCTCTTCACTGGCCTTGCTGTACCAATCATCGCTGAGAGCTTCAACCGATACTACTTGTGGGCGCGTTTAATACTAATGCGACACCGCCTCGGCTACATGACATAGCCTCGGTTACACGACATAGCCTCGGCTACATGACATAGCTGCGCGTTGAAGGGATCTTAGACGACACAGGTGACTCCAGCGTGGACGTGCGAGTTGTGCTACCGGCAATACGCAACCAGACACACTAATTTAAAACTAATATCCAATTGCTATGTCAGTGGTTAGGCAGTTCTCTATACAGAACGTTCCCAACTTGAGGGGTAATATATTACATCCTCAAACAGGGGTTGTTACGTTATATTATATTATTATATTGCGTAGTTTGAATTATTTAAATATAGATTTGGTAGACACTGACTAATATGTCCCCATACGATACATCTTGCTATTTTACCATATGTTATCGATTTTAATGCTGCGATATGATCAACTTATATACATTTGGTTCACAAGTTCGTGACTATGCCATATATAGCATACATATGCCATATATAGCATACATATGGCATACATAGCGTATGTCATCCATCGTAATAGAGAACAAATCTTCGCAGAATACACATATCGTGAAGTCGTGTTTCTTTTACTGTTGCTCGGGATCGAAGCAAGGGGTGAGCAAGGGGTGAGCAAGGGGTGAGCAAGGGTCAATATGTTATCTGTCCTGGCCCTGGAAGACTGCACGTGAATGCAATGGAAGCGGCTGTAAACTTGGAACTAATTAAGATATTGATGTGAAAAAATACACGACCCCACAAAACGTTGACTTTAATTTTGTGTGATCTTGAAATTACCTATTTAGTTGACCTATATTTCACATTTGACCTAATTAATGAATTAGTTATCAAAATATTGGTATTGAATGGTATTGTAATTGTCTTCCAGTGCCTACTAAATATTATGCAAGCGAGTACCCACCAGGTAAATACTGACCTTAATGTTGTGACCTTTCAGTGACCTAAATATTTGATGTAGACGATTTAATCTTCGATATGCTGGTGAGAACTAGTTTGCTCATCTTAATATAATATTTAAATCATATTAGTTATGACAGGGGAATTTACAATGACTGAAAAAGCCGGTCTACCCATACGGGGGGGGGGGGGAAGTGGAGGGGGTCGTCAAAATAACTGTATGGCACCAACATGGGGCAAACATATTTTTAGATTGTACTATACATGCGCCTGTACTACACTATCATTCAAGGGCATCGGAAAACTTGTATTATGATGACCATTAAGAATCTATCTTAATAATTATATTAATGCACAAACGCAAAAATCACAAGCCAGAGTTAGTGACAATGCTTCGGTAATAGGTGTTTACAGAAATGGTTCAGTTGTTACTTTCTCATTCATTTGGACCAAACGTTAGCGATAAACGACCGAACTGGTGGATGATGCGTTCTGCATCCACCGTTTTGTTCTTGTGGACATGCGTAATGGTCAATCGCGACAAGCGTCAAACACCACCAGCAGTATCACGGCTGCTTCATACATGTTAGGGTATAGGACTGCATTAGTTTCCTGTGTCGTGTCATCAAGTGTAGTGGGTCTCTCAGCGACATTCACCATCTCACATCTTGCCTTCCATGTTGTAGCTGACGCAGATCACCTGACATGTTGTCTTGAAGCACTTCGTACCACCGGACAATCTAATATCATATTCAGCCGCTGTCGTGGTGAGATGGGCCACGTAGTGATTATGCGCAACTAACAGTCGTATGTCCATTTCCTGCAGCAGGTGATCCACGAATGGCCGATACATTGCCCTCAGTCAACACTGCCTGGGCGTGCCAGCTACATCAGCCAACACTGCCTGGGCGTGCCAGCTACACCAACGGGCACTCTTTACCGTCACTGCGCCGCTTGCTCGCTTCAATCTAAAACTCTTCCAGCTAGGTATACAGCATTTTCATTGTCTCTCCTGTTGCAGATTGGCGATTGTAGTGGGCTCCTTGGCTGATATTACACTGCTTGGAGTGTAGGACGTGGTCATAGGAAGCCGACTCCGAAGGAAATGCTCACTGGTAACTAGTGTTATGATGAAGTCAACATTTGTTGTGGACAACAGGTAGCGTCCGGCTTTGAAGTTCCTATCTTCTATCTTCAAATGTTCCAGGGCAGTGACTACAGCAGTGAATGCAGACTTGAACGTACACAGAACGTTCGTACGACTGGACAATCTTGTCTCACGGAGCGTTTGCAGATCAGTTCTATTGTTCAATCCAACGTGTGCATCTTTGTTTAACTCGAGCTCAGCCTGAAAGACACGCAACCTCTCGGCTGAGTAGTGGAAGGAGAAGGCGATTTGCTGGACTGTGACCATTTTCTAACTGGTGGGTCTAGCTAGCATTCACAACAGTCAAGTCAACATTGTGTCATTTGCAGTGGGTGTAGATGGCGCTGGGTAAGCCTACCATCTGTCTGATTCATGCTTGCACTTCACGATGGATGTTAGCCATATTATGGATATACCATTCTATTTATGGGGGCGTGTTTAATAAAAACATATATATTTGCCATATTGATATGGAAGCACGTGCGCCCGTGCGTACGGCTATCTATGTGCCTGTCACTATTAATTGTTGCTACTGCTATTGGTACAATGCAGACACCACGTGTACATGAACAGTAGTTGAACAATATTTCAGTATGGGACTGGTCAACTTAATAAATCGTGATCAAGAAATGAAAGTTGTCGTCTCTAAGACATTTACCTGATCAATACATGCATCTAGATCCAACGCAGAATTTAATACTCGACCCATATTCCTTTAGCCAAGCCTACGTATGCTCATTGTCTGCATTCGTGGATGATCTCTTGTCCACAAATATGTGATTGTTCTACTAAATTGCCGGGTAACCCAGGACAGGGTGCCCCCCAGGATAACTTTCAAATTGTACACCATTAAACTAAGTTAACATGTATTTAATGCACTCATATTGTACATATAGTACCCATTGGAAAATAATTTTCAACAAATTGACAACCTAGATGTGATGCATTTGAAAAATAGAAAGAGTACCCAAAAAACCATCTTGCCCCATCCCTGGGGCAAGACGGCCCTCTGCCTGGGGCAAGACGGCCCTCTGCCTGGTTTTCACTTATATGAACGAACCACTGCCTAAAAATAAAATGTATACATGCAAATGGTATAATAGCAATATATTAGGCTATTATAGTTGCTAAATTTAAATTGCAGTTAACATATAATATACACCTTGCAATCCATGCATAAAGTAATATTGGCTTAGTAATATTCGATCATAATTACAGCCTACTACAGGCAAACAAAACGTAAATTATGTAACGTTCATATTACATTAAATTTATTAATCATACTTGGTATATGTGTAATACATTTTATACATTACGACCATGTGCATGCTGGTTAAGATATAGGAACCGTCTTGCCCCATATTCATGGGGAACGTCTTGCCTCACAGACACAGCGTGTGTCTTAACACGGTGTATACAAAACACAACATACTATTGCCCATTTTGTATTTGACCTGTCAACTGATTAATAATATTATTATGTCAACAATTAAGTCCATGATTCATATCGTTATATAATGAGCTGCACCATTTTACTATTGCCAAAATATTAGATCAGAGCGTATAACATAAAAGTAAAAAAAAAACACTGATCTAATTACGTGTGTCTCGTGTTGCTGAGCTTTCGTGGTGGGTATCAGATAGATGTTACCTTCATTTTGCACCAGATTTTAGGACGTTCAGAGTTTTATATTTTTGGCGCACGTGCTCGGGGGGCGTCTTACATGCAGGGACCGATTTGCCCCAGGTTACCCTATAACTGCAACTTGGTGCCACTGCCTCGTGCACAGTTGTTTGTATTCTCAGCACGAGTGAAACCAGCAGGCATAGTTCAAGCCAATTGACGTGCAATTAATGATCTGGTAGCTACAACAAATGTAAATATTTAGTTGGGTTCGCTTTACAGAATGTTCGGAGTCGTGACTGAATGAACAATGGCATGCAGCTTAATCGGTAATTAAAAACCGTTATAGTAGTTCGCAACTGCTACAGAATGTAACCAATCGTTTAGGCTCATAGTAAACACATTGAGGTCAAACTGACGTCACAACTGTTACGCTGTTGCACGAGACCCACCTATATATGTGATCATTTAATCAAGACTTGAACATAGTCTGACAATTGTATAGTCTATTTTTAATTAGTATATTTATGTAGTGTAATAATGACGTCACTATTTCAATTGTTTTTTATGTCGCTGCAATAACGATTTATTCATTCATTCACTGTTGTAAACAATCTGTCACTTTGGTGATCGATTATATTTACGCGCCCAATTGTAAACATTGGCTCATGACACTCCACGAAAATGAATTTATGTGACAGCGGCGCATAAAGGATTTTTATGCAAAATAACAACACAAGTCCAGCGTAGATTGAAATAGGCCAAAGAATGACATTTAGATTTATTAATTAAGGAGCATGAAATTAGGCAAGCATACACCATCAAAATAAGATACATCCAATAATCTCAGCAAGCATGCCGGCCCCCAAAAGGTATTTACACATAATTAGTAAATCATGCCTATCAGCTACCCACTACCAGTACTATCTGTACCACTACTTGTCATGTAATAGGATCGTTATAACTGGTGCGTTGTACAGCTACTTACTACAGTGTAGCTCTTTCACCGTTTTGGAGTAATAAAAGTTATGTTGTCTTCCGGTGGAATTCGAGTAGCACGTCTAGTGTTCCCAGTCCTAATTAAACAAGCAATATGCTGCTTCATAAAGCATAACATGGTGTCAGAAGACAAACTACACAGAGTTATACTGGTGTAGGATGTGTTGGTTGGAAAAAAAACGGTGTTGGTGAAGTTTGAAGTGACGACAGTCGAGTCGCACTGTCAACGGCTGAAAAAATGGAATTTTTCAAGCCACCAAGTAGTATTGCGTTCGATGCCTGCAATTTGGATGAGGCGTGGAGAAGTTGGGAGCAGCAGTTTAGGACATTTTACACAGCGTGTGAATTGAACAAAAAGCCTAATGCTGTCCAAGTGGCCATACTACTACATACTGCTGGACCGGAGGCCCAGGAAGTATTCAACCAGTTTGAGTTTAGACCAGCAGGACCTGCTAACGTCCCACCAGCAGAAGATAGAGACAACTGGGAAACAGTGCTATACAAATTCCGTCACTACTGCAAGCCACGTAAAAATACAGTTTACGAACGATATTGTTTCTGGTCTCGCAATCAAGGCAATGGGGAACTAGTAGATCAGTGGATCAAAGACTTGAGAATGAAAGCTAAATTGTGTGAATTTGGTGACCAGGAGGATCTGATGATTCGTGACAAGATAGTGTTCAGCGTCAATGACGAGCGTGTTAAAGAGAGACTTTTGAGAGAGTCCGATCTGTCGCTAGCTAGGGCATTAGATGTGTGCCGCGCAGCCGAGACGACAAGGGCGCAACTGAAGGTCATGGCGTCTGAAGGAAAGCCAGAAGCTAAAGTGAGTGTAGTGAAGCAGAGATCTCGTTCAAGCACGTTTAGCAAGGGCTCCCATGCAGGTGGCAGGGGTATTAAAGGAACTAACAATGACACTAAGGGTAGGTACAAATGTACACACAAACCACGGGCTACACAGGGAAGCATTCAGTGCAAATTCTGTGGCAGGTCACACCCACCAAAGTCATGCCCTGCGTACGGCAAACAGTGTAACCGTTGCAAGGGGTGGAACCACTTCGCGGTAACGTGCGAACACCACCGCACTGCTACAGTCGATAGCAAGGTGTGGATGATGAACAATGAACAATGTGAGAGTAATGAATGCCTGTATCTGGGTTCGTTATTCTTGGACGTACATGCACACACTACTCATGATGATGACTGGATGACAAAGATGACTATTGGCAGCCAGCAGATAAGCTTCAAGTTAGACACTGGCGCACAGGCGAATGTGTTGCCTATGACGATTTACGAGACAATAAAGCCGAATGTAGCTTTGCAGCCTACAAAGACGATACTGTCAGCATTCGTGAATCACGTCAAAGTGAAGCCAGCTGGAACGGTCAAACTTCAGTGCATACCAGAGAACGCGGATAAACCGACACTGATCGAGTTCTTTGTTACTACGCACACCAATGTACCCCTACTTGGATGTCGAGCGTGTGAGTCATTAGGACTTGTTAAACGAGTGTGCGAGGTGTCGCGTGAGAAGCCACTAACGAGTGACATTCTGATGAAAGCATATGAAGACGTGTTCACGGGAGTTGGAGAATTTGAACATCCGTATCATATCGAGCTGAAAGAAGACGTACAGCCGGTAGTCCAGGCAACCAGGAAACTTCCATACACCAGAGTGGAGAGTTTGAAGAAGGCTCTAGACAAGTTAGAGAGGGACGGAATCGTCGCAGATGTAGAACAACCTACACCATGGGTGAATAACTTGGTTATTACGGAAAAGCGGAATGGATCGCTGAGATTATGTCTCGACCCGAAACCACTCAATCGAGCGATTAAGCGTGAACAGTTCGAGATCCCGACACCTGAGGATGTGCAGTCGCGTCTAGCTGGAAAGAAAGTGTTTTCAGTGATAGATATGTCGATGGCGTACTGGCACGTCAGACTGTCGGATGAGTCCAGTTACCTCTGCACGTTCCACACGCCATGGGGCCGCAAAAGGTTCCTGCGCATGCCGTTTGGCATTAGTTCAGCTAGTGAAGTACTACAGAAGCGCATGCAACTAACGTTTGGTGACATCAAAGGAGCGTACGTGATAGCTGACGACATCATCATCGCGGGCGATGATGAACAAGATCACGATGCCATCATGCGTGCTGTCTTCCAGAGGGCAAGAGAACGAAACGTGAAGTTCAACTCGTCAAAGGTGCAGTTGAAAGTCAATGAGGTGCTGTACATGGGATATGTAGTATCGGAAGCAGGCCTCAGCCCAGACCCTAGCAAAGTAAGAGCTATCGTCGACATGCCACTGCCTGAGGACAAGCGCGCAGTCCTGAGGTTTCTGAACATTGTGAAGTATCAGGCAAAGTTCATCCCGCGAGAGTCGCACATCACTGGTCCTCTACGTGCGCTGCTGAAAGAGGACGCGGTGTGGTGTTGGACACAAGAGCATACAAATGCAGTGAATGAGTTGAAGACAATTCTAAGCAGTTTGCCAGTACTGAGGTTCTACGACGTGAACAAACCAGTAACGTTGCAGTCGGACGCGTCAAAGAATGGACTAGGGGCGTGTCTTCTACAAGAAGGACAAATTGTTGCCTATGCGTCAAGGGCACTAGTCGGTCCAGAACTACACTACGCACAGTTGGAGAAAGAACTGTTAGCGGTCGTTTTCGCGACTTCCCGGTTTCATCAGTACATTTATGGCAAGGAAATCGAAGCGCAGACTGATCATAAGCCGCTTGAGATTATAATGAAGAAACCGATCGGAAACGCAACGGCACGCGTGCAACGTATGATGTTGAAGCTACAGCGATAAGAGATAAACCTGTCATACGTTCCAGGGAAGCTGCTGTACGTAGCCGACGCTCTCTCACGTGCTTACATAGATAGTGAGCCAGACAGGGAGCTCATTGACGATGTTGAGATCATGGTCCACAGCGTTACAAAGAACTTCCCTGCAAGTAAAGGACGACTCGAGCAAATCCGAAGTGCTACAGCCGATGACGTAACTCTTCAGCGACTATTTCAGGTTGTGATGAACGGCTGGCCAGAGTCGAGGACAGCTGTACCCGAGGACGTTAGACCATACTGGAACATGAGAGACGAGATGAGTGCAGACGACGGACTCGTGTTTGCAGGCGAAAGAATTGTTATTCCAGAGTCGATGAGGTCGGATATGCTGGAAGTGCTGCACGAACCACACATGGGGATGGAGAAGACGAAATCTCGAGCTAGATCAGCTATCTTCTGGCCGGGAATGTCGAAAGCAATCGAGGACACCGTCTCGAGGTGCAAAACATGCCTACAGTTCGCCCGGAGCAATCAGAAGGAGCCGATGATAGCACACAAAATCCCAGACGGCCCGTTCCGCAAAGTGGCAATGGACATTATGTCGTTCAAAGGTCGAGATTACCTAGTAGTCGTTGACTACTATTCGAAGTATCCCGAGTTGGCACTGCTCGAGAACAAGACAAGCGAATGTGTCATCTCACATGTTAAGAGCATCAGTGCACGTCATGGAATACCCGAAGAGATCGTAGCAGACAACCAACCGTTTGGTAGCTATAGTTTTCGGCAATTCGCGGAGAATTGGGGTATCACAGTGACTACATCGAGCCCAACATATGCTCAATCGAACGGGCAGGCAGAGCGAGTCGTGCAAACGTTGAAGTCGCTCCTCAAGAAGGCAGACGAAGAGGGTCGTGATCCCTACATAGCGATGCTAGAATATAGGAACACGCCGATCAGTGGACTCCGCTATGCACCAGCACAATTGGCAATGAGCCGACTACTCAGGTCAAAGTTGCCGACAACCAAAGCCGTTCTTGAGCCGCGAGTCGTAAACGCGAAACAAGACTTAACGGACAGACAGACACGGTTCAAACAGGACTATGACCACGGTGCTACATCATTGAAGCCATTGAAGCCTGGTGATGTAGTACGTGTCCAGAGAAAGTGGGGCTGGGATCCCGCTATCGTTCAGCGGACACACGAGAGTCCGAGGTCATACGTGATCCAGCACGAGGGAGGAGAACTCCGCCGCAATCGTCGTCATCTACGGAGGACACGTGAGCAGCCGCCGCTGATTCTTCCTCAGATGGACGATCCCGACGCTCGAGAGGGTAACGCTCTTCAGATGCCGGTACCGCCAGACGTGCCGTCGCCACAAAGAGTCGTCGCTGTGCCGCCAAGAAGAGTCGTCGCTGAGCCACCTCCGTTAGAAGAGATTCCACAGAATGAACGATTCTCTAGATATGGTCGTGCAATCAGAAAGCCTATGCGATTTGACATTTAATTGTGTTTTCAATACTATTTGACATTTATAGTATTATTGATCTGTTTCACAAGTGACCATTCTGTGACATTCTATGCGATCTTGATAGTCGATATAATGTGACTATATTAGCCTAGTTTGCTACTCGCTTGATATCAATTTATCCACAGCGAACATTCGTTAAAGCTGATGAATGGTTTCTTTTTGACCTTCTTACATTTAAAGGAGGGATGTTTAAAGGAGGGATGTTTTAAAGGAGGGATGTCATGTAATAGGATCGTTATAACTGGTGCGTTGTACAGCTACTTACTACAGTGTAGCTCTTTCACCGTTTTGGAGTAATAAAAGTTATGTTGTCTTCCGGTGGAATTCGAGTAGCACATGTCTAGTGTTCCCAGTCCTAATTAAACAAGCAATATGCTGCTTCATAAAGCATAACACTACTGACTTATATACAATTCACATGGTATCGGTGGGGGTCACTCCGCCGTGAATTAACCATACACATACATGTACAAACAGAAAGGCTGGGGTACTCGATCTCCCAGCCAAACATGGTAAATGAAAATAGTGGGCTAACCACCCAACATTCTTGAACAATTCATAATGAACATTATGGAAACACAACACACAATGTATAAAGGTGTTACATATCTAGACATTAGTCAACCAATAACTACCAAAACATCAGACCGAGAGGTAGGGCCAAACAGCCACACAAATGTACTCGTAAAAAGTACATAAGACATTTGAAAAACAACAAGTTCCAGATGGCAAGTGGACAAGGAAGCCATTGCATTGGCTTATCGAGAGTCGCAGTGAGAGATCGTGTTCTGCATTTTGCTACATTTAGAATGCCCGGACTCCTGCATGAGTATTGTTCCCGGAAGCACTTGGTCGTTATTCATTAATTATGTCTAGTTCGGCCAGCGCAGTATTTGTGTTGGCAACAGGCCTGTTGCCAACACTGACTCCGTCACGCATCGTGGTCATGCAACAGCAAATTTGCATTGGCGCTGCACGGCTAGCCTAGTGTGTAATGAATGCCAAGTCATGACCGGGCCTGCCGTATTATGATTAACGACCACCATTGTTAAATTTGGGATTAGGACCACTACGCCAACAGAACTCAAAAGACTAGGCAGTTGTTAACCAGTTATCTAACGGTGTTGTGCTTTGGCTCATGGTGAGCGTTGGTTGACCAGTCAACTGTGACGGCCAGCCAGCCAACGCGTCGGGATTGTTTCGCTAGTCTGCACGCTCTGACGACGCAGTGTTTTATCCGTACTGTGGGCATATTTCGACACTTGATGTTTAATACACAACATGGGAAAGCAAAGCAATAAAGTGGATCCAGGTAACTATATCCTAACTTCTATTGTACTATGAGTATTGTAATATTGAGTAAATTAGGATATTACATGTGTCTGATCACATACGTTTTCTCAGGGTAGTTCAAATAGGATGTGATACCTTAACGTACCTTAAGTACACACCTTAAGCACGGTCAATAGTTACCAGTTTTCAGTATTGAGACCGGCTCAAGGGTGATGCCAGGTTTCTGTGTCATACTTTATCATTGCAGAATGTAAGAATTCTGAAATTACTTTATCTGATCAAATTAAGAATATTCAGCATTTGGTATTTTGTACAAGGTAAATAAGATTATGTTACCTGTTATTTTACAAGAACTATTTAAATTGACCACAGCTAGGGTCAACTTGACCTTTGAACCAATACATTTAAACATGTATTTACAAGAACTACTTTAAAACTAACTGCATTTCTCTGTTCGGTGTGAACCTTTGGAATTCATTAGTCTTACATTAGATGAAAGATCACAAACTGTGTTAACATTGCAGTGATTTGCCTCCCTCTGTCCCGATCTTCTTTGCTTGTTTGAAATACAGCATAGCCAACAAAGTATATAGGCCAAGATTGTGTTGCATAACCGCCTATCTCTAATAGGCCTGATGTCAAATCTGTCTACCACTGATATTTCTCACCAGAAGCATAGATCTACCAGTATTACAACAAACTCATCCTTTGGGGTATTCATGAATTCAACTTATAGGTCTCCTGGTATGATATATTTGCCTCCTTACAATTTATTTCCTTCTATCTGATGGTAGCAAATGTCTCTCCACTATTGTTTCTCCATTATTTTGTTGTATTGATGCGCAAACCAGCAAGCACTAGATGCTATGTACAACTCAGAAGTTTCTGGGGGTGGGGGGATGTAATAATAATAAAAATAAAACTTATTTCACACTGGAAACCACACACGCACACACACACACACATATATTAAGAATTGTTTTCCTTGTTTACAATCCTCATTAAATTAACATTTTGAAACAGCAAAGCATAGCACTCAAAGCCAATTAATCAGAATAATCACATGGTTACTGTGCAGTTGGTTTAATTAAGATATTTAAGAACAACTGGGTTCGATGAATAACATGAACAAAGAGGGTGGACAGAAGAAGGATGAAAGACCGCAGGAAAGAGGTTGGGTTGTAATGCAGCCTAACAGGAAGATTGGTGAGAAGCCGGATGAGATGGGCACGCCACTTGGTAAGGAAGGATGCAGGCAAACAAGCAGAGAGCAGAGGTAGAAAAACATCAAGGACGCAGGAAAAAGGGGAAGGCCACAGCTGAGATGGGAAGACTGTGAGGAGGCATATGAGAAGATCGGGGGAGGATGTGTTTCTTATTTATCATTAACTGGTTCAGGCAATCATATCTGATATTAGTGTTGAAGTCAGTCGTGTCTAAGCAGCCTGTTATGCAAAGCTGGTTGGAGACCTGAGTCACTGGATTACACCAAAGCGTCATTTATGACTATTAGGCAATCACGTTTGTGAAGACAGTATTTTGTTAAAATTTACTTGTTCTGTTGTAAGAGATCCACATAACCATGTCAATGTGGTGTTATACACATCTTTTTTGTATGGCCTATGACATTGTAAAGAGCAACAATGACTTTGTAATGACATTGATTGTTTATTTATTTGTTTAACATTAATCACATTTTAACACATATTTTAAATTAATTTTGCCTATTCTAACAGTGTTAGTGCATTTGAACAGTTTGTTTACTGGGATATATGTACAGTGTATTATAAATGTCTAATTTATTTTATGTCATAGACATACAGTATTGTAATTTAATCACATTAACCTATATCTAAATTTCCACGTAGTATGGAATTAACAGCTGTCGAGATGAAATTAATGCATGTAAACAATTCTAGTATGGGCTAATCAAAACACCATTTAATAATATTATAAATGCTAACATTTTATTTATTGTGATATGGTTGTTAAAAATAGATACACTTCAGAATATGTTAAAATTAATGTACATACATTTGCTGGAAAATAATATAATGGAGACACGCTTGTACACTGATTTGCTCTTGATAATGTGATTTATAAACAAAAGTTTACTGAAATAGCAAGCGTTATATTTTCTTAATTATTCTTTAAACGTTTGATGGTTTTTTCTAGTTTCTTAAAATTTCAAGCCAAACAAAAACAGGAACATGTTATATTTTTATGCCAACCAGATGCTTTCATGGCTTGCAGTTAGACCTTTCTTAGCATGATCTTCATGTACTTTCCATTGTTCATATAATCAATAGTTGTTGAGAGCATCTAAGGTTCTCACTATCAATATTCAATATTATTCTACACTACTATTCTACACTTCTGAGTCAGTACATAAGTAGTTGTGAGTTGAATGGGGCCAGATGTTGCATAGTGGCAAGCACTTCTTGACAGAAGTATCTATCCTTATTCTGTGGTCTTCGTTCAACTGACAGAACAGAATTATGTTTTTATCTAAACATTCCAATTTCTTCCCACCTACAAACATAGATCTGTGTATGCACTGATGAGAATTCTCCCTCGGTTTCTTCTCATTATATCCTTACATATGCAGCAACTGAGAAAATATGTATGATTTGATGCTGGGACATATCTAGGATGTTGCAAGGAGGAGACCAAATGGGACCCCGGGGCCAAGCTTAACTACCATGCTGCTATGTAATGGTGCAACAGGTTACATGTGAAAACATATCAAAACAGTTTAACTGGGGGGGCATGGCCCATTCCCCCCCAAATACAACACTGAGTTCGTTGAGTTGATAGATTTATGTTATGGTCAGGGACTGTAAACATTCTAATAGACGCTACCAAAAGTAGCATTAATTATTTCAGTTTAGATGTGTCTGTGTAAACTGTAGTTGCTAAACACATGTTTCAAGGAACAGAACAAAATAATTCGCGTTGCGAGTAAGCATTTTAACACCGTGAGTAGCTTTTGCACACAACATTCTTGATGAGGAGAGCTGGAGCACTGTCAGATGACGAGGTGATGTTCACAGATTGATACTGGCACCAGGCATGGGGTTAATTCTGTTTTGTCAATTCCAGTCAATTAAATTAATAAATTCCAATTCCACCTTGCAAAAATCAATTCCAATTACAGATTGTCAATTCCAATTCCAACTTTTTAAATCCTGCGCTAAGGAAAAATTCAAATCCAATTCGTTTTAACACAGTTTTATGGCCTGAATGGTCTGACTTTGGTTTTACTGTCTGTTAGAGTAACTTAGTATTTGTTTTTGATGCAAATGCTTGATTATATTGTTCTTGTTCGCAATGTTTCAATAACAGAGTACACGGTGTATGCTGTAATGTTGACAGCTTCCTGGCTGTTAGTTACCAGATTCAGGGTGACATACTAATAGCAGACAAATATGATTTTAATAGTAAATTTAAGGGGTAAAGATTAACAGTATCAAGTAAATAATTCCAATTCCAAAAAATCAATTCCAATTCCCAAAAAAAATTCAAATCCTATTCCAACCGAATTTCAGGAATCAATTCCAACCGTCTTTCGAAAAACAATTCCAATTCCAGAATTGGAATTGAGGGTCAGTTCCATTTCCGGAATGGAATTGACCCCATGTTTGACTGGCACATCATAGATGCACTTTCTGATTCATACTACTTTGCTGTATGGTAGATAATACTGACTACAGCAGCTATACTATTTCACATGTCAGTGACAGACACTGACAGTCCACTAGCGCATTTAACCTTTGAAATGGCCTGAATTAACATTTCACGGGGGTTGGGCCACCACCTGCACACAGGTGGGGCCGGGGGGTTTATTCCCCCACTTTTGTGTATATCATTGTAAATACTCTAGCTAGCACTATATACATATAATTATGTATGCTTGTCTGCACATAGGTATCTTTTCTCTCTTTGTATGCTGTCGCTTTGTTTAAGAGCAGCAAGGGTTTTTGGTAAAGACTGTCTTCGGCAGTTGCTAGCTACAGTAGAAAATATCACTAATGTTAAATCTTATCTGTTATTGTTTACTAATTGGTCATACGCACCAGCTTAATCAGTAATATACCAGGCTGTTCACAATTTGTGGCAGACTTTGTCAGTATTATTGTGTGTACAGCGGCAATCCTTGTTGGGTATGAATAAAATTGGATTGCCCGTTACCAACCTACCAAGTAGGTGGTGTATTTATACAAACAGAGAAAGGTCTGCATAAGCGTGTCCCCATTTCATTGTAAACACAAATACACCGGGAGTCGATGGGGTATCGAGCTGCGAAAAACACGAAATCACAAGTATGTGCTAGGTATAGCCTAAGCACTAACAATGTTCTGTGCAGCGTGACTTGAGAGTTAATAATGTAGAGCATGATAAAGGCAATGTGTCTATTTGCACAATACCCCATGAAAGAGATTAAACACTTCACAGGGTATCATTATTTCTCATTGTTGTACCTGTCGAGTCAGTTCAGCTGATATTTATCTTGGAGTGAACAACGCTGTTTTAACAAGCAAAGTGTGACCTTTGTACAATTGGCCATAACTGATAATTTAGTGACAAGTCAAATTAATACAACACAGGCCATATATATATATATATATATATCAAATGACTGATGCATATAAACAAAATGGAATCGTTGAATACAAAGAAAATGTCTAGCAACTAAATCGATTCCAGAACTGAGGGTGCTTAGCTTTAGAAGTGCAGAAAATATGTGGGTTCATAACACTAGAGTTTAGAAGACTAAGTCATTATTACAATTAATCAGATATACAGAGTCACAAACTACTATATAATAGTAGTTTGTGACTCTGTATATCTGTGGGTTCCCTCATACCTCCGTAAGTTTTGCATGTATGGGGCTAAAAAAATTGTGTAGGTGTTCCGGGGGCCCACGGGATGGTTCATACATTAAAACAAATTAAAAATTCCCTCAGGGGTGGGGTATTACTTCGAATTACCTGTATAATTGTCTACATGCACACTGGGATACATTGATTGGATCTCACGAGACTTTGGTGTAGTTAACCATGCGCCACTAAATGTTGATGAGAGTCACGCTTCGGATGTGTTTTGACCTGATGACCTGTTACTCGCAACGATTTGTGCCATTGTGTTGGGAAATAACACATTGATTACTGCACTATGTTCACGACATAGTTGTCAACAAGAAGCTACATTAGCAGTGCCTTGTCATTATCTTCAATATTTTGCAGCAATATATCCCCCGACATGCCACATGATTTATATTCCAGCACAGTGGCAACTTTAGCTTGCCTTTTTCTTAAACACATTTCTTATTTGTTGGCTAATCCATTAGCAAAACATGTTGTGATTGGCTCCTTGTGTGACACTGTAATCAATGCTGGTGATTCTCCTTAAGGTTACTTGTTAGTTAAAGCTTTGAAAGAGATCAAGAAGATAAGTCTTCTGCAGTGAATGGGAACGAGACACATGCAGAGATCTCTATTCACAGCTGAATATACGTGGCTTCGTTTTGTGTTGTGGTTTTTACAAGTAGTACTGTGCACAGTATGCCTAATAAGGTATTAACTGTCTAAAACAACACATAATTATAACATGGAATATAGCTATCTTTTTGCTTTCATACATTAAAATACCCAATGAAGCCATGTGCAAGTTTGTTCATGTATGTTGGTATGCATGAATTTGTTGACAATTTGTTTGCATTTAACAAATTGACCCCAACTTTTAAGGATCGCTTAGGTAGCTGAGGCATAAGGAGAACAATAATTTTTTATTGGGGTGAACTGCTGTTTTCCGGCTAACATGATATATTGGTCACTTTATTAGGCCATCAAACTGGTCTCCCTTCTTGTGGTGACATGTGGTCACAAAGTGTACAAAGAATTTTGGTAGGTGAAGTTATATTCTGATGGGCTAAATTAGCGGAGGGCTGAATTATTCATGTCAGTAAAATTTCTGGAATTCCCACAATGCACCTGTCATAGTTGGTGGAATGATATGTACCACTCATCTCACACACGCATGTAGGCACACATTCACACACATGCACGCTCACACACGCACACATGCATTCACACAGCAAAAATGTTACCTTGATTTATTATTTGGGATGGGTTCTGTTTAATTGTTGAACTAAATGCTACCCTGAGAGAGCTTTGAATATTGAATGCTGGTCTTAAATAATTAAGCTGTCAGCCAGAACACAGGCAGGCAAGTACAATGACAATGCATTTGTCGATGTTATTGATTTATCACAACATTAAGCTCTGGCAGCATTGGGATTCTATGCAATAATGACACTAGTAGAAAATATATTGTGCAATGACCAATTGACTGAAATTGGTGCAGTTTCATAATTTCATAGCATTTAGGGCATTTCAATATCTACATTATTAAGTAAAACCATACATTGCCCTTTATCTGAGATATATGTCTTCATTTATTTATTTATTTAATATTTATGTAAAAAGGATTAATTCTTGAGTCTCTACAAATGTTGGCATTGCACAATGTGAATTATACATGGACCATGTTGATGCCAATTTACTTGTGTGATTATATTGTATTGATTTGCCATTGTGTTGTGTATTGACTGAGAGATTGAAGTCAGGTATTGTGTTGTGTATTGACTGAGTGATTGAAGTCAGGTATTGTGTTGTTCTTTTCAAGCCATTTCACATTTGGCCTTTGTTGTAATGAACACATAAATATTTAACTATTGATTGAAACCACAAAAGTGCAAATTATCATTTATTTGGAAACTTGACCATGAAATAAGGCATTGATATATATATATATATATATTATATATATATATAGATATATATTATCTCCATCTAATGTAGCAATGGTTTGTTCGACTCGACAAAGAAAAAACTTTGACTAGCTGCTGGCATTGGCCTATTCTGAACCCTTGTCCAGTTTGTGTATGAATTAGTTTTGGGCAGAAGACAACTGACAACCAGGGTTAGGTTAAAATACAATTACACAGTGTGTTACAGCATTTACAGATACTGTGCTTCATATTATAGGGTCAGTTGCAATTGTACATAGGTTGAGTAAAACTACATTGTTTTACGAATCTAAGGAACATTATATGTACCATTATTGCTAATTTTTAGATGGCTTTGTGTGAATTCATGCACTTAAAAGATAAATTACAACATTCTAAGACATATTCAGTTACAATTACATTAATTACAAATTACGCAGTTACAACTGATCCCAACCATGGAAGACTATGCAAATGTAAAACCATTGAAACTACTGACAGACCAGTCTTTGCTGAGTTAAATTGTGTTAATTAGAGTTTTAAATATTATCTACGTATGGTTTTTTAAAAGCAACAATGCTCTGTGATACTAATATACTAGTAGATACAGCTGATTATTAATCTTTAAATGTTTCTCAGTCCATCACTATTTCCAGGCATAACATCTGTGGTTATTGTGTCAATGGCTAATAATTTACATGTGTATGCATGTAGGAACTGAGTAAGAGACATCAATATATATATATATACAGCCTGGCCCTTTATGTACAATGGCTGAGTGTATTGGTTCATATCAAAGGTAGGACAGCTGGGTTCAAAAGTTGAGGTCTGACTACAGAGATCTTGTTGAGTGACTTGCATGAGACGAGGGAGGTGCTCAAAGAGTGTGGAGTATGAGTACCACAGAACCAGCAAAGTCCGAGCGGACAGAACAGTCTTCTCTTATAGAAAAGAAACAAGTTGAGGAACCTGATTATGGTGGGTTCCATTGGCAACAAGAGAGCAGTAGAGATGTTGCTACAGTTGTGATAAATCTATTGATGACATGTTTGCCTTGGTTGGTTGGTGCTGTAATATTGATAGGTTGGTGATGTAATTTTGAATCTACTTGCAGGGGAAACAACCAAGTATGACCCGACTTTCAATGGTCCGATCAAGAACAGGTGAGGTGACAATTGCGAACTACTGTGATAATATAGAATCCTGTCTCAAATGACGAGTCAGAAGAGTGTATAATATTTCAGTCAAACCTGCTCAAGTGACTACCTGCCTTAAGAGACCACCTGTCATTAACGACCACAACCAAGTCTTCCCAAAGTACCGCCTGTATTATGATATAACCTCAAAATACCGCATGTATTATGATACAACCTCGAAGTACTGCCTGTTTTATGATACAACATTGAAGTACTGCCTGTATTATAATATAACCTCAAAGTACCGCCTGTATTATGATACAACCTCGAAGTACTGCCTGTTTTATGATACAACAATGAAGTACTGCCTGTATTATAATACAACCTCAAAGTACCGCCTGTATTATGATACAACCTCAAAGTACCGCCTGTATTATGATACAACCTCGAAGTACTGCCTGTTTTATGATACAACAATGAAGTACTGCCTGTATTATGATACAACCTCGAAGTACCGCCTGTATTATGATACAACCTCAAAGTACCACCTGTATTATGATACAACCTCGAAGTACTGCCTGTTTTATGATACAACATTGAAGTACTGCCTGTATTATGATACAACCTCGAAGTACCGCCTGTATTATGATACAACCTCGAAGTACTGCCTGTTTTATGATACAACATTGAAGTACTGCCTGTATTATAATACAACCTCAAAGTACCGCCTGTATTATGATACAACCTCAAAGTATCACCTGTATTATGATACAACCTCGAAGTACTGCCTGTTTTATGATACAACATTGAAGTACCACCTGTATTACAATACAGCCTATATATGTATATATTGGATTGACAGTTTGCATGTAGTATTTTGTTAATTAAATAATTACACGCATGCACGCACACATGCACGCACCCACACACAGGCACACACAAAAATGCACATATGAACACACAGGCACACCACATCACCATGCATGTATACACAGTGTTGCACATAAACTCATTGATTGCTTTAATTAAGTTTAATAACAGGTCATTCTGAAATAAGAATTGTATGTTTCACTGATGAGCACTTAGTAACCACGTTAGCATTACTTGTACATCCAGTACACACCCCAACAAGACAACTGTGTGGCAGTGTGCAAGGAGTGTTAAATAATATGATCTCTCTAAAAGGAGGAAATGTTTTCCATGCAGTTTTCTTATAGATTTGTTGATGACAAAAGAACTCCTGCGCTATGTTACTGTGGTCATCATAATTGTTATGTTAATATAGTTTGATCTGTAGAGGAACTGGTCTCAGATTTATGAGTATTAAGATGAACTGCCTTCACTGTTTGTGAAGCGTATATTTGTGTCAGTATAAATTATTGTCATCAACTTGCTGGGCAGTTTCGTTTTGAAATGATGGATTAACTGTTTGTTCTGCCTCAGGAGCTGCACAGACATCATATGTTGCCTACTTTTCATCATTTGTTTTGTGGGCATGATTGCTGTTGGGGTCTACGGTAAGTGTTTGTCTTGTCATCCGTTGATTTAAATAAATGACCCACTTAATTTTCCCTTGAGTGAACCACCAAATTATGCATGCATGTGTATACACATTATATGCTGACTCTGTAGCTGCCACCAGTCTGAATATATTTATTCACATGTCTGAGAGTGTTGGCGAGATGTAGATTAACAATTGTGGACTCAATAATCAATAACTTCCTGGTCTACCTCTGGAACTTAGTGCATTGCATGGTAATCTGGATAATCCCTGGTGAAATATATGTGCAAACCTTTATTGTAGTAACTTAGTATTAATACATCTTGATTTTCCCTTGTCAAAGGTGTAATCCAAACATTATATACGAATTAATAACATAGGCATGGTTAAGACATTTTTGTTTACAAATTTTTTTGATTACAGAAA